>JAGPOW010001881.1:63769-159108 GCA_030014935.1 Caiman crocodilus | reverse complement strand
TTTTTTTTTTTTTGGTACCAAGGTAATGAGTGCCATTCGTTGCTGATGCACCCTAGCTATTGCCCCTGCTAGCCTCTGAGGACAGGGAATCGCTGCCTGGGGAGGAGGTGGGGGGAAAGCCCAAGGCTGCTGGGGCTTGATCGAGGATAAGGTTACTAAGGCAACTTGGGACTTAAAGATATGGGTGTCAAGAAGTTGGCCCCCCCTAACATCCACTCAGCACTTATCTAGCAGCAGGCTGAAGCTGGCTGTGCTGTGGTTTCTCACTACGAAATAAAACCTATGAAATAAAACCCGATACAAACAAAAACAACCCCCTGCAACCATACGTTGCGGAAGATCTGCAGCCACTGAATTGAGCAGAGCTGCAATGCCCACGGTGCAAGTCACTGCAGTCCCATTAGAGCCAAGGAGACAGACCCCAGTATGGTTTTACCAAGTCTTGAGACGTACAGTGAGCTTTCACCGCTATCACTTATTCTCCTTCTGCACTACGTTCATGCAGTCTGTTTTCATGCCAGTATATTCCCTCCCATGCTAAGGGAAACCACTTAGCATGGACGTGTATGTACTGCTAAGGGACCACTTCCCTCTGGTGGCGTACCATTGAAAGTGGTTCTCTTGCTTTTTAGGATTAGGGTTAAGGTTAAGGCTAAGGGAGAGTATAATTTGTATTATATTCCCTCTGGAAGATCTTTGTCCTTAAGCTATTTTGTGTTCTTCTCCTATTTTTTGTATAAAAGGGGGAAAATAAATCAATTCAGGCTGAACTGAAACAGAGGTTTATGATTTTTTTTGGTGAGGTGCAGTTGTAGTTTCAAGTAAACCAGAACAATTTTTTTTTCCAACCTGAAAATTAAAAGGTTTGTTCATGGAGTTTTTCTCCCCCCTCTAAGAAAATGAAGTAAAAATTATTAACATCGTCCATTTTCACTTGACAACAAAAATCAAGACTCTTTCTATGGAACATTTAAACTGACATAAAAATTCAGTTCCTTCATTGAAAGTACTTAAATGATAAAAGCCAGGAAAGTTGAAGGGGGTGGGGGCACAAAAAAAAAAAAATGAAACAAATATTTCTGCTTTTTAGACAAGTTGAGACTTTTCCCCAATCTTGGTTTAATAACAATCCTTGAAAACATCGCAAGTAACGAGGACATTTTCCGAGTGAAGAGTCACTCAATCAGAACGCGAACTAGTTACTAAAAAGTTTCTTAGAATAAAGTTTGAAATGTATCCTAAATAGGTAGATAGAAGGTTATGTTGTTGAATAGACTCTCTCTTTAGTAGTCCTTAGTTTAGTTCATGATCTGAACTAGTAGGGCATTCACCTCATCCAACACCCGAGTACTGAATTCATATTGCTAGGATGGCACGTTGTCACCCAGATGGATGCTCAGTCCTTTCCTTGGTGCTGCCTACCACATTGTCTTAGCAACACCACACTGCAATGAGTGTCACAAAGCAATTGCTCAGCCCACGCGCATGTGCATACAGGGGAAGGCAAGCTGGTGAAGCATATTGCCAAGGGAATGTAAGCCAGCACAGCTCCACGACAGCTAGGGAGGCGAGATCCCCAGCACAGCTCCAGGTCACTCAATGAAATGCACCACAGCAAGTGGAAATCCACAGAGCAGCAAAGCCAAGCAGCCAAGGCCCAAGCTGGAGTGAACCAACGTGGCATCATTGGAGCCAGCAGATCAGATCCTGCAGCAGCTGTAAACCAGTGCAGACCCATTTGAGCCAGAGGGCCAGTGCCCTAGCTAGTATCATCGACTTTTGCTGACGTCTATCCAGACATACATTTTACCATCAGTTTGCAGAGCATATAAAAGGATCTCTGCTCGTACGTTAGGCCCTTTGCTTGAATGAGTGAAAAGCTCCCAAACGGAGAAGTGCTGAAAGAATCCCAGGCAAATCAAAAGCCTTCACCCTAAACCCCATAGGATTCAGGTTAAAGAAAGAGTGTATTTTGCATTAGTAGAAGATCTACACAAGAAGTGCCGAGTATGTGGGTCCCCCTCCAGAAGAGGGCTGTCACTCAAAGTGCGTAAAACTTTCCACATGTCCATCATCTTAGCTGTGCCCCCAGCAAAAATACAAGTCAAGGGCTATGATTGACACAACCAGAATATTCTGCATTCACTCTCTCTCTCTTTCTGCACAATATACCTGCGGTTCTCCAAACGCTGGGTTACCTGCATGGCAACTGGTAGTCAAACTGACCTAGAACTGTTGGTATTGTGTAAGAAATTGTTCCCATTCTAGGCTTTGAGACAATATTGTACCTCTACTCTTCAGCTCAGTGCAGAAATGTGTTTGTTGTACAATATCAAAAGCTACAATTTGCTTAAGTTTTACTATACATAAAATGATTGCTTAACAATCACCGTTGTGAAACTGCTTTGGAAGATCTGAGTAGGTCGAATTGCTTTTCTTCCTAGGTCTCTTGCTTCCCTCTACTGGTCAAATCATTACATTTGCTATTGGCAGTTTCAAGATGAGAATTCCTGTAAATAGGTTAAAAGAAAAAAAATCCTCTCTGCTCATACCACAAGACAAAATTTATGCACTTTTAGTTTGCTTTGTCACCTTACTAATAACCGTATGACCTGGGCCCAGGGGAGTGACAAATGTCTCTTGCCGCTTGCAGTGAACATATCACCCTGCTTTCTAGCGGCCTGGATTACAACATATTAAAAAGGAGTCACAGCAGCCTTCCTCGGGGATGAGAGATGAAAATAGGTTGGCTGAAAAGGTGCGTGCCAGAAAACAACGATGACACCACCAAAACACCACCACGAATGACAGATGGAGTATGGGAAAGAGATTTTTTCAAAGCTATTTTTAAGATTCAGGTGTCTGCTTTATGTTTAAGGAAAAGCGAGCCTGCCTATCTTGTGGAACATCAGCCAGTATGTCTCTTTGGACGGGAGCACATCTCATGTTAGCAGACTGATGGATGAATACATGGAAATGATGACCGCAGGAAGGCATTTTGGACCGCAGCTGAACAACGTGTAAAAATGGCATGGACGTTTCTGTGAATAAGGAGACCATCCAAGCTGGGACAGGAGTGTATCTGAGATGCACCACCAACTCTTTGGCGTCAGGAGAACCAGCCATGAAGGGACAGAGTTGAGAAGAGTTTCTCCACCTGGATGGGAGACCGCGTAACATCAGGGTGTCAAACACTCTCCTTAAAGCATCTCGTACTGACCACTGCAGAGGAGAGGAGTTTGGCCTGGAGGGACCACATGCCGTGCGAGACACCTGGATACTACACTGAAGTAGTCTCCCTAAACAGCAAGACTGAACAGAGACCTGCTCCTGCCTTCCACAGTTTTATTCCCTTTAAAAATCATCACAGATATTAATGCCACACATGCAGGAATGAAGACTTTCCATGCTTTTCAGTAGCTTTGGCATTAGGCTCTCAGAGAAGGATGTTCAGAGTTTGCTGGGTGCGCTGGTAATATTTTTTTCAGGAAACCCAGAGGAATTAGGCATCCAGCTCCCAACACGAACAGCTTCAGTTAAAAAGAAAAGATTTAGTCAGTCTATAAAGGTGCCTTCTGCCTGAGATCAGGCAGACATAGATGAATGCCATTCTGTCTATTCACTTAAAAAAAAAGCCAAATTCCCCTTAAAGTGCTTTAGAAAACTAATTATTTTGCTCACAGAGGTTTTGACTGGATAGAGGTGCAAAATTGATGGGCTTACAGGATCCTAAAGCAGTAAAAAAAATAATAACTTTATACTGCTAAACCCGCCTGCAATTTCAGAAGAAAAGAAAGGCTCTAAATTTAAAAGCTATGCTAGAAGCTATTTACAGACAAGAACAAATAGTTTTGACGATAGGCAAGTTACAGGGATGTTTTTGTAAAGTGGTATCATACTGTGGTAATACTGAGAGATACAAGATACTCATCTATGGCGCACAACTATATATGCAATTCAAACAGGTATGAGCTTCCTTTAAAAACAATCTATTCAGTAAAACTCCCCAAATGGTATGTGCATGTGCATTTGGGTTGGTCTAATAAAAGATATTAAATTCACCCAAGGAACCTTGTCTGCCTATGTCCTTAAACCAACACGGCTACAGCCTAAACCCCTATGCATTTACACACACTTTTGCTATGAGACTTACTAGTTTTTGATAGTTGTAAATGCACTTCAGACACCAAAACGGGCATTCTTAGCGGAGTATAGTCTTATCTATATGGACTATCCCAACTGAATGCTAACATCTGATGAAGTGAGCTCAGGCTCATGAAAGCTCACGCTACACAGGATAACTAAATGAGAGACAGAAGGTGCAAATCTACTTTGCTTTCTAGCCTAACTATTCCAGAGGAGTTAATGTGGTACAATTTTGAAATGTCTTCCAGAAGGTGGACACTCCCTTCTAGAGTAAGAAGTGATTTTGTTTCTGAACAAATAATTATTGCACAATTAAGTCACTTTTGCTTCAGACTGGCGTGCGTCCATATAGGGAGCCACGCAGTATAGAGAACATATATTGGTCTGTTTTCCCCATGTAGGCAAGTGCAGTGCTCTGCTGAAGCAGACGGACCAGATTCTCAGGAACTGACAAAGCTCCTCGAGTCACAGGTCAGGTCTCCTGCTGGTGCAGATGTACTCAGTACAAGGGAGCGTTACAGGCTTTGGAAGATGCACACAATTCAGCGTGCTAAAGCCACCAAACAACCGCGGGCTTTGTGGGGGAAACTGGCATTGACACTGAGATTTGGGAAAAGGAAGAGAAAACTCTTAGGGCAACCTAATTAGGTACTCTCAGTGCATGAGAAAGTTGTGCAGCTTTGTTTATTTAGGGGTTTGAGAGAAAGAGAGAGAGACTATAAAACCAAATGATACAAAGTCCATGAATACGAATAAATACTCTGATGAATTCAGCAGAAGTCACTTAGCAATTTATTTAGCTTAGTTCATTCTAGGGGAACAAACTTGTTTTGCACAAAACCGGAGTGAGCACTTAGTGGATCAGCAGAAAAAGCATCTAGATTTTGAGAGAGTGTTATTCATACGAGTATCTGCACAACTGGGTTACAATGAAGCCATGAAGTCATATTTGGAAGCCAGAAATTTAAAGCGAGCCAGTCTATTAGTCCATATAAACACCTAGGGCTCAGAGAGATCTTAAAAATACACTCCTAGCTGCTTTGTCAGAAAGCAATTTCACTTAAAATAGTGGGCAACATTGTGCTTACAGACAAGCCTGACATCTGACTACCGGAGATAAAAACCGGAGACTTTTCAGAGCAAAGTGGTTTGTGATTCCTATTCTCATGCATTTTACCAATGGGTTCAAATCTCAGCTTTGAAGAGCTCAGCCAGGGCAGTTTCATTGGTTGCTGAGCTATTAAACATTATAAAACACCAAAATTAAATAGAAACGGCACACTTTGTAACAAATGCACTATTTTGGAGTTGCTAGGAAAGTGTGCGCTGGTCAAGGGCTAACAGGCTGTGAGAAAACCTGTGCAAAACCCATGCTTGGTAGAGGAACACAATTAAAAGTAATCTTAGACAAGTCACAACTTTAACTAGAGAAAACTCAGGTGGGGATTATGAAAAGAGTTTACTCAGAGGGGTCAGGTAGTCAAGCCTTTCTTGAAGTCAGTAGGGGAGAAGTGTCATGTTTAAGATCTCTCTGAGCCCTCGGTGTTTATATGGACCGTCACATATTAAATAAATCATTGCAGAGAAAGATGTAGGTTGTACCGCACGTAATCCCACTGATAGGACTTTTCCCATAAAATTAGTTGAAATCAATTTAGAAATATAATATAGGATATGAAGCTCCCTAACATAAGCAATGGTTATACAATCCAGTCCTTCCTCACAAGTGGAGTAAGAGCTGTTAGCTTTTCAGACAGAGCAGCACAGCACATATTGGATAAAAGTAAGATTAACTATTTTTTTCATAAAGTCCCCTATTATAGTGTCATGCTGGTAGTAAGTTTGAACTCATGTTTACACCCAGGACACAGTTAAGAGTGAAACAAAGTGGTTTGCACATATTTATCCACAGATATTAAGAACAGAAAGGACCATCCAGTTTGCGCAGCACAAAACCCAAGCCGGTGCAGAGAGAAATAACTTGCATTTGTCTAAACAGTACCTTTCAGAAAGACACCTGATCCTGACTTGGAGAGATGGCCCTAAAGCATCCACCCCTTCCTTTCAATATTTGTTGCAACAGACCTTCTACGACGTTCAAAATGCATTCCTTATTTCCAGATCCTGCTCCATCCAGCACCAGATCCTGCCTCTGTTTGCACTCAGTGGCACCTGCTTCACAGAGAAGTAATTAAAGCTAATTGGTTAATTAGATTCCACCTGTTTTCTATAAGCTAGGGTTTGGTTTGGTTTGGTTTAAAGCCCTGAGACAGGATCCCTGCCAATACAGCTTTATGAATTCACACTTTCCCTGCAATGCCTGGTCTTGATAAGCTGTTAGCCTGAATGATGTAGCGGGGTGTCTCACAGTCTAGCTGTGCGTTGCACGAGGCATTTTTATTCTAGCCAACTTGGCTTAATTTTATTCCATGCTCCTGAGAAAGGGTATTTCATCTCTTCAAGGGCCGGGGGGACTGTATCAGGCAGCCCTGTAGGGACAGCCCCAGCTGGGAGGTGTCCTGGTGTTCCTTACACACTTTACCCTAGAGCAGGGAGGAGGATTGGAAGAATATAGCTCCTGGCAGTGGCAGCTTATGCTATGCAGCGGAGTTGCTTTTGTTATATATTGCTCTATTTTGGGGCAGGTGCAATTAAAATTCTGCCCTCCCTAAGAGACTTTGGTGGGGAGAGGAGTCCCTCCTGGACTGGGGGAAACAGTCCTGCCACCATTGTACTGTAGCCCTCTTCTTCCTGGGTTATGAGGCTGAGAGCAAGTCCTTTCACCTGTCCCGTGGTTTCGGAAACTACTGGAGCTGGAAGGGAGGTTCCTTAACCCTGGAAAGAAAAGGGAATTGAGTTCCTGCTTCATGAGTGCCCATTTGAACACAAACACCCTACTTACTTGGTGTTTCAAAAATGCTTCCCTAATTCCCATGTCACCGCTGGCGTGCCACCTCCTGTACGTGTATTGCTTTTGAACCAAAACAGAAAAAAGGCAGAGCAACCCAGCTGGCTATAGTAGCCTGAAGTCAGGCAAAGGCAGGGTAGAGTTGCACCTTATAGGCAAACTAATTCAGAGGTGTGTAAGCTTTTGTAAGCCACAGTTCGCTGTCAGCTGTTTGTCGGTATCTCTGAATTAGTTTGTCTATAAGGTGCAACTCTATGCTGCCTTCTGCTGGAAAAAAAAAGAAGGAAGAGATGGGAAAAGAGCCGTCTATAAAAACAGACAGACTTTTATAAATTACGTAGAGATAATATACGTAGAGATAAACACCCACGGTTTCCTGGACACTCTTCCCTCTGCTCTGCTTATCACCCAGTTCAACAGCCATACGTGAACGCCACGGAGGCAGCAGTGGATATTTTCCCCAGGATGAGAGTCTGCCTCCGCGTAGTCATCACTTAGTCCCCATTCTGTTAACTGGTCCCAGCGTCCCTGGGGTGAGATCGAGCCTGGGGCTCAGATTTTCAAGAGATCCTAAGGGAATCAGGGCTCAGCCCCACTGGAACGCAATGGGATCTGATGTTGAACTTGCTTAGTAAATCCCAGCCTGCCCATATAAAAAGATGTATGTACAGGTCATATTATAAGTTAGAATAAATGTATATAGCTCCCTTTTAACCAGAGGGCCTGGCCCCACTGATTCTATCTAAATTAGGGGTCACTTCATCACAATCCACTGAACTGGATCCCTGGTTGGTGTAAACCAGTGTTGCTCCATCAACCAGCTCCAATGTCAGATTGTCCCAAGCACTCCTGGTTCCTCTATTGAATACCGCACACATTTTCTTCACAAGAAGGGTTTCAAATCCTTGTTGACCCCAGAATAGGAAAGCCTATACAGGCTGTTACGGGATGACGTTTTTCTAGCAGGGAGAGTTTGGTGAGGGCTCATTATGGGTTGAGGCCTGAATAGTTTCTAGATTTCCACCTTATGGGTTTCTGCCCTGGTGGTGAGGTCTGTCAAGCCCTCATCTGGGGTGGGTTGATGCTTGGAATAGTTTAGGTCCTGCAGTGAGCAACAACAACTATGAGGAATGAGGAGGAGACCAGACCTTTAATGATAGCACAGCATGGGGTTCCTTCATCTTGAGCCCCCCACCCAGGGATCGTGGTCAAATTCTTACGTTATAAGACATTCCCTTGTAAGGGACTGTCTCCAAAGTCTAACCCTTATCACTACCTCTTCCCCTTTTATGTAACCAGCACTGTATAACAACACAAACTCCACGACAACAACACAACAAACACAGCCACAAACAACAGTGCAAAACAAGACAACCACCACAACAAAAATCCATACTCTATAGAGGAGAGGTTACCAGCACTTCACTCTGGAGTCTTTGCCACGCACTTTTCTATTCTTCAGGTCCCTTTAACTTGATTACAGACCTCCATGAGCCTTTCTGGCCGTTCCCCCTTTCTCCTGGATCTCCGGAGTATCTGCTCCTCATTGGGGTTTTGGGGGCTCTCTTTTGGATCATTAGTAGCCTCACCTTCTGAGGATGACAAGGAGGAGGAGGAACTAGGAGGAGTTAGCTGAGACTGATCCAAGTCCATATCTCCTGCCGATGTCCGAACGCTAAGTGGAAGCAAGAGTAGGTCTTGCCGTTTACGTTGAAGCATACCTCCTTGTCTGTTTGAAGTAGATAAGATCGTGGGCGCACTAGCTGTTTCGCTGTCCCTTGCTGGTGCCATGTTCTCGACAAGTAATTCCTCAGATAAACTATCACCTGGCTTTGATACAAGAGCTTGTGAGCTTGCACTACTAAAGTAGTATTTCTGTTTCTTCTTCTGATCTTCTGGCATTCTCCTTATGGCTACCATGTTAGGACTCTCCTAAGGTGTTAGTAATGGGCAGATTCGACCCTATCTGCTGCCCCATTAACAACTGTGCTGGAGACCAGCCATTGTCCAGTCCAAAGGTGCGCTACAAGAAGCCAGGAGTGCTTTATATAAATCACCTTCACTGTCCAACGATTTTTTTCATTAGTTTTTTCACTGTCTGAAAGGATCATTCTGCAAGGCCATTTCAGTGGTGGTAATTTGGACTTTAAGTGCTCTGATGAAAATCCCAGTCCATGGCAAATTGCCTAAGCAATTGGAGAACTATGGCTCATTATCACCGAATACTTCATCTGGAATTCCATGCCTTGCAAATATGGCCTTCAAGCAAGCTATCACGGAGCGACTGCTGGGACATAGAAGTGTACAGATTTCTGGATACAAACAGCAATAATCAGTAGCAATTAAACAATTCCACCCTGGGGTTCCAAGTCAAGAGATCGGTGCCCACTTTCTCATGGGCCCTGTGTGGAGCAGAGGGAGGCTGTAGTGGTTCTGCCCGCTGGCAGGGTCTGAATTTCAAGTAGGTGACACAGTTTTCAACTGTATTAACAATGTCCTGATTGATCCTTGGGCAAAACATCGCCTCTCTTGCTCGCTTCTTCCATTTCTCAATACCTAAGTGCCCCTCATGCATCTTCTATAGCATTCCTTTTTGGAGGCTCTGTGGTATTACAACTTTACTGCTCTTGAATATAACTCCTTCAGTGACTGAAGGTTTATGTCAGCAATTCCAGTCATCCCGCGCGCTTAAGTCACAGGTACTCCTGTCCGCTGGCCAACCAAAAATTATCATTTCTTTCAAGTTCCCTAATGAGTGGTCCTTCTCAGTTTCTTCTTTTATTTGTTGTAGCCTGTCCATGATGGTACCACAGCACAGGGTTCCCCCATCTTGATCCTCCCTACCAGAGATCACGTTCAAATTCTTTATGTTATAAGACATTCCCTTGTAAGGGACGGCCTCCAAAGTCTAACCTTTATCCCTACAATGCAGGCGTGAAGAGGATCTTTGGAGCTGAGGCATCTGTAACTTGGGCAGAAGTCAGGGAGGCTGCTGTGATTGAAATTCATGTGGTGTGGCGCTCATTTTGGCCCAGCCTAGCAGTAGCTGCGATTAAAAAAGTAGCTAAGGTTGCTGCATCTGGTTTTTGTAAAGCTTTTTTGTGACAGTGCTTAGCATCGGCGATGGAAAGCCTGAGTTTGGAAAGGGGATACGTTTGTCGGTACTTCTAGGCAAGTTCCAAAGTCCAACACTATCTTGGAAGACACCGGTGGGAAAGATGTCTGGCTGGGATAAGTTGTCGTGCTCGCCTTGGAGGCAATCGTCCCAGATGCCCAGATGACATGAGTTGGTTTCCCTCTCTTACAGGCAACAAAGCAAATCAGCCAAGCTTCTATGTCTTCCTGCAAAACCCTATTAACTTAAAGACTTTTTGGCTGATTAAGGCTGAGTCTATCCTCTTAGTGAAACCCCCAACACAGCAAGCTGAGGATTCCCATTCTCTGTGTGGCTCCTTTAAAATCAGCAGGGCTACATGAGGTCTTTTTTCAGTTCAGAAACAGGTGCATAACTTCATTAAAACCACACTGAATTTAGAGCACAGACTCTGCTACGGTAGGTAGCTCATTGCTTGCTGCTAGCACCAAAATCATCCCTTTTTTTCTAGTTCTGCAAGAAATGATACGACAGAAAGATGAGCGCTACCCGTTTTCGATTACAAGACCACCAAGCCTGGCTTTTGCACAACTGTTTCATATCGCGACTTAGGAAGCGAATTTGCATTAAGGTAGGGGATACTGAGTGTAAATCCCAGGAAGGTCTGTCTCTGTCTCTGTCTCTATGTCATTGTGAATATTTAGTCTTTTGACTTCAGTGAGGTGACAGTGAATTACCCTGTCTGTACATCCAGCTTCATTAGCTGTAATAGAACTGCATGGCATTATACCAGCTGGGGATCTGGCACTATGCAATAAAAGGCAGCTACATTTACACCAGCTAAGACTATGTTCCAGTGATTTGAAGTGCCACTCTAATTTATGTGGCCTCACTGCCTTCACTGACGCTATGCAGACCATTAGCAGCCGCATGTCATTGTATAAACCCTACGCTTTTCAAATTGTCTTTCAAGCCTTTCTGCCTCTCATTTATTAGGAGACGGTTTGTTTCATACCCTCCCAGGACAAAAGAATGCAAATCCATCCTCTCTGTGAGAGGGATGGTAGTTAGACATTTAAGTCTACCTGAGTATCTGCATCACCGGATGCCTAAATACCCTTCCCAAATGTTTTGCCTTTGTCTGTATTGTCTCGGTTCCTTCCCTCTCAACATGGGGATAACAGCACTTCCCTACTTCTGGGAAGTGCTGTAAAGACAAGGACAAGGTGGGGCTCTAGGCTTAATGATACTCAAGAGTAGGCGGTCAGGCCTGCTCTGCTGGAGAAACTGTCAGGAATGGAAATGACACCTGTGGGTCTCGCAGGGTTTGTAAAGTGCTGAGTCCCGGTGTAAAGCTGGCAGCAGCACAAGTGAACTCATTTTCGGAAGTGGGTCCAGGCTGAAAGTGAATCCATGTGAGTCGGAAGGAAACATTCGAATTTTAGTGAAGACCTGATAAGATTTTTAATGATTATTTATTAATCTTTTTCATTCTTGTAACCTCCTCTTCCCCCCCGCCGCCCCATCCCACCCAGTGTTTCAAAAGAAGCCACAGATATTTTGTCCCCCGAAGAAACAGCTATTTAAGGCAAGGTTTTAAAAGGGATTCAGGCACCTAGATGAATAGTGGGGATTTTCAGACGTCCATTGATTTCAGTGGGAGATAGGTCCCTCGGTGATTTTGAAAAGCGAGCCATGTGCTTGCCTGCAGTTCCCGTTCCTATACAACTTTACTGAGATTTTCACCTGTGACTGGTTTGTAGTCATTTCTATGCTGGTCGAGGCACCTGAATTTCTTTTGAAGTCTGGTCTTTCATCAAAATGCCATTAGGAGAAGGGGGCAGAAGGAGATTTTCCTGGAAGGTTTTTTGACCAACTCTAAGAATTGCTCCCAGCAGTGCAATTCCTTAGCTTACAGAAGTCAAAATGCTCCCACCGATGTCTGTGAAATCATGCTTATTCATCCCAGATTGAGACCTGACCCTGTAGACTCTAATAGGACCAGCCGTCTCAGACAACATAGGGATTTGGGTCTTGGCGTGATCATCGCCTACCAGAATATCCATAGGGAGACTGCAGAGGAGCACTCCATGAACATTTCCCAGTATGAGCATTATTTCTGGGTGTTTCAGAAAGGTATGAGCAAAGAGATGTGAATGCAGCAAGATGGAGATACGGCTGGCTTGGTTTTTGTTGTTGCTTATAACACTGTGTTAATTCTGGAGGCAACTGGAAATTCATCTTTGGGAGTGGCACTAAACTGATAGTGAAGCCCGGTAGGTGACTCTTTCTAAGAAATGCTCTCAGATATAAAAAGGTTTTGTTTCCACCAATCACCAAAAATTGGGGATTGCCAGAGAAACAGAGGTGGACAAATAGATAATTTAGAACGGAGGGAAACAACTAAGGGACTTTACACTGCCCATAAAAATTGACGTTATTGCCCAGTATGTGTGCAGAGATGTGAACCCCTTACTCAAAATCACATTTCTGTTTGAACCGTTTATTGTACAGCTGGATCATACCTAAGTTCTGCATTCTTTAAAGAAGAAAAGTCATAGCTGTAGGTCCCTACTTCCAAAATAAATGAAAAATGTCCTTTCTAATGGAAGAAAAAATATATATTTTGTAAATGATTTGGAATCAAAAACTATGTCCAGACATTGAAATTGTGCATGCATCATTTTTGTTGTCCTTTATGATCCCCCAAATATCTACCTTTGTGGCAAACAGAGCATAAATTTTTAGGTAATACTATTTCTTCCCTTTAGAGACTCCACCTCCCTGTGGTTATTGTAAAGCTGCTGTGCCAACATGGCAATGAATTTCTCTTTGGAAAGGAAACAAAACTGTCTGTAAAACCCAGTAAGTGGCCTGGTGGTGGTGGGGTCCATATAGAGAAAAATAGCTTGAATAAGCTCAGCGCTCCATGCAGCATATCCTCCTAGAATATAGATAACTGATTATATACTCATAGAGGAGTATATAATCTTCCTTGTGGCATGTCCAGGGGAAGTGCTATGGTTAATAAATTTGGACTGGTACTCAGTTGAGAAAGGGCAGTTGTGTATGGGCTCTAAAGAAACCCATCAATTCTGTCGCATTCACGTTATGGCCAACAATGGACATATCAGAAGATCTTTGCTGAGGAAAGGGCTTTCCCTCTCCTCTATCTGGTTATTGTAAAGCTATGAAATGCTGTGGGAATTACAGGAGGAAGCAACACTAAACTCATCTTTGGAAAGGGAACCCAACTACTTGTAAACCCCAGTAAGTGCTTCCTCCGAAGTGGAGTGAGAATTACTGGAGGCGGTTTGATAGGTTGGTGATGGAAGGAGGGAGGGATAATGTGTGGAGAAAGATGGATTATGTGTGTAGCTCACTTATCTTGATAGTCAACTAGATAGTTTGACAAGGTTTACATTACTACAAGTCAGAGGTCAGAGCCCGTGAAGTGCAATTCAACTGGTAATGTGGTACCACTGTTAAGTTTCTCAGGGGAAATAAAATTACTAACAAATATTCCTTGGCAACACCAGCCATCTACATGATGATCCTGATATGAAGGGTACTGATATCTAGCGGGAACCTGTCTAAAGATTTCAGTGAGCTTGAGGTCATGATTTTATGAGCAAGGTGAATGATGCAATGAGTCTTCTGCACTGGACAAAGGGACTGAGACCTCTGTGCATGGGTGTTTCTTGTAAGGCTCTATGTTACTGTGCCTAAATGTTGGAGGAAGTGGAGCAAAGCTCATGTTTGGGAAGGGCACAAAACTCTCTGTAGGACTCAGTAAGTGTCTGTTTTGTTCTGCTGTTTTGTTTTTGCATTGTTCTGATAAATGTCTCGGGAACCAGCTGGCAATATCCCATCGCAGGCCTTGAATATTGTTTCAGTTTGGTCCTTCGTCTGTCTGTGTCCACTGCTCTGCTATCCTGCCCTCAGATTGTAAGGTCTTTGGGGAATAGGGTGTCACCTTTTTTGTTCCCCACATCAGTGTCCTCAAGGAGTTTCTGCTCCACGTTTATGGCTTGGAGGTGCTACTACTGCGAGTAGAGAGATCGCTCCTCGTTTCTGTGCGACCCAGCACTGAAGCAGAAGGAAGCAACCAGGAGGAACGGTGCATGGATGGTTTTTGTAAAGGATCCTGTGACAGTGTTAATACAGGCAATGCTGACAAGCTCGTATTTGGCAGTGGGACCATCCTCACTATACATCCAAGTGAGTCCTGAACAAGGGAGGTTTGAGGTGTGGGGGTAGGGGGATAGGTATTTCGTAGCAGCACTAATAAACTGCGCACTGAAATGTTCTTTGAGTATTTAGACGGGAGAATCTTGCTTAAGGAGCAGTTTTGAGTCTTGATCATATAAAATGAACTGTTCAAGTCGAGGTAACATAGGAGTGTGCGGCAAGCTTCTCTGGGGAGCAGGACCCTAAGCCATGTCCCATAACCCCTGGCCTCAGTCGTACTTGTATCACAAAGACAGCAGGGCTATCACGGTACCCGTCCTCCTGCTCCAATTCTGTAGCTGGCTGTGACGTAAGAAAAGGGACAGCTTTGAATTTCTGCCTCTGCTGTTCACTTCATATTTTTTTTCCAGTGACAATACACGATCTTTTCAGTTAAAGCATGGGACAAGGGCTCTGGATAAACGGGTTTCTCTCTCCTGGTTCTGCTATGAAATTAAGTTTCATGGAACTTAATTTTTTTGGACCCGTCTACCTGAGAAGTTTACTGCCGAGCAGACTAGTTAGCTCCATAGGTAAACATCGTGGTGTCTACATGTGTGGCCCTAGTAGATCACAGGAAACAAATAAACCCTACAGAATTATTGTCCTTGTTAAATGCAAGTCCTATCCTGCTGCAGGGCTTTTTACTTGGGTCGGCGTGTTGCAGTGCTGGGTGGATGTTGAAGCGGCATGCCTGGGAGAATAGTCAGGGGCATATCGATATTCATTTTCTAAACTTTTTTAGGGGCCCTGTGGGCTGGATAGAACGGCCTGACGGGTCGTATCCAGCCCGGGGGCTGCATTTTGCCCACCCCTGCTTTATGGTCATGAAAGAGTCTGGCCCCATGGTATTCTGCATTGGTGCCCTGTTTAGTTTAATGGGCCAGATCCCAAATAAATAGGAATTAGTCGGGATCAGTAGGTAATACTCCTGAGTTAGAGTAATGCAACTCTGTCCCCCTGAGGACTATGGGTCATACCCTGAGACCGTTGTGAATGGGTGTCGCTACATTGAATTAAACGGATCCGTGCTGGGTTATACCTGATAAGCAGGTTCTGATTTGCTTGCAGACTCCTATTAGGGAAGGTTGTCTAGATAAGAGCTGGAGAGAAGGGAGTTTTTGTTTGGCTGTAAATCAGTGTGTGTCCTCCGGAGGGGGAGAAAAGCTGACTTTTGGATCTGGCACTAAACTGAGTGTCCAGCCATGTAAGTAGGCAAGACAAGGATATAAAAATGTGTCTCAATGAACAGTTCCTTGGGTTTAGTCCTGGTTTTATCTCCGGAGTGGTTTGTTTGTTGTCTTGGTTTATGGGGCTGTATCTAGTAGGACTAAATACCAGTTTAAAAGGAGCTGGGATTACAAGAGGAGCATAAAGAGGATGTGGCCTCCACTCCATTTCTCGGGATGCCTCCGCCGCACTGCGGGTCTGTTGAGACTCCCAGCAACGGAGGGAGGGATACATGGGGGAACAGACTATGTGTGGAGAGAGAAAGCACCTCGATTCCTACCTAGATAGCAAGACTGATTTCAGATCGTTTCATTTACGAGCCTTGCTTATGCAACCAGAGAGACTAAGGGTGGGTTTTCCTAAGGAGCATACAGACCTGGAATACATTTGTTAGTTTTTTTACGGGGGGGGAATACTTAAATGAATAGTTGATCTCCTTCTCAGATCAACAAAGCAGTGAACAGTTCCCAAGATAGGACATGCCTGCTTTTTGTTATTGGATGTGTTATTGTGGGGAGCTCAGCTGCAAACCAAGCACTCAGATTTGGCAGGGGGACAAAGCTGACAGTGAAACCTGGTAGGTAAAAATACCCCAAGTCCTTTGTAGTTAGTAAAAACGGTTTGAAAGCTTATGAATCAACGGACATCGAGATCCATTTTAACAGCTTTGCAAAATCACCCTACATTAGGTTGGGGGTGAACTTGTACTATAGGCTTTATCACCGAGTAACTAGATTTGGATTTGTGGCAAAGTACTTTTAAAACCAAGTATGAGGAAAGCTTACATGTCATAGCAAAAGCAGCTCCTGGAGTTAATCAGTGTCTCTGAAAATCAGTGAGCATTGGGCACTGTACCCCATTCAGTCCCTTTGAGGAATTTTTTTCGCTCTTTCTCTGTTAAGCTGGTAAATACAATTTAAGGGAAGAAAAAGTCAAAAGCTGAGAGAGAGAGACAGGAGGAAGGAATCCATTTTTTTCACAGAGGCATGAAAAGCAGTGGATAATTTTTCTCTTTACCTCTTCATTCTTATTTTGGCATCTGTTACTGTTTGCATCTGAGCATCAGAAGAGTCTACACATGAGTAGTGCCTGGGCTTTTACCCCCTCACCATATCAAAACGTGGTTTCTCTCTTGCATCTATCCTTGACGCTGCTACATGTAACCAGTTTCTCCAAGTGCGGCTGTCCAAATTTGGGGGCTAGATCTTCAGCTCTGTGGGCCACAGTAGAATTAAACTCTTTGACACCGGGTGCATTTAAGTCTTCATTACTGTGCTTTTGCTAATGCACTTTAAATTTAGTACTTCCATTGTAAGGTAGCAGTGAAAGGCACACTAGTCTATTTTCATGCACATTGATGAAAGGGAATTTTTTTCTTTTTTATGAAGCTTCAATGTGCATGGAAATTAAAGCTTCAAAAAAACCATGTGCTTTCACTAATGTGTATGGAAATAGGCTAATGCACATTAAGATCACACGTGTAGATGTGCCCATTGGCATGGAATCCTAGCTCTAAAAGTTAACTCCTCTGCTCCTTAGTAACCATCATAATATGCCCTGGAAGAGAAATGTTTCATGCATCCGTCATCTGTTTCTTGTAAGGCTGTGCGTCGTTGTGTGACTAGTGGAAGTGGCTATGGTAAGCCGACCTTCGGAGGTGGCACCAAACTTCTTGTCTTTCCAAGTAAGTCAGTAGCTCTTATAGGGATTTTATGTCTAGTAGGACAGACACCAGTGAAGGAAGTATAACAGGAACAATGTAATAAAGTTATCTCACATGATGTAAAGATGGGGATTATATGAATGTGATATAGAATTTATTCTATAACTTGCATAGAAATTCATTATATAATGTAATGAGGGGATTATATGAAGCGGCTCCTTGCAAAAGCTGGAAATTGGAGTAAAGTACCCAGTAGGTTCCTGCCCGACCTGGATTTCATTCGTCCCCTCTGAGCAGTGCAGGACTCTTCCCTGGCATGCAACGTGCCCCAAAGACATGGTTTTTGGTGCTTCAGGCAATGGGATGTCCCTCACATCCCCTAAGAGACCAGACCTTCTTATTTTTATAGTGGTAGTGCCTGAGGGAGGTGAAGTTTGGGAACAGATCAGAAGCCTCCAGAATCAATGGAGAAATGATGGGAGAAGACAGTCATGATTATGCCCATTTCACTGATGGGAGACTTGAGCCCTGTAGAGACTATGGGTGGGTTTTGCTAAGGAACACGCACATCTGGAATACAAGTATGGTTTTCTTAGGCAGAAATATATCGAAATACACGGCTGTCCTTTTACTGAAAGCAACAAACTCTGAGCAATTTGGAGCCGAACTTTTTGGCTCCAGAATGGCACTGTCCCCCTTTGCAGAGCTCAACTCCTCTCCTTTAACACCTGTTATAAGACACACAGCCTCCCTCTTCCGCCCTGATGGAAGATAGATTATTGTCAAGGCAGAAAACACTGTGTCACTTCATATAGCTCTGGAAAGCAAACATTTGGGAGCGGAACAAAACTGATAGTCATTCCAAGTGAGT
The DNA here is from genome assembly GCA_030014935.1 of Caiman crocodilus. NCBI lineage: Eukaryota > Metazoa > Chordata > Crocodylia > Alligatoridae > Caiman > Caiman crocodilus. The sequence continues at coordinate 140,966 of JAGPOW010001881.1, read as the reverse complement.
TCCCGTCTTGGTCTTCCTGGCACGTTAACTACGCTTCTTTAGTAACGTTCGTTGTCTGAATATATATAAGTCTAAGTAATAGTCTTGTCAAAGTAATATTCTTTGTTACTATGCTTTGGTGATATTCAAGCAGGGTCAGCTTACTGGAACGCAACCCAGTCTAGTGTATTAGCAACCAGCGGGGGTGGATCCAGAGTGGTGCAAGGGCATGCTGTTTTGAGCCCGTCCCTCTGGGGAGCCCCGGGGTGGCAGACAGTCCCCTCCATGCTCATATGCATGTCCTTCCCATCCTCTTCCTCTGTCCCACGCCTGCTTTTCCTGCTGTGCCGGGGGTGAGGGACTCTCCAGAGCTGCTTGGAGGCTGGGCTCACCTAAGGCAGTGACCGTGGTGTGGTTTCCCATGTCTGCTCCTTGGGGGAAATCCACCCGCTCCCTATTACTGCTGCTGCTATTCCCAGCTAAGCTCAGTGTACAGCAGGCAGGAGCGGTCTATTTCCCCCATGCAGGGACAGTGAGAAAGAAGCAGTAACTGGAGGAGGATAGAAGAGAAGGGGAAGGGGAAGGGGGGGTGCCCCTTTTAGCCACCCCCTGAGCTTCCCAAGGAAATCACTTGGCACTTTTGGGGTATTGTTTGGCAGAGACTGTCAAAGTTAAGATTGATCATGGGAGAAAACAAGAAAAATGTGTCAGAAGTTTTTGTTACGGGGATAAGTATAAGCACTGTGCAAATAATAGTGTAGAAAAGCTGATCTGTGGCTGTGCAACTCAGCTCCTAGTAAAATTTAGTGCGTGGCTGCTCTATGATTCAGTATTTGAGGCAAGCCTTACATTCGAAAGCTTGTCTAACTTTATCCTAACCATGCAGTTGGTTCAATAAAAGATATCACCCACAAGCATCCTTGCATCTCATATATATGCATGCATCTCATATATATCTCATATACTTTCTGGTGATTGAGCCATGATAACGCATTCTTTTCACTCACTGTTCCCAATCCCAGTTGCTATTGGGATCCCAATCCACTGCTCCCAATCCTAATTGCCATCATCTTTCCCCCTGACCCAGCCCTGCCAATGCTCCTCATTTATTTGAGAAATACTGTTGGCTTTTGGGAGCATGTTCCCTGCATTTAGCTGCTGAACTTTGCCAAGTTATTAGCAGTGTTTTTGCTATGGCTGGAAACATTGTGTGGATTCTAGCACAAGTGTAAACAAGCTCATTTTTGGCTCTGGGACAGCACTGTTTATCAGACCAAGTAGGTCCTAAGTTACTGTGTGTGATTATCCTATATTTAAAATGCATTTTAAGTCTTTAAGAGCATGTTAGTTGTAACTGTGGACTTTGTAGCTGTGTTGGACCTTGCTTACCTTAAACCAGTTTTGCTGGCTAATGTATACAGGCAACTCTTGTTAGTGCATATATTTCTTGTACCCCCCCAATGCACTTTCAGCAAGATAAACTATACTGGCTTTTCAGTGAAGGAAGTATTTCAGTTAAAGGATGCTTTTGATGATATATCCATATTTCTATTGGCATAAATTGTGCTTGACATAAACTAGATGTAGGACCAGAAGTAATGGGTTTAAATCTCAACAAGGGAGATTTAAGTAGACAATAGGAAAATCTTTCTGACTGGAAGCATTGTTGAGCCATGAAATAGGTTACATAGTGGGGCCGTGGTTTTTAAGTCACTGGAGGCATTTAAAAACAGATTAAACATGACTGTGTCAGGAGTTTTTTATGTAGAATTTATTATCTCTTAGGGCATGGGATGGGCTAAATAATGTCTGGAGCTCAGGTACAAAGCGATATGTAGATGCAATGGTTGGAGGCTCCATAATGAACTTATATTGCTGAGATCTGGTGCCTAGTACTGAAAGAAATAGCTGCTAAACTCCAGAGGAGTCAGGGGAGTCATGGAAGGAAGACGTGATAAGGGAGGAAGGTTTTAGTAAAGGCCAGATGTAGTGTGTGAATTCGGGGTTTAGCACGGGTCAACTGATCTTTGGAGCTGGAACGAAAGTCTCCATCCAGCCAGGTAGGTGCAACGTCCCTCTGTGAATTCAGTCCCTAGGAAGAAATGGAATTCCCTTTAAAGCGAGGGTGTGCCCGATTTGCAGGTGGGAAAAATTAACATAAGCTTCATTGCCGTGAGTTGTGCCAGAAATCTAGTTGGTGCAAACCAGAGGATTTCCAGTGAAATGAGAAGAGCTGTGAAGATTTTGCCAGTGGAGGACAGCGTTCTCTAGGTTTCTGCAAGAGCTGTGGTAGTAACGGCTATAGCTGTGACTTTGGAGCAGAGACCAGAGTGAGTGTGTTGTCAAGCAGATATATTAAACTGTGTAACCTAATGGTGAATTAGATGTGTCTGATTTCTGGAGAAACAGAGACAGACAACTAGATAATTCGGAAGGGAGATGGACTAACGGATAGGGAAAGAACTAAGGGACTCCTGAATCCAAGAAAAATCGAAATTATTGTCCAATGTGTGTGCAGAGATGTGAATCTCTTACTCAAAATCAGGTTTCTGCTTGAACCATTTACTGCACATCTGGATAATACCTATATTCCACTTCCTTTAGTGAAGAAAAGTAGCTGTAGGTCCCTACCTGCAAAATAAACGAAAACAACCATTTCCTTGAAAAATGTCCTTTTAACGGGAAATAATGTACTATTGTACTAACAATGTATTATGCAAATAATGTAATATTTGTAAATGTATTTTGAATGAAAAATTTTCATTTGTGTCAATTGCCCAGCCATAGAAATTATAATTGCATCATTTTGTTGCCCTTTATAATCCCCCAAATATCCGTCCTTGTGGCAAACAGAGCGTGTCTTTTTAGATAATACTATTTCTTCTCTTTGGAGACTCCAGCTCTCTGTGGTTATTGAAAAGCTTCGAGTTGCTGTGTCTCTACAGGAGGATATGGCAGTAAATTGCACTTTGGAAGTGGAACAAAACTGTCTGTAAAACCCAGTAAGTGGCCAGGTGTTGGTGGGGTCTGTGTAGTGCGGTATAGCTATAATAAACTAAGAGGTCCGGACAGCATAGGGATTGTCTTCCTAGACATATAAATAATTCAATACTCCTATCCTAGAGGAGTAATCTTCCTTGTGGCATAACCAGGAGATAGTTAATAAATCTGAACTGGTACTCAGTTATGGAGAGTGGCACAAATGCAGTTTTATATGGGATCTAAAGCAACCCATAAATTCTGTCTTTCATTCACCTTATGGCCAACAATGGAAATGTCAGAAGACTTTTGTTGAGGATAGGACTTTCCATCTCCTGTACCTGGTCATTGTAAAGCTACGAAATGCTGTGGCAGTTAGAGGAAGAAACCATGATAAGCTCATCTTTGGAAAGGGAACCCAGCTGCTTGTAAAACCCAGTAAGTGCTCACTCCGAAATTGAGTAAGAATTGCTAGAGGCAGTCTGAAAGCTCAGTTATGGAAGGAAGAGGGAATAATGTGTGGAAATAGATTCAGCTTTGTGTGTAGCTCACTTAGCTTGATTGTCAATTAGATGGTAATCAGTGCCATAGCTGGGGGGCAAGGGGGAGGTGAGCTGAGCGACCGCTGTGGGTGCCAAAGCAAAGGGGGCACCAACAGGGGTGCAGAACAGAGCTTCGAGTGGCTCATTTGGGGGGCATGGGGATGGAGAAGGGCAACTCCCACAGCTGCGTGCACTCCTGGCAAGCATGGGGGTAGGGGGTGCCCCCTGGGTCCATGCAGGGGGCGAGGGCAGGTTGCTGCTCAGCACTGATAGTAATGATATAAATTTAGATTATTGCAACTCAGAGGCAAGAGCCAGTGACGTACAGTGAATTGGTAATGCGGTAGCACTATTCAGTTTCTCAAGGGAAATAAAATGATTAATAAATACTCCTTGGGACCATTGACCCATCTGCATGATGATCCTGATATGAAGGGTACTGATGTTCATTTGGGGCCTTTCCCAAGATGTCAGTGACTTTCAGAGGCCTGTCATGCACCTTATGAACAAAGACTGTGATGCAGTGAGTCTTCTTCGCTGGACAAAGGGACTCGGGCCCCTTGTTCATGGGTGGTTCTTGTAAGGCTCTATGTTGCTGTGCTTAAATGTTGGAGGAAGTGGAGCAAAGCTCATCTTTGGGAAGGGCACAAGACTCTCTGTAGGACTCAGTAAGTGGTGTTGTTTTAGAGGGGTTTTTTTGTTGTTTTTTTTTTTTTGCAAAGTTTAGATAAGTTTATTGGGAAACAGTTGGCCATGTCCATAGCAGGCTTTGAATATTGTTTCCATTTGGTCCCTCACCTGTCTGCTCCCACTAGTCTATCATCCCTTCAGAGTGTCAGGTCTTTGGGGAATAGGGCATCACCCTTTTTCATTCTCTACATCAGTGTCTGCAAGGGGTTTCTAGTCTATGGCTGTGGCTTGGAGGTGCTACTACTGCAAGACGACAGACCATTCCTCGTTTCTGTGCAAGCCAGCACTGAAACAGAAGGAAACAACCAGCAGGAATGGTGCATGGAAGGTTTTTGTAAAGGCTCCTATGACAGTGTTAATACAGGCTATAACCAGCTCACGTTTGGCAGTGGGACCATCCTCACCGTACACCCAAGTGAGTCCTGAAGAGGGGAGGTTTGAGGGCTGGGGGCAGGCATTTATCATCAGTCCCAATAAATTATACACTGAACTATTCCCTGAAGGGAGAATGTTACCTGAGCAGCAGTTTTGAGTCTTTGCCATATAAAGGAAACTGTTCAAGTCGAGGTAACATAGGAGTGTGCGGCAAGCTCCTCTGGGGAGCAGGACCCTAAGCCATGTCCCATAACTCCTGGCCTCGGTCGTACTTGTATCACAAAGACAGCAGGGCTATCACGGTACCCGTCCTCCTGCTCCAATTCTGTAGCTGGCTGTGACATAAGAAAAGGGGGCAGCTTTGAATTTCTGCCTCTGTTGCTCACTTCATATTTTTTCCCAATGACAATACATGATCTTTTCAGTTAAATATGGGGCAAGCGTTCTGGATACAGAGGTTTGTATCTCCTGGGTCTGCCATGTACTGTCAACATGACCTTAAGTTTTTGGGGCGCCAGCTAGCACGCTCGTGCCCCAGCCAGACCCTCTGCAGCACGGTGAACCAGGTTGGAGCAGCCCCAGGCTGGCAACCTGACTCCCCTGCGTTCCCTGGCAGGTGCGACCACAGCCAACATACTGCAGTCTCAGGCACATGTTCAAACAGCGTGACTGGGATCAATACACGCTGGCATAATATGCACAAGTAGCACAAGTAGATGCATCCTTTGTGTCTCAGGTCTCTGTCTATGAAATGGATTTACTGGCTGGGGGACACTTGAAAGAGAAGTCTGAAATTGCAGGGAATGTGGATACGGGAAGCGGTTACAGTATTTGTGCTGAAATATCACTGCAGAATGAAGGCGGTGTGCCTGGCCATGGGGAGATGGGTGGGTGAGATGGGACAGGTGCCCTCAGAGGTGTTTTCTATGTCAAACTGGAAAGATTCTGTGGTCCCAGATGCTTTGAGGATCTAGGGCATCTACCAAGTGACTCAGCAGAGACCCTTTCTTGTAAGGGGAAGCCTCACCGTGTGTATTCAGGAAGCACAGACAAACTCACCTTTGGAAGAGGAACCAAGCTCCTGGTAGCACCCGGTAGGTACCTTCAGCCTATTTGAACATGAAGGCGTTTGGCCACATGGTATTCTGGATCAGTGCCCTGATTAGTTTAATGGGCCAGATCCCAATTTAATAGTAATTACCTTAGGGTCAGTAGGTCCAACAGCCCAGGTAGAATAATGCAGTGCTGTTGCACTGAGGTCCACGGGTGAGATCCTGAGGCCGTTGTGAATGGGAGTAGCTACATTGAATTGAATGCATTGGTGCTGGGTTACACCTGATAAGGGTCTGCACCAAAATAAGCAGGCTCTGATTTGCCTGCTGACTTCCAGATTCCTATTAGGGAAAGTTGTCTAGATAAGAGCTAGAGATGAGAGGGTTTTTGTTAGGCTGTACGTCCGTGTGCGTGCTCTGGATGGGGAACTCAAGCTGACTTTTGGATCTGGCACTAAACTGACTGTCCAGCCATGTAAGTAGGCAAGACGAGGATATCAAAATGTACCTCAATAAACAGTTACTTGGGTTTAGTCCTGGCTTTCTCCCTGGAGTGGTTTGTTTGCTGTCTTGGTTTTTGGGACTGTATCTAGCAGGACTAAATACCAGTTTAAAAGGAGCTGGGGTTACAAGAGGAGCATAAAGAGGATGTGACCTCCACTCCATTTCTCTGTTATATGTTAGCAGCCCCTTCTGTCTCTACAGATGTATGCCTCCGCTGCCCTGGGGGTCCTTTGAGACTCCCAGCAATGGAAGGAGGGATATATGGAGGGATAAACTATGTGTGGAGAGAGAAAGCGCCGCGATTCCCACCTAGATAGCAAAACTGATTTTAGATCGGTTTTAGATATATGAGTCTTGCTTAGGAGTTGGAAATACAACTGGAAAGACTGGGTTTTCCTCAGGAGCATATAGACCAGGAATACATCTATTGTTTTTTTATGGGGGAAAATATCTGTCTAAATGAGCATCCTTCTACTGAGATGAACAAAGCAGTGAACAGTTCTCAAGCTGGGATGTGCCTACTTTTTGTTCTTGGATGTGTTGCTGTGGGGATATCAGCAGCAAACCAAGCACTCGTATGTGGCAGTGGGACAACACGGACAGCGAAGCCTGGTAGGTAACAACACCCCACGTCCTCTGTAACCAGTAAAAGGGGGTTGAAAGCTTAAGAATCTGTGGGCATCACAGATCAAATTTAACAGCTTTGAATACAACCTTAATTCGGTTGGGGGTAAACTATTGCTACAGGCTTTATCATTGAGTAACGGGATTTTTGAGCTTTACTTTGGATATGTGACAAAGTTCATTGTAAAGCCAAATAAGTATGAAGAAAGTGTGCGTGGCATTTCAAAAGCACCTACCAGAGTTAATCATTGTCTCCGAAACTCAGTGAGCATTAGGCACTGAACCCCATTCAATCCCTCTGAGAAATGTCCTCTTGTTTTACCATCTCTTTAAGCTGGTCAATAAAATCTAAGAAGATAGAGAGTGAGATGTTGTGAGAAAGATACTGAAGGGAAAGGATATATATTGCCACGTGGGCTTTGAAAAGAGGTGGAGAATCTTTCTCTCTACCTCCCCATTTTTATATTGGTATTTGTTCCTCTTTGTAGCTGTGCACCAGAGCAGTCTCAGCCTACACATGAATAACACCTGGGTTTTTTTCCTCCTTATATCAAAATACGGTTTCTCTCTTGCATCTCTGGTTTATGCTGTGAGATGTCCAAGTGCAGCTGTCCAGACCTGGGGGCTAGATACTCAGTTGCATGGGCCGTAATGGAATTAAATTGTTTGACACTGTCTAAATATTCATTAATTTTTCCTTAATAATAAGCTTTTCCTTATGCGCATTATATTTAGTACTTCCAATGTAAGGTGGTAGAAAAAGGTGCAGAGCACATGAGCAAAAGGGCATGGTATCTTTTGCTATGCTTTAAAATATTAAAGTGCACATGTAGGCATGCCCATTAGCATGGTGTCTTAGCTCTAAAAATGAACTTCCCTGCCCCTTAATAAGCATCACAGTCTGGTGTGATATTCGCTGGAAGAGAAATGTTCTGTTCATCCTTCATCTAGTAGGACTAGATACCAGTTTGAAAGGTATCTATTTACTGTAAAGCTGTATGCTGTTGTGTGATTACTGGCAGAGGCTATGGTAAGACAACCTTTGGAGCTAGCACCAAACTTCTTGTCTTACCAAGTAAGTAGATAGCTCTTGTATTTTAGAGGTTTTACATCTAGTATAGCAATCTGGTGGCAGTTACCAGTGAGGAAAGAACTAAGTAATAAAGTTGTCATGTGATATGAAGATGGGGATTATATGAATGTGTTATATAATTTATTATATTATATATCTCTATAGATATTATATTTCTATAGTTATAACTATATATATATATCTATAGATACTATATATCTAGAGATCTATAGTTATATCTGTATAACTATATATATATCTATCTATATATATCTCTATATAGATATAACTATAGATCTCTATATAACTATAGCTATATAGTATCTATAGAGATATATATAGTTATAACTATAGAAACCAGTTCAGAACTATCTATTATATAGATCTATATAGATATATAATAGATATAATAAATACATAAACATAACATATATAATATATATTATCTATCTATCTATCTAATATGTATTATATAGCTTAATGAGGAGGTTATATGAAGTGGCTGCCTGCAAAAGCAGGAGATGGAGCTGAAAAACTCAGGTGGTTCCTGTCTGACCGACATTTTGTTCCTCCCCTCTGAGCAGTGCATGGAGCTGGCTTTTGCTGCTCCAGACAGTGTGATTTCTCTCACTTCTCCTGGGACACCAGATCATCTTATTTTCATACTGGTGACTGGGGAAATTGGGGCCCAAGCGAAGTGTGGGAAGAGATTACACACCTCCAGAGTCAGTGGAGAAAGTGTGGGAGAAGGGAGGCATGATTATGGCCATTCTACTGATGGGTGAACTGAGACCTGGAGAGACTAAGGAACATAGAAATCTGGAATACATTCATTGTTTTCTTAAGGGGAAAAATATGGAAATACGTGGGTGCCCTCCTACTGAAATCAACAAACTATGAACAACTGGGATCAGAACGCTTTGCCTCCAAAATGATCCGATTTTCAAAGGGGCCGGAGGAAGTAGACATACAATTTTCCCTAAATGGCACTGTCCCACTTTGCAGATCTCAGCTTTTCTCCTTTAACACTTGCTATAAAACACACCCCCTCCCTCTTCCTCCTTGGTGGAAGGTAGATTTTTGTCAAGGCAGAAGACACGGTGGGAGTACAGGTACCTCTGGAAAGCAAACATTTGGGAGTGGAACAAGACTGATAGTCGTTCCAGGCGAGTTCCCATTGTCTTCCTGGCATGTTAAGTATGCTTCTTCAGTAATATTTGTTGCCCTCCAAGCAGGGTCAGTCCACTGGAATGTATTGGTGACCGTTCTGGGGCAGATGCACAGGGGCTGCAGTGGCATGCCGGATGCCCCTTTTGGCTTGGACCCTCTGGGGACCCCCGGAGCGGAAGGCAGTCCCCTCCGTGCTCACATACTTGTCCCTCCTGTCCCTTTGCTCCGTCCCACACCTGCTATGGCTGCTTTTCCTGCTGTCCTGGGGGTGCGGGAATCTTCAGGGCTACTTGGAGGCTGGGCTCCCAGTGGTAGTGGCTTCCCATGTCTGCTCCTGGGGGATACCATCCCCTCCCAATTATTGCTGCAGCTGTTCCCGGATAAGCCCACCCTGTAGAGCCCAGCTGAAGTAGGCAGGAGCATCTCTGATACTTCCCCCATGCTGGGATAGTGGGGAAAGAAGCAGCAACTGGAGGAGGCTAGGACAGAAGGGGAGGGGAGCGGACGTGCTCCTGAGCCTGGAGGGGAAGATGGATATTTAAAATGTCCCCACAGGCTCCCATGCCATGGTCTGCCTGCACTAATGGGTTGAGTAAGGAGCCTGGGAGCTACAGCATGTGTGGTTGCTCCTGGCCCTCACATCATGCCAAATCCTGGCAACCAGCACTAAAATTAAGAAACCCTTAAGCATTATTTGAGGGCTGGAGTGGCTCTTACGTGATGCAGAAGCCTTGTATTGCTCCTCTGTGCTGGAAGGGCATTCTCTGAGATAGTTAAACAATAAGGTAGCTTTATGAGATGAAGGGATTCTTGGGGGTGATATATTTTACTGGACCAACTGCCAGGTTAGCATAAAGTTGGACAATCTTTGGAGTGGCAGGTCTGCTTCCTTATGAGTTTTGGAGAGAAGTCAGAGAAATCGGATATAAAGGGGAATTACAGTCTGGCCCCTGCTGTCCAGTTAACCCTTCCCCCCCACTTAAATTCCCAGGAAAAACACTTGGCAGTTTTTATGTACTGTTTGGAAAGACTGTCAAATTTAAGATTAACTCTGGGAGAAGACGATGCTTTGGGGTAGGCATGAAATAGGTCAGAAGTTTTTGTAAAGGGGATAAGCACTGTGTAAATAATGCTGCAGAAAAAATGATCTTTGGACGTGGAACTCAGCTCCTCATAAAACTTAGTGAGTGGTTTCCCTTTTATTCAGTATTTAAGATATAAAGGGAAAGAAGACCTCATGAGGAAACAGGCCTTACAATCCAAAGATCGTCTAACTTTATACGAACCTTGCAGTTGGTCCAGTAAAATATGTCACCCACATGGATCCCTGCATCTCATAAATACAATATTTGCTGGTGATTGAGGCAAGGCACCCCATTATTTTCACTCATTGTTTCCAACCCCAACTTTAGTGATTTCTGCTGGCCCTTGACCTTGCTATTCAAGCCCTAAAATCCCCTGACCCATCGCTGCCAGCACCCCTCAGTTCTTCGAAAATAGCTATTGGCTTTTGGGTGCATGTTCCCTGCCTTTAGCTACTCAACTTTGCCAAGTGATTAGCAAGGGTTTTGATATGGGAAGAAATGTTGTGTGGATCTTCGTACGGGTATAAGCAAGCTCATCTTTGGTTCTGGGACGGCACTGTCTGTCAGAACAAGTAAGTGCTAAGCTACCCTGTGTCATTTTCCTGGGTTTAAAATGCATTTGAAATCTTCAAGAATATGGTAGTTATAACTGTGGATTTTGGAACTGCACTGGACCTAGTTTACCTTAGATCAGTTTTGCTGGTTAATGTATATGGGCAGCTCTTCTTGGTGCATATATATCTTGTACCCCCAAAATGCACTTTTGGCAGTATAAAGTATGCTGGCTTTCCACTGAAGGAAGTATGTCCATTAAAGGGTGTTTCTAATGATATATCCACATCTGTATTGGTATAAATTGCTCTCTACATCTAGTAGAGATAAGATCAGAAGCAATGGGCTTAAACCTTAACAAGGGGGATTTAAGTAGACATAAAGAAAATATTGCTGACTAGAAATATAGTTAAGCTGTAAAATAGATTACCTAGTGGGACTGAGTAATCTCTGTCACTGAAGGTTTTTAAGAACAGGTTAGGCATGAATATTTTACATAGAACCAGTCATGTCCTGGGGCATGGGATGGACTAGATAATGTCCTGAGGTCAGGTGCAAAGTTATACGTAGATGGACTGGCTGGAGGCCCTGTAATGAAGTTGTATCGCTGGGACCACTTCTGCTGAGATCAGGTGCCTCGTACTGAAAAACAAAAGTTGCTAAACTCCAGAGGAGCCAGGGGATTCATGGAAGGATGAAGTAGGAAGGTTTTAGTAAAGGTCGTAAGTAGTGTGTGAACTTTGGGTCTAGCGCTGGTAAACTGATCTTTGGAGCTGGAACAGCAGTCTCCATAGAGCCAGGTAGGCACATTGCTCCTCTTTGCATTCAGTCCCAAAGAGGCAATACACTTCCCTTTAAAACGAGGGTGTGCCAGATCCTGAACTGGAAAAAATCAGCATAGCTTCATTTCAGTTAGTTGGTTCAGTTAGGTAGGGGCTGTCAACCAGGGGATTTCCCTGAAGACAGCAGAGCTATCATGATCTTATCAATGGACGACAGAGTTCTCTAGGTTTCTGCAAAGAGCTGTGGTGCTGTGATAATAGCGGCTACAGATATGACTTTGGAGCAGGGACCAGAGTGAGAGTATTGCCAAGTAGGTATATTAAAATACGTTATATAACGATCAATGAGATAATGAGTGATTTCTGGAGAAACAGGGATGGACGACTAGATCATTCAGAAGGGAGATGGACTAGTGGGTAGGGAAACAATTAGGGGACTCTTGAATCCAAATACGAACTGAAATTATTGTCCAATGTGACTGCAGAGATGTGACTCTCCTAACTCAAAATCACATTTCTGCTTGAACAGTCTATGGCAAAGCTGGGCCATACCTAGGTTTCACTTTATTTAATGAAGAAAAGTAGCTGTAGGACCCCCAAAATACATGATAACATTTCCCTAAAATAAATGGAAAGAACCATTTCCTTGAGAAATGTTCTGTTTAGTGGAAGAGAACTGTATATTTTTGTAAATGATTTTGAATGAAAAAAACATGTCCAGCCATATAAACTATAGTTACATTTTTTTTTGCTTTTTATGATCCCCAAAATATGCACTTCTGTAGCGAATGGAGTATATATTTTAAATAATACTATTTCTTCCCTTCGGAGACACCACCTCTCTGCCGTTATTGGAAAGCTGTGAGCTACTGTGCCAATAAAGGAGGCTATGGAAATGAACTCCTTTTTGGAAAGGGAACAAAACTGTCTGTAAAACCCAGTAAGTGGCCTGGTGCTGGTGGGGTCTGCATAGTGCAATATAGCTAGAATAAACTAAGATCTCCGGACAGCATAGTGATTGTCTTCCTAGACACATAAATAATTCAATATATACTCCTGTCCTAGAGGAGTAATCTTCCTTGTGGCATGACCAGGAGATAGTTAATAAATCTGAACTGGTACTCAGTTACGGAGAGTGGCACAAATGCAGTTTTATATGGGATTTAAAGCAACCCATAAATTCTGTCTTTCATTCACCTTATGGCCAACTATGGAAATGTTGGAAGATCTTTACTGAAGAAAGGGTTTTCTCTCTCCTGTACCTGATTATTTGTAAAGCTATGAAAAGCTGTGGGACTTGCAGGAAGAAGCAACACTAAACTCGTCTTTGGAAAGGGAACCAAACTATTTATAAAACTCAGTAAGTGCTCCTGCCAAAATGCAACGAGAAGTACTAGAGGTAGACTGATGGTTTGGGGCTGGAAGGAAGAGGGGATAACGTGTGGAAATAGATTCAGTTTTGTGTGTAGCTCACTTAGCTCGATTGTCAGCTAGCTGGTATGACAAAGCTCATATTGCTACAACTCAAAAGCCAGTTCCAGTGAAGTACATTTGGACTGGCAATGAGGTAACACTATTCAGTTTCTCAAGGGAAATTAAATTATTAATAGATATTCCTTGGGACCATTGACCCGTCTACATGAAGATCCTGATATGAAAGGCTTCAGTGGGAGCCTTTCTAAAAATTTCAGTGACCTTCAGGTCATGTTCCTTATGCACAAAGACAGTGATGCAATGAGTCTTCTGCACTGGGCAAAGGGACTTAGACCCCTGTGCATGGGTGGTTCTTGTAAGGCTCTATGTTGCTGTGCTTAAATGATGGAGGAATTGGAGCAAAGCTCATCTTTGGGAAGGGCACAAGACTCTCTGTAGGACTCAGTAAGTTGGTTTTGGGCATTTGCTTAGCCAGGTGTATTGGGAAGCAGTTGACCATACCTCATAGCAGACTTTGAATGTTGTTTCAGTTTGGTTCCTTATTTGTCGGTGTCCACTGCTGTTCTTGTCTGCAAGGTCTTTGGTGTCTAGAGTGCTACCTTTTTTATTCTCTGGATTAGTGTCTACAAGGGGTTTCTGGTCCATGGCTGTGGCTTGGTGGTGCTACTCCTACACGTCGAGAGAGCATTACTTATTTCTTGGCAAGCTAGCACTGAGACAATACAAGAACCCAGAGGAATGGTGCATGGATGGTTCTTGAAAAGACTTCCGTGACAGTGTTAATGCAGGCTATAATAACAAGCTCATGTTTGGCAGTGGGACCATCCTCACTGCACATCCAAGTGAGTCCTGACGAGGGGAGGGTTGAGGGTTGGGGACAGGGATGTAGGTATTTATCAATAGGACCAGTAAAATATACACGGAAATGTTTTTTTTGAGTATTTAGAAGGGGGAACGCTGCCTAAGGAGCACTCTTTAGTCTTGGCCATATAAAAGAAACTATTCAGTAGCGGTAATAGAGGCAAGAGTGTGTTGTCTCCCTAATAATTTTTCCAAGACTCAGTTGCAATGATAATACATAACCTTGTCAAGTGAAGCCCTAGACAGGGGTTCTGGATAAATGTGTATATATCTCCTGGTTCTGCGATGTACCGTCAACATGATCTTGGTCATGGAACTTAATTGTTTGGGGTGCGTCTACGGAGAGTAGATTATTTATTAGTGAGCTCCGCAGTAAATGTCTCAGCTTCCACACGTGAGGCTGCAGAAAACAAATTTTGCAGCAGCGTAGCACTTGTAAATACAAGTACTGTCCCACTGAGGAATTGCAGTGTGGGGGCTGCCTGCCAGCTAGCTTGGGACTAGGGCACCCTCACGCCCCAGCCAGCTCCTTCGCAGCATAATGGACGGGGTTGGAGCAGCCCTGGGTCCTTTGCCAGCTGGGCTGCTCTGACTAGGGTCAACGTGCTTCAGTCCCAGGCGCACGTTCAAACAGCGTGACTGGGAGAAATAAACTCAGGCACAATTTGCACCAGAGTTTCCCGTGGCACGAGAACAGCACTTGTAGATGCACCCTTTGAGTCTCGGGTCTCTGTCTATGAAATGGACTGGCGTCCTTGCCTTAGAGAGGGGCACTTGAAAGAGGAGTCTGAAATTGCAGGGGTTATTGATACGGGATGTGGTTACAGTACTTGTGCTGAACTATCACTCCAGAATAAAGGCTGTCTCGCTGACCACAGGGCGAGGGGTGGGTGGGGTGGGACAGGTGTCCTCAGAGGTGCTTTCTATTCGTAACTGGAAATACTATAGTCTCCGATGCTTTGAGGAGCTGGGACATCTATGAAGTAACTTAGAAAAGACCCTTTTTGGTAAGGGGAAGACTCACAGTGTGTATTCAAGAAGCACAGAGAAACTCACCTTTGGAAGAGGAACCACACTCCTGGTAGCACCCAGTAGGTGCCTTCAGCTTTTATGGACATGAAGGAGTCTGGCCACATGGTATTCTGCATTGGTGCCCTGTTTCATTTAATGGGCCAGATCCCAAGTTAATAGGAATTATATTGGGATCAGTATATTGGGGTCCAACAGTCCAGTTAGACTACTGCAACGCTGTCCCCCTGAGGTCCAGGGGTGAGATCCTGAGACCATTGTGAATGGGTTTAGTTACATTGAATTAAATGGATCGGTGCTGAGTTACACTTGATAAGGGTCTGCACCAAAATAAGTAGGTTGGGATTTGCCTGCTGATTTCCATATTCCTATTAGGGAAGGCTGTGGTTGTACAGCCAGAGCTAGAGAGAGGGGAGTTTTTGTTTGGCTGCAAATCAGTGTGCGTTGTCTGGAGGGAGCGGAAAGCTGACTTTTGGATCTGGCACTAAACTGTCAGTCCAGCCACGTAAGTAGACAAGATGAGGACATCAAAATGTACCTCGATGTACAGTTACTTGGGTTTAGTCCTGGCTTTCTCCCTGGAGTGGTTTGTTGTCTTGGTTTATAGGGCTGTATCTAGTAGGACTACATACCAGTTCAAAAGGAGCTGGGCTTACAAGAGGAGCGGATAAAGGATGTGGTCTCCACTCCATTTCTGATATGTTAGCAGCCCCTTCTGTCTCTACAGATGTATGCCTCCGCTGCCCCGGGGGTCCTTTGGGACTCCCCACAAAGGAGGGAGGGATAAACTATGCGTGGAGAGAGAAAGCACCTAGATTCCCACTTAGATAGCAAGACTCATTTCAGATCATTTTAAATACGAGTTTGCTTATGAGTTGCAAATGCGACCGGAGAGACTAAGGGTGGGTTTTCCTAGGGAGCATACAGAACTGGAATACATTTGTTTTTTGGTGGTGGGGTGGGGGTATCTAAATAAATGAGTGTCTTTCTACTGAGATCAACAAAGCAGTGAACAGTTTTCAAGGTGGGGTGTGCCTACTTTTTGTTCTTGGACGTGTTGCTGTGGGGATATCAGCACTCGTATTTGGCAGTGGGACAACACTGACAGCAAAGCCTGGTAGGCAACAATACCCCACGTCCTCTGTAACCAGTAAAAGCAGTTTGAAAGCTTATGAATCAGTGGGTATCCAAATCCATTTTAACAGGTATGAAAAATCACCATAAATTAGGTTGGGGGTGAACTCGTCGTATAGGCGTTATCACCGAGTAACTAGATTTCGAGCTTGACTTTGGACTAAGCTCTTGTCAAGCCAAGCAAGCAAGAGGAAACTTTACATGTCATATCAAAAGCACCTACCAGAGTTAGTTGCCGTCTCTGAAAATCAGTGAGAATTGGGCACTGTGCCCCATTCAATCCCTTTGAGAAATTTCCACTGGTTTTACGATCTCTAATTAATCTGGTAAATAAAATCTAAGAGGAGAAAAAGCGAGAAGTTGAGAGAAAGATATAGAAGGGAAGGAACAAATATTTCATGTGACGTGAAGATGGGGATTATATGAGTTTATCATATAACTTATTCTATTACTTCTATACGAGCTTATCATAGACATTTTATACCTTAATGAGGGGATTGTAGGAGGTGGCTGCCTGCAAAAGCTGGAGATTGAACTGAAAAACTCAGGTGGTTCCTGCCTGACCTATATTTCGTTCCACCCCTCTGAGCAGTGCAGGATTGTTCCCTGGCATTGACCTCCACCCAGAGATGAGGTTTTTGGTGCTTCAAGTAATGGGATTTCTCTCACTTACCCTTCTTATTTTCATAGTAGTAGTGCCTAGGGGAGTGGGGGTCCAGCTGGAGTGTGGGAACAGATGAGACACCTCCAAAACCAATGGAAAAAGTGTGGGAGAAGAGAGGCATGATTATGCCTGATTCTGTTGATGGGTGAGTAGAGACCTGGAGAGACTAAGGGTGGTTTTTCCTAAGGAACACAGAAATCTGGACTACATCCATTGTTTTCTTAGGAGGAAAAATATCTTCCTCCTTGGTGGAAGGTAGATTTTTGTCAAGGCAGAAAACACGGTGAGGTATTACAGATGGTTTTGGAAAGCCGACGTTTGGGAGCGGAACAAGACTGATAGTCGTTCCAAGTGAGTTCCCATCTTTGTCTTCCTGGCATGTTAACTGGTAATAGTCTTTGTCCTCCAAGCAGGATTGGTTTACTGGATGGCAACCCTATCTGGTGTATTGGGGACCAGGAGGGGTGGATCCAGAGGGGATACAGTGGCATGCCTGGCTCCCCTTTTTGTCCAGGACCATCTAGAGACCCCCCCAGAGTAGAAGACTGTCCCCTCTGTACTCACATCCATGTCCGTCCCCCATTCCCCCTCTGTCCCACGCCTGCTGTGGCTGCTTTTCCTGCTGTCCTGGGGGTGAGGGCATCTCCAGAGCTGCTTGGAGCTGGGCTCACCTAAGGCAGTGACCGTGGTGTGGCTTTTCATACCTGCTTTTGGGGGAAACCACCTACTCCCCGTTGCTGCTGCTGGTGTCCCCAGCTAAGCTCAGTGTACCGCACAGCTGGAGCGGGCAGGAGCAGCTCTTATATTTCCCTCGTGCTGTAATACTGGGGAAAGAAGCAGCAACTGGAGGAGGATAGGGCAGAAGGGGGAGGGAAGGATAATTTAAAATGTCCCCAGATGCTCCCATACCATGTCTGTCTGCACCAGTGGGTTGTGGGGGAGGAGGCTGGGAGCAGGGGTGCAGCCACCCCTGCAGCATGCACGGATGCTCCTCCATACTCCCCTTTCTCCCCCCAAAACTTTGCTACATTCTGACAACCAGGACTCAAATTAAGAAACCCTTAAACATAATTTGAGGGCTGGAGCACCTCTCATATGATGCAGAAGCCTTAGCTTGATCCCCTGTGCTGGAAGGGATAGTTAAACAGCAAGGTAGTTATGAAAAGGCTGTTTTATTTGATTAGGAGAAAAGTACAAGAAATCAGTTGGCTCTATGATATAAAGGATTACATTTTGGCCCCTCACCCTTCCCCCTAAATTTCCCATGGAAAACACATGGTAGCTTTTGTGTATTGTTTGGAGCAACCGTCGCATTCGATTGATTGTGGGAGAAAACAATGCATTGGGGTAGGTGGGAAATATGTCAGAAACTTTTGTTACGGGGATGAATGATGCTGCAATTACACTGCAGAAAAAATGGATCTTTGGATGTGGAACTCAGTTACAAATCAAACAGAGTGGTTTCCCTTTCATTTAGTATATTTAAGGTATAAAGAGCAACAAGACACCATAAGGAAGTAGGCCTTACACTCGAAAGTTTGTCTAACTTTATCCCAGCCAATAAAAGATATCACCCACAAGCATCCTTGCATATCATAAATAAGATATTTTGGTGATTTAGCCAAAAGTCCCCATTATTTTCACTCATTCCTAACCCCAGCTTCCATCATCTCTGCTATTGGCCCTCAGTGTTGCTATCCAAACCCTAAAACCCTTTGACCCAGCCCTGCCAGCACCCTCAGTGCCTTGAGACAAGCGGTTGCCTTTTCCCTGCCTTTAGCTGCTGGCCTTTTCCAAGTGATTAGCAGGGATTTTGTTATGGGAGGAAACGTTGTGGAGCAAACAAGGAACCGACAAGCTCATCTTTGGCTCTGGGACGGCACTGTCTGTCAGACCAAGTAAGCGCTGAGCTACTGCGTGTGATTTTCCTGTGTAAATGGCATCTGAAGTCTTCAAGAGCATGTTAATTATAACTGTGAACACTGTAACTGTGTTGGACCTATTTTACCTGGTTTAAAAAAAAAAAAGTTTTACTGATAAATTTGTACAGGCAGCTCTTCTTTGTGCATATAGGTCTTGCACCCCCCAAATTTGCTTTTGGCCGTATAAAAAATACTGGCTTTTTAGTGAAGTAACCAATATCAATTAAAGGCTTTTTTGATGTTATAAGCAGATTTGTTTTGGTAGAAATTGTTCTCCAAATCTACTAGAGGTAGGACCAAATATAATAGGCTTAAAGCTTAAAACTCAGCACGGGAGATCTAAGAAGGCATTAGGGAAATCTTTCTATATAGAAATGTAGTTAAGCTGTAAAATAGATTACCTACTGGGGTTGAGGAATCTCTGTCGCTGGAGGTTTTTAAGAACAGATTAGACATGAATTTAGGCCTGGAAGGAAGAAGTCCTAAGGGAGGAGGGTTTTAGTAAAGGCTGTAAGTAGTGTGTGAAAGCTGGGTCTAGCACTGGTAAACTGATCTTCGGAGCTGGAACAGAAGTCTCCATAGAGCCAGGTAGGCACATTGCACCTCTTTGCATTCAGTCCCTAGAGAGGCAACAGATCATTGGGCCAGATCTTTAGCCACCAAAAAATCAACATAGTCTCATTGCAGTTAGTTGGGCCAGCTGGTGTAAACCAGGGGATTTCCACTGAAGTGAATAGAGCTATGAAGATTTGCCCAGAAGTTATGGGACTCAACCTCCACAAAGGGGATTTAAGTAGACATTAGGAAAATCTTGTTGACTAGAAGTGTATTTTAAGACATGAAACAGATTACCTAGTAGGGTCGTGAAACCTCTGTCACTGGTGTTTGTTAAGAACAAATTAGACATCAATATGGAGCGGAGGAAAGAGGCCTATAGGTTTCTGCAAAGAGCTGTGATACTGTGCTAGTGATGGCTATAGGTATATCTTTGGAGCAGGGACCAAAGTGAGTGTATTGCCAAGTGAGTAAGTATATCAAAATCTGTAACATAATGATGAATTAAATAACATGTGTAATGGTGGGGACTTTCTAATTTAGTCTGCCTTGATATTGGCATACCAAGTTCCCTTTCATTTTTGGCAAACCTTGGACGCCTTTGAGGTTTTTCCTTTGGAAGCAACAGCTTGAAGGTGATTTAGACACATAAGTCTCATGACAATTGCCTGGGCATTCAAACCCTCAAACTACTTTGCAGTTGTCAGACATCATCTCTCTTCCCTGAGAATAACCCTTCAAGGAAGGGTTCTGGGATGATGAGGGGAATGACCAGCTTGCTTTGCGAGAGGTGGCTCTCCCTTTGGGAGTCATAAATGACATGACGTGCGCCAAGGTAGAGGAGTTCTCGTGTGAATGGATGAATATTATATGAATGGTGTCTCTGGCTGGGGGAAGCTGGTGGAACCACGTGTCCATTCAATGCAGAAATGATTCAAGAAGAAGTGGAGGAAGGGATTTATTTAGAAGTCAAAAGACTACTTTGTGTGTGTACATATGTATATGTGCATATATGAAGATGTTTGCAACTTAGAAATACTTGCAACTTTAACAAGGGCTTAGCCTCTCACTACATTTCAGTGAAACCTGGATGCCAACAGCTCCTCTGAGAACATGAGCCCAAACCATTTCGTTTTCTATTTTTGCCATGAGGAACTGAGCTTTGAGATGATTAAGGCCAGCGTGACAAACCCGAACAGTAGTTGCTGTTATTGTTAGGGCATGTATCATTGTGTGGGTACCGATGGAAGGAGATTTCATTTCGGAGTGGGGACAAAGTTATCAGTTCAACCAGGTATAAAACCTATCTATTATATTGTATTGTACTCTGCCTGTCCATTCCTGCTAGGGAAAGAATATTTAGACTGAAATTGGGAAGTAACTTCATCAATATTCATAGAAGTGTAGGAATATAGCTGGAGCCAAGTACAGCTGGAAGGGATCTCACAAGGTCATCTAGTCCAGCCTCCTGCTTTAGGTAGAATTGTCTCTGATTAAACCATCCGAGCCAAGTCTGTCCATCCTACTCCTGAAAATTTCCAGGGATGGAGATTTCAAAATTTCCCTAGGCAGCCTGCTCCACCGTTATAGTACAGCCATTGCTCCTAGTCTTGTCCTCTACAGACACAGAGAAAAACCCATTTCTGCCTTCCTATAATTGCCCTTCGGGTATTTGAAGACTGTAACAAGCCCTCCCCTCAGTCATCTTTTTTACATATTAAATAACTCTAATTATTTTAGTCTTTCTTTATAAGTCATGCTACCAGGGGCTGTAGTCATTTCTATTGCTGTGTGCTGGACTCTGTTTCCACTCTGTCCGCATCCTTCTTGAAGGGTGGGGGTCAAAACTGGACTCCCAGGGAGGCCTCAGCAGACTGGAAGAATCCAAAAGTGATTTGGTTGATTTCTTGATCATACAACCCAGCTGTGGTTGGGGGTTTTTTGCAGCAATATTTGCTCATATTCACCCTCTGGTCCCCTGTAACCGCAAGGTCCTTCTGTGCAGTGCTGCAGCCTAGCCAGTCCTTCCCCAATCCCTCTTTGCACAAACAATTATTCCTTCCCAACTGCAGGACTTTTCACTTGTCCTTGTTGAATCTCATCTAATTTGTTAGCAGAGTTAAATAGGTATCAGACCTGAATTTGGCCCTGTAAATCTAACAGGGTTTTGAGGAGCACGGTGAGTATAGTTGTGCAAGTGAAAAACTCACGTCAGGGAAAGGCACTCTTTTAATTGGGGAACCCAGAGAGTACTGCTCAATTCGGCCATTTTACCTTTCATGAAAAATAAATTGCAAAGTAGGATTTCTTTGAAATACCTTATTTATAGGTTGGTTTTGACTGGTCTTAACATATATATATATATATATTAATGTCAGGTTAACTCACTTCTGCATGTTGAAATAAGAGCTGTGAGCATGAATGCAGTTTGAGAATAAAAGATCTTTCATTTTGCATGAAATTTGGGCACCCGACCAACTAAGACTGTTGGAAAGTCCACCTGAGACATTCAGCTAAGAGAACAACTTTGTTTTCAATGCATTCAAATTGTGATGGAAATCATGGACACTGGACTTTCCAGAGGGAAGGGTGTGGTGACTAGATCCTAGTTAAAATGCATAGGTGCTATCAAAATTATAATGGGTGATTTGAACGTTATTGGTAGGTGCCAGGGAGTAGGAAATGTATTTGTAATGGGTTGTGTCACAGTGCTTATGATGCAAACAGGATCACGTTTGGAAAAGGGACCGCGGTCTTCATCACACCCAGTAAGGATTATGTTTTTTGGGGAGGGCTGATAATCTGCTTTTTAGAAAATTAGTATATTTACTGTGCCTGTAGTTGTGGGGTGTAGGAAGGAAATGGTGGTATGAAATTTGTGGAGGCACCTACAGCCCAAATGCCCCGTGTTTCCATAAGGGATCAGTGGGAGATTAGTGTCCAAATACTTTGGATCTGGGCCTTTGCTCCTACAGAATTCAGTGGGATTCAAACATCTAAATATTTTGCGTGTTTGGAGCCAAAGTGCCTGGGGATCCTAATCCCTGAAGTTATTTAGAAGCCTAAAGATGTAGTGGGGGGTCCCTAGTTGGATTTGCAAAAGCTGTGAAGTGGATTTAGCACCTGTAGCCAGATTTTCAGAAGGATTCAGGCATCTATAGTAGTAGAAAAGCATCTGTTATGAATTCCAGATATGTCCAGGCATCTAACTGCCATGGAAATGAATGAATTAAGTACCTATATGGTTTTGACATTCCCTCTCAGTACGTCGGAGTTTCTTGCTGTGCCTAAACACCATTAAGAATAAAACAGAAGAGGTGGCTCTAAATCATATTTTGAAAATGGGGAATCGGTGACCTAAATCACCTAGGCTTTTCTGAGCGGACAATCGCCTCCGACTGCACAAGGATGGATCCAGACAATCCATTGCTTTAATCATTCAAGGGAAGATAGCGCTCCACTTAATGGAGAACTCACCTGTCTGCTCTGTGTCCTGGGTTTGACCCATAAATGCTATCCAGGAGAGAAAAAAGCCCCCTTTGATTCTCTGAATTAGGGTGACGGTTTTTGCTGGGCCATAGATCCCTGTGTGACTAATAGGGAGAAGCTGATGTTTGGCCGTGGGACCATTTTCACTGTGAATCCCTGTGAGTAGCATGATTTGGTCAAGAATTTTACTTTGCCTAGGAGGATCAGTAGCAAAGCCGCCTTGATGTCGAAAACTTGAGTGCAGAAGTGGAGTTTTCAGTTGACATGCATCCATTTCTGCACTGTGCATTAGGGGACTTTTTCTCCACGTTTTCTCCACCTCCACGTTGCAGATGTGAAAAACCTGCCCCCTTCTCCATTCCTTTGGTTTCCAAAGAGATTTAACTCGCTCAAGATGCACATAGGCACAAAGTGATATTTTTTCTGAAGTGCCTAAATCCTTTAGCGGTCTGACTGGGGAGAAATACTGGGATTGAGAGGTTGTAGGGTGATCAGAGCGAGGGGATTTTTGACAGGAAATGTAGCACGGTGTGAATACCGGAGGAAATAAGGTCCTCTTTGGGGCTGGAACAAGGCTGTCAGTGGAACCCAGTAAGTACAGAGGCTCGTTGTATGGAAAGTAACCTTAATGAGCGAGAGGGCTGGAAAGTGGAGCGAATGCAAAGGGGAAATGGCCAGAAATCCCATTGGCTTTCAGTGGGACAGAAGGGGAAATATGTGAGGAGCCTGGAGGAAAAAAATGAAGTACAGGGGGAAAATGCTTCACCCTTAGAGACTTGAGTGCAGCTGGTTTCACTTAAGAACAGAGAAGCATAAGCAATGGCATTGACTAGGTTCGTCCTACACTTTAATAAGGTCCATCGTGCCCAGTTTTGTGTGTCAGACAGTGGCACAGAGCAGATGCTAAAAGGAGGGGACGGTGAATGGGGTACGGCCAGGATTTTTTCCCTCTTGTTTCTCTCCCAATTGCAGTCACCAGCATTTCAGTTCTGATTCAGAGGCTGTATCCTTAACTCCCGTGTTCAATAGCTACCGATGCCCTTTTCCGCCACGAATGTGTCCAAGCCCTTCTTGAACCTGGCTAAACTACCAGCTTCTACCACAGCTGGTGGCAATGAGGCCCACCCTTTAATTACACGCTGCGTGAAAAAGAGCTTCCTTGTGTTAGTTTCACACTTGGTACCTGCTGGTGTCATGTTGTGACCCCCTCGTTCTTATCTGGTGAGAGGGACTAATTACTATAGATCCCTACTGATTTCTGTCTTCACTATTTACTTGTTTGTAAACCCTTATCATGACCGCCCTCAAACGTGTCTTTTCTAAACTGAATAGGTCTAGTTCTTTAGCCTCTCTTCGTAGGGAAGCCCGTCCATACCACTGATCATCCTTGTTGCCCGTCTCTCATTCTTCCAACTCCTTTGTGAGGTCAGGGGACCAGAACCAGGAATGGTATTCAAGGCATGGATGCCCCATGGATTTGCCACTGGCCTTGCCCCCCAGCCCTGACCCTGCTGTTTGGAGGTGGCTGTGGCACCGGCATGGGGTGCTGGTCAAAGGGGACGGAGGTGACAGTGGGGCAAGCTTACTCCTCTCCCTCCCGCCTCTCCTGGTAGGCAATGGCGGGGCAGGGTGGTGGGTGGCAGCACTCCCCTACCTCCCCCGTTATTCCTGATGGGGCAATTGGCTAGTCTATGGATAATGTTGTTGGTTTTTCCCATGCGTTATTGTTGCATTTCATTGCAAACTCAAGTTTCAGCCAGGTGGATGATGTATTTTGAGAAGATAGGGATCACAATGGATATAAGGAATATGAGTGGATAGAGCGGTAGAGGGAAACACAAGCAGGATAAGCAATACCGGTGTTGCTAATCTATTCACACATTTTCCAAGTGCCTGGAAAAGCTGAGCAGACATAGGTATATCTTCATCGGTAGCAGAGATCCCCAGTTGGTGTGAGTCAGGGTAACTTCCGTGGAGTTAAAGGGGCAATGTTGGTGTGCACTCACTGAAAATACCTGGATGTGAAGTAAATAATCTGGGTGGATTCTTCTCACTTCTATGAAGTTTGGCTCACATCGCTCCAACAGCGCTAGTCCTGTTTCTTACTCTTGTGGGAGGAGATCGAAGCCCTTTATTTTTCAGGGGGGCTGTCAAAGAGACAGAAGTTGTACGTGATGGTCCTGGTTGTGTTTTTGTTGGAATGAATAACACTGTGTGAACTCAAACAACTACTATCTCATCTTTGGGCATGGGACCCAGCTCCTTGTTGAACCAAGTAAGAGATCTGAGACCATGCTCTTTGAATAGTATGAAGGGGTAAGCTTGATTTCCAAAGAAGCAATTTAGAAGGGTAACGTTTTATAAGGTATGTTTGCTACTGTAGCGGTGAAAATATTGTTCAGCTGTAAGTTGCTGTCTAATTGAGATATGCATGCTGTCCATCCATTTGTCACCATAGTGCCAATGGATATCAGTAGAGAAGATGGCTAGTTGTTAGGAAAAATTTAACTTGAGCATCCACTTGAAGGGACCTCAAACTTCTTCCAACAGAGACTGTCCACAATGCCAGACCTTTGCACATTCCCATAAGCTGTTTCCTGCCACAGATGGCCTTGTCTTCTCACCATTTTGTAGGGCTGCGTGTCATTGTGTGAATACTGAGGGTTACAACAAACCGGTTTTTGGAACAGGCACCAAGCTCTTTGTTACCCCAGGTACGCGTGATGAATTACCCAGCATTGTTTTGCTTTAGCTTCTTTCTCAAAAGGATGAGCCAGATCCTTAGCTGAAACAGATCACCATAGCTTCATTGCTGTTAGTTGGGCCAGAAATCTGGGTGGTGTAAACCAGGGGATTTCCACCGAAGTAAATAGAGATGTGAAGATTTTGCCAGAAGTAATCTTCTTAAACCTCAAGAAGAGAGATTTAGGTAAACATTAAGAAAATCTTTCTAACTAGAAGTATAGTTAAACCATGCAACAGGTTACCGAGGGGAGCCGTGGCACCTCTCTCACTGGAGTTTGCTAAGAACAAATTAGACACGAATATGGAGTGGAGGAAGGAGTCCTACAGGTTTCTGCAAAGACCTGTGGTACTGTGTTAATGAAGGTTTTAGCTATTACTTTGGAGCAGGGACCCGAGTGAGTGTATTGCCAAGTGAGTATATTAAAATGTGCAATGTAATTACGAATTAGATAACATCTGTGATGGTGGGGACTTTTTATTCCCTCTGCCTTGATAGTGGCATATCAGGTTCCCGTTCATTTTTAGCAAACCTTGGATGTCTTTGAGGTTTTTTCTTCGGAAGCAACAGCTTGAAACTAATGTTCCTGTGGGACTCACAGCCACTGGGTTTCACAGAGGGCTGGGATCTTTCCAGGGATGCATCCAGTTTCTAGTCCCAGTGAAACCCATTACTCCTGTACCATCCTCATATTTGCTTGGACCACGGGAAAAAATGAATAGGAGAGATGGGATGAAATAAATAAAGGCAAGTCCAATATCAGGAAATGCTCTCCCATCTGTTGAAAGAGTTCAGTGGGAAATGGTGCCAGACACATCACTTGAGGTATTACTATCTCCGGCAGTGGCCACCACTGGATGATTACAGGGAGGCGCAGAAAACACTGCAGTGATCGTTTGGAAGAAATCTACCCCTCAGGGGAGTATTCTCCATGTCCTGTTAGCTGAATATTACAGTGAAAGCTGCCAAGGTGATTTAGGCACACCGTTCCCATGACAATTGACTGGGCGGTCAAACCCTCAAATTGCTTTGCAGCTGTCAGATATCTTCTGTCTTCCTTTAAAACAAATTCAAAGAAGGGCTCTGGGATGATGAGGGGAATGAACAGCTTGTCTTGTGAGAGGTGACTCTCCCTTTGGGAGTCATAAATGATGTAATGTGAGCCAAGGCAGAGGAGTTTTTGCATAAGTAGATGAGTATTGTATGAGTGATGGGTCTGGCTGGAGAAGCAGGTGGAACCAAGTGTCCATTCAATCCAGAAATGACTCAGGAAGAAGTGGAAGAAGGAGTCTACTTAGAAGTCACGAGAGTCCTGTATGTGTATGCATATGCGTATGTATAAAGGCATTTGAAGCATTAGCAAGTGTTCAACCTCTCCCTAAATTTTAGCAGAACCTGGACGCCAACCGCTCCTCTGAGAACATGCATCTTAAACGATTTTGTTTTCCTATGTTTGCCAAGAGGAACCGAGCTTTGGGATGATTAAGGCCATCATAACAAACCAGAACAGTAGTTGCTGTTCCCGTTAGGGTATGCATCATTGTGTGGGCAGTGGTGGATGGAGACTTCACTTTGGAGTGGGGACCAAGTTATTGATTCAGCCAGGTATAAAACTTATATATTCGGTATTATCCTACTCTGTCTGTCCATTCCTGCTAAGGAAAATAGCTGCAGAATATTTGGAGTGAAATCAGGAAGGTCACTTCAGCGATATTTATAGAAACATAGGTTCATAGCAAAGCAGGGTTGCGAGGAACCTCATGAGATCATCTAGTGCAGCCCCTGCTGAAGCCAGAATCACCTCTGGTTAAAGCATCCCAGCCAAGTCTGTCCGCCCTACTCTTGCCAGTTCCCCAGGGTGGAGATCGCACAACTTCTCGAGGCAGCCTGCTCCGATGCTCGACTACCCTCATAGCAAGGCCGCTGCTCCTAGCCCGGTTCCCTGTAGCCACAGAGAAAAATCAATCTCTGTCTTCTCTGTAATTGCCGTTCAGGTATTTGAAAACTGCTGCCATTATTGCTATGTGCAAGGGAATAGGAGATATCTTTGTAATGGGGTGTGTCACAGTGCTTATAATACAAACAGGATCGCATTTGGAAAAGGAACTTCGGTCTTTGCCACACCCAGTAAGGATAATGCTGTTGGGGAGGGCTGGGGCATCTGCTTTTTGGAAAATTAGTTAATATATTTATTGCTTTTGTAGTTGTGGGGTGTAGGAAGGAATGATAATGTGGTGTGAAATTTGTGGAGGCACCTACAGCCCCAAAGTCCTAAATTTCCTTAAGGGATCAGTAGAAGCTTAGCATCCAAATACTTTGGATCTGGGCCTTTGCTCCTACAGAAATCAGTGGGGTTCGAGCATCTAAATATTTTGCGTGTTTGGGGCCCAAGTGCCTGGGGATCCTAATCCCTGAAGTTATTTAGAAGCCTACAGAAGTAGTGAGTATCCCTAGCTGGATTTGCAAAAGCTCTGAAGTGGATTGAGCACCTGTAGCCAGATTTTCAGAAGTATTCAAGTACCTGTAATAATAGTAAAGCGTCTGTTAGGATTTTCAGATGTGTCTAGGCATCTAACTGCCACGGTAATCAATGACTTAAGTACCTATGTGTTTTAGAAATTCCCTCTCTGTACCCCTGAGTTTCTTGCAGTACTTTAATACCATTAAGAACAAAACAGAAAAGGTGGCTCTAAATCATATTTTGAAAATGGGGATCAGTGACCTAAGTCACTTAGGCTCTTTTGAGTCCCTAGGGACACGTACAATCCTCTCTGAATGCGGAAAGACTGATCCAGACAATTAATTGCTTTAATTATTCAGCTTAATTCAATCTCTGCACTAAATGGAGAACTCACCTCCCTGCAACATGTTCTGGGTTTGACTCATAAATACTTTCTCTGAGAGAAAAAATCCCTCTGAGTCTCTGAGTTAGGGTTACTGGGTTTTGCTGGGCCACAGATCACTGCGTGACTACTAACTGGGAGAAGCTGATATTTGGCCACGGGACCATTTTAACTGTGAAATCTTGTGAGCATCATTATGTGGTCAAGAATATTACTTTGCCCATGAGGATCAGTAGCAGACCTTTTTTCATTTTGAAAACCTGAGTTCAAAAGTGGAGTTTTCAGCTGGCATGCATCCATTTCTGCACTCATTCATAGGGAAATTTTCCTATTTCCATGTTGTACATCGGAAACTAAGAGGTGGGGGGAGGGAGATTTTCCAATGAGATTTAATCCTCTCAAGATGCACATAGGCACAAAGTGATATTTCTTCCAAAGTGCCTAAATGATTTAGGTGCCTGGGAATAAGTACTAAGAAGGAGAGAGTTTTTAAGGTGATCCGAGAGATGGGGTTTTTTGACAGGAAATGTAGCACTGTGTGAATACTGGAGATTATAAATTCATCTTTGGGGCTGGAACAAGGCTGTCAGTGGAACCCAGTAAGTACAGAGGCTCGTTGTGTGGGAAATAACCTTAATGAGCAAGAGGGCTGGGAACTGGAAGGGGATGGAGGGGGGACAGGGCCAGAAATCCCACTGAATTTCAGTGGCACATAAGGGGAAATGGTTAAAATATGTGAGAAGCCAGGGGGGAAAATGCTTCACCCTTAGAGACCTGAGTGCAGCTGGTTTCACTTGAGAACAGGGAAGCATAAGAAATGCCATTTGCTAGGTTCGTCCTACACTTTAATAAGGTCCATCGTGCCCGGGTTTCTGTGTCAGACGGTGGCACAGAGCAGATGCTAAAAGGGGGGGACACTGGATGGGGTACGACCAGGATTTTTCCCCTCTGGTCCTCTCCCAACTGCAGTCACCAGCATTTCAGTCCTGATTCAGACACTGTATCCTTAACTCCTGTGCTTAATAGCTACTGTGAGAGAGAGTAAGTAATAAACCCCTGTTGACTCGTCACCATTTAGCATTCTGTAAACCATTACCGTTTCCCCTTCAAGCTTCTCTTTTCTAAATTAAATAGGCGTAGCTTTTTAGTCCCCATATGGAAGCCCCTCCATACCACTGATCGTCCCTGTAGCCCTTCCCTGGTCCTTCGTTACCCTTTTAGAGGTGAGAGGACCAGAACCAGGTACAGTGTTCAAGGCGTGGATGCCCCACAGGTTTCTGAAGGGGCATCGCGATGCTTTCAGTTTTGCTTGCCATTCCCTTCTTAAAAACCCCGAACATTTTGCTTGCCTTTTTGAGGGCTGCTGAGCACTGAGCTGATGTTTCCAGTGAACTGTCCATACTGACTCCCAAATATTTTTTCTACAGCTAATGTAGGTCCCATCACGGTGTAGGCATGGTTTCAGCTATTTTTGCTCATGCTAGTCAGAAGGGAGATGGAGTGGTGGCCAGATCAGAGAGTATAAGTATCTTTCATGGGCAAAAACATTAGGTTGTAAAGGGGTGCAGGTTGTAGCCGTGTTGGTCTAAGGACAGAGGTAGACAAAGTTCCTTGGGTGAATTTGATATCTTTTATTAGACCAACCCAAATAATTGGAGAATAGTTATTAGGTTGTAAAGGACTCTTAAATAGTTTGGGGAAAGTTGTACCCAAACTCTGTGGCTGAAAGCAAAAGCCTAGGGGAGTCAGATGCTGTTGAAACTTGTTAGGGTTTGGGCGCCTAAATCCCAGCTTCATTCTGTCATATGATTATTATTCCCACATATGTCATCTAAAACTGGCTGTATAATATCTATGGATAATGTTAGTTTTTCCCATGTGCCATTGATGCATTTCATTGCAAACTCAAGTTGCAGCCAGGTTGATCATCTAGTTTGAGAAGATGGGGGCCATGGTGAATGTAAAGACGATGAGCAGACAGAGGGGTAGAGGGAAAGAAAAGCAGGCTAGGCACTACCAGTGCTGCTAATCCTTTCAAGTATTTTCTAAGGTCCTTGGAAAGCTGAACAGACATAGGTATGTATTAATTGGTAGCAGAGATCCCCATTTGGTGTGAATTTGCATAACTCCCTTGAAGTTAAAGGGGTGACTCTGGTGTACAGTCACTGACGCTACCTGGGTGTGAAGTAAATACTCTGGGTTGGATACTCTCCACTTCTCCTGGGTTTGGCTAGCATCACACCAACAGCACTAATCCTGACTCTTAGCCTTGTGGGGGGAGAATGAAGCCCTTTATTTTTCAGGGAGGCTGTCAAAGAGACAGAAGTTATGTCGGATGGTCCTGATTGTGTTTTTGCTGGAATGAATAACACTGTGTGAACTCAAACAGCTACACTTTTGTTTTTGGGCGTGGGACCAGGCTCCTTGTTGAACCAAGTAAGGTGTCTAAGACTGTGCTATTTGAATAGTGTGAAGGGGTAGCTGGATTTAAGAGATTCATAGATGGTAAAGCTGGAAGGGACCTCGAAAGATCATTGGGTCCAGCCCCTTGCACCAAGCAGGAAAGACACCTGGGGGTCAGGTGACCTCAGCCAGGTGACTGTTTAGTCCCGTGGATCAGAGCAGCACTTTAAAAGTGTAACGGTATATAAGTTATGTTTGTTAATGTAGTGAAGATATTGCTTGCTGTCCATTGGAGATGTGCATGCTCTATCTCGATCTGTCCGTCCATTCATCGCCGTAGTGCCAATGTGTGTCGTTAGAAGAGATGACTGATTGATAGGTACAGTTATCTTAAACATCCAGCTGAAGGAAGAATTATCTTAAACATCAGAGAAAGCCCAGAATCCCGTAACTTTGCACATTCACATCACCCGTTTCCTACCGCAGACAGCATTTCCCTCCACCATTTTGTAGGGCTGTGTGGCATTGTGTGAATACCGCGGGTTACAACAAACTCACATTTGGAACAGGCACCCAACTCCTTGTTTCTCCAGGTATACATCTTAATTACCCAGCATTGTTCTGCTTTAGTCTCTTTTTCAAGATCATTATTACCAAGAGAATTCTGTTGAAGGACGTAGGGGATTGTCCCACGTGTCCAGGGTGAGATATTTAGTAAGTCATTTTGACGAGCTATATTTTCCCCTCCCCTTGCAAAATTCTGATGAAAAAATCTTTATATGTTTTCATTGGCATTTTCATCAGAAATAGTTAACTTTTTACTAATAGAAGTCTGAAAAGGTAAGGATTGAGACTATTTCCAACAATGGAAAGTCAGCATTTTCTGCTGAAAATGTTTAGCTTTTCTGCCAAAATTATTTGGGTTTTTTTTTATTTTTATTTTTTGCGTTCCATTGAAAAAGCAAAGAACGCTCCTGGAGAAAGTTTCAGCCAATCAGTTTTGACCGACTCTAATTATAAGATCATTTTTGTTTTCTCCGTGCTGTACAGATTTGTGACTGATCATGGACGTGGGGCAGGAATTGTAGGAAAACTAATGCCTGCTCCTAGTTCCTCACCTATAAAATTGAATGATAATCTTTCTCTTGGTCTCATGCATTTATAAGCTCTTCAGGGCAAGGGTTATTTTTGACTCTGTTTTGTACAGTGCACAACATACACCACGGCCATAGAGAATGTAATTAAGAATGGCAGGGGACCAGGTTTCTGTTGCATCCTGGATCATTGCATGCATTGTGAAGGAGATGCATGCATTTCTGGTAGTGGCCCTTGAGCGAAGGTGATAGTCAGTAAGTTGGATGAGGAGGATGGAGTTCAAATGTAAGAGTGCAAACACCGCAGTGGAGTGAGTGGTTTGCCAAAGGGACCAGAATTGAAATTGAGGAAAAAGACAATTAAAGATGACTTGCCAGACTCAGTGGTGAGGGACAGAATAGATTCCCTCTATCCAAATACTATGGGGAAGGTTGGATATGTACCTTTACAGACAGGCAGATATTGTTAATGAATTGACAGATAATATAAAAGTGAAGGTAATGATATCATATAAAAGTGATATACAGATAATATAAAAGGGAAGGTAGCTCATAGAAAAATATTACTTGGATGGCAGAACATTTAGTTAAACAGACTTATCTCACAGGGATACATGGACTTGGTTGGAAGGAATAATTAAGAGATGGACTGAATGATAGTTAGATTTAACTATCCCAGATATCCAGTGGCTAGGCATCCACATGAACACCCACACACACAATTTTGTATAGGCCTAAGTCACCACGCAAATGCTGGGAGGTCCTCCAAACTCATATTATGAGCTGGAAGTAAAATCCTGGTTTCCCCAGGTATGTTTCCAATCACCCAATAATTCTCTGAAAGCTCTGTTTGTCTCATGGGTAGATCCTACTTCCCCCTTGCTCTCCCCCTTCCGCCCTTTTAAAACTCAGGAGTAGCACTGTGTGCAAGGATATACATATTCTATCGGTGTGAACAGTTATACCGCTGCGATCTGAAGTGATGGAAGTATGTGTCTACCTCAGTTGAAGATCCAGGCTTTAATGCTCAGACTGGAATTGTTTTACAAGGTTGGGGAGTTGTCTTAGAAAATCAATATCAACTTAAGTGCTAGTTCTGTTGCTTGCCTTGGAAAATCCCAGGTATAATTTGCAACAGGGAAGCCTCGTGGGAAAGTGGTGAAGAAAAATGCTGTGGGGGTACCCAGATTGTGTACTTGATGAGGAACATGGGGAGCATCATGTTGCATGTGACAGAGGTCCATGTATAGTCTACTCTCATGACACAGGGACTGGGCTGTGGCATGTATATATGCCCATCACTTTATAGCATAGTAGGGCTATGCTTTGGCATGAGGGCACCTCAGTGCTAGTGTGAAATAAATAGATATACCTATAGACTTGGGCCCAGCCACCATTGCGAGTCTTAGATAGGGATGTCAAGGTGAGAGCAAGGCTTCAAAGTTTCTGTAGGGCCATGAATCACTGTGTGCAGCAACTGGTGCTAGAGACAAAGTCCTCTTTGGAAGTGGCACCTTGCTGATGGTGGCACCCAGTAAGTAAGATGAGGAATACGGCATTATTTTAGGCAGGGTGAAGACCCTGGAGGAATGGGGGTGGTTCATTGATGCAACTGAGTAGACTAGGGATGAGGATGACTTGTCTGACTTGGCAAGGGAAATGTGGGGAATTTCTCAGCCTGAAATTGCTTCCTTGAAGCCTCTCTTAAACTGCACAAAGAACAGAGTGCAAGAGGTGGGCAAAGAAATGTTCAGTGTCTGTAATTAGTATAGTTCTGTGGAGCCCCCTGGAACTGGTAGAGGCGGACTGGTTCACCCTAGCTGGGAATCTGGTCTGTAGCGTCTAGACTGGAGTTTTTATAGGTGTGAAGGGAGTCGGCTTGAAAACTCAGTCAAGAGCCCCAGGCTTTGCTGGATGTTTTGGAAAATTCTAAGCTTAAGATATAAGAGAAGATATAATATAAGATCTAATAACACAAACTCATGAGGAAATAGCCAAGGGAATTGGTACTAGTACTGGCAGTGAAAAACTGGTGAGGAAAATGGCCAATGTCTTTCTACCCTATTTTGTCAGATCTCATGGGACATAGACTGTGCCTTAATGCAGGTGTGTCCACCGCTTTATAATAAATAAGAACTCCGGTTGGAAGGGCCACATGGTGCTATTGCAAAAAAGCATGTATGCCTATAGTTAAATTTCAGATTTGGCCTCATTCACCACAGGGGGTTTGGGTGAGGCTATCTAAATGGGTGCAGGAGATCAAGGTTTGTGTAGCACCATGAACCACTGTGTAAACTATGGAAGTTCAGGAGAGAAACTGAGCTTTGGAAGCGGCACCTGGTTGAAGGTTATACCCAGTAAGTGAGACAAGGAGTATGCAGTTATGATATGCAAAGTGCAGATGCTGGAGGGGAACGGATGGTTTGGGAAGGGTGGGGTGCTAGATATAAAAAATGAAGACTAGTCTGGCTTAGAATCATAGAATTGTTGAAAACTAAGGTTGGAAGGGACCTGAGGAGGTCCATCTAGTCCAACCCGCTGTTCAAAGCAGGAGCATCCCCAACTACGTCATCCCAGCCAAGGCATTGTCTACCTGGGTCTTATAAACCTCCAAGGATGCAGATGCCATAACCTCTATGGGTAGCCTTTTCCATTGCTTTACTACCCTCCTAGTGAAAGTTTTTCCCTAATATCCAACCCAAACCTTCCTTGCTGCAACTGGAGCCCATTGCTCCTTGTTCTGTCATCTGCCACCACTGAGACCAGTCCAGCTCCATCCTCTTTGGAACCCGCTTCAGGTAGTTGAAGCCTGCTATTAAATCCCCCCTCAGTCATCTCTTCCCCAGACTTATTAAGACCAGTTCCCTCAGCCTTTCCTTAGAAGACATGTGCCCCAGCCCCTAACCCTTTTCACTGCCCTCCATGGGACTCTCTACAATTTGTCCACATACTTTCTGTGGTGAGGGGCTTGAAACTGGACATAGCACAGCAGATGTGGTCTCACCAGTGCTGAAAAGAGGAGAAGAATTGCGTCCTTTGATCTGCTGGCAAGGCTCCTACCAGTGCAGCCCAGTATGCAGTTTACTTTCTTGGCAAGAAGGGAACACTGTGGGCTTATATTCAGCTTACTGTCCACTGTAATCCCCAGGTCCTTTTTGGCAGAGGTGCTGCCCAGCCAGTCAGCCCCCAGCCTGTACTGGTGCATGGGGCTGTTCCCTCCTTAGTGCAGGACTTTGCATGTGTGCTTATTGAACCTCATGAGATTTCTTTTGGTGCAATCCTCCAATGTGCCGAGGACTTTCTGAATCCTAGCCCTGTCCTCCAGCGTACCTACTATTCCCCCCAGCTTGGTGTCATACGCAGACCTGCTTAGGGTGCACTCCAGCCCATCTTCCAAGTCATTGATGAAATATTGAACAATACCAGCCCCAGAACCAACCCCTGGGGCACTCCACTTGATACCGGCTGACAAATAGACATCGAGCCACGTACCCTTTGGTACCCTTGACTAGTACCCTCTGAGCCTGCTGATCCAGTCAGTTTTCTATCCACTTTACAGTTCATTCGTCCAACCCACACCTACCAAGTTTGCTTGTGAGAATGTTATGGGAGAAAGTATCAAAAGCCTTGCTAAAGTCAACGTATACCATATCCACTGGTCTCCCCACATCCACAGAGCCAGTCATGTCATCAAAGAAGGCAATCAGGTTGGTCAGGCATGACTTGCACTTGGTGAATCCATGCTGAGTGGTCCTAATCAGCTTCTTCTCCTCCAAGTGGGAATAGACTCCTAGGCATACAGGACCCAAGTGGGAGACCATAGATGTATCTAGGTATAACTGTTAGGTAGCTATCTGGATAGATACTGCACATGGAAGGATAAGGAACCAGACAGATGCTAGATGGATAAATAGATCCCTGGTGGAAGAGAAGAGAGTCAGGTGGGCGGATACTGCAGATAGATGGGTAAATGAACGTGGATCGAAAGGATGGCCAACTGATAGACTGGATGACGGTTTGACCAAACCACACCAGATGATGAGGCCTCCAACTTCTTCTCTCCATTGAATGATTCCAGCAGTGTACGTGCAGTCGTAAAACTTGAAAGCCGGTAGGAATAGCTTTGTATGCAAATGTGCATAGATCATTTTGTACAGGTGCGTGTCATGGTGTGGATGATGCAGGGTACACCAAGCTCATATTTGGAGCTGGAACCAAACTCCTCGTTGCCCCAGGTTTGTTCCCCTGATGATTGCATTGTGACTTCTGATTCTTTTAAGGTCATATTTGTTGCTGGGTCAAAGCTCCTTGTTCAGCCAAGTAAATCACAATTTATTTGAATGAAAGAGTCTGAAATTACTGAATGATGAGACCTGAGTCTTTGTTACGAACCTGGCATTACAAGTAGCTGGCAAAAGGGCATTAAATTAGCCAAATGCTTTTGGTCATCACTATCGTTGGCTAATTAAGACTTAGAACAGAGAGCAATCCAGTAGAGACTCAGGAGAAAGCCGTGAGGGAACCAGGATTAGGGTGGTGGTAGATAGATGCATGGATTCCTAGCCAAAGAACATGCTAGTTGATCCAGTCGTGCCTTAGCCGTCTTGTGCTCGTAGCGAGAACACCTTCCGACTATCATACGCTTCTTAGATTTATAGGACTCGGAGGGTGCAAAAGCCATACTTCACGTCAAAGGCACCTAATCAGAGGCAAGTGCCCAAGTGTGAACTTATTGCACCTTCCTTGAGTTCCTAAAAAACTATTAATATGTCCACTTTTGTAATACACCACCCTCTGAGAACGAGGCTGTGTGACAAAAGGCAGTGAGGAGGGCTCCGTTTTGCATTCATGATTTTTCAGGGACTTAGGGTGGGATCACATCACACTTAGGTATCTCCTGGAATCAGATCTGGCCGATAGGACATAGACTTTGTATTGTTACATAGGTGCACCCAAAAATGCTGTGAACTGGCTTGCTGGGCCTCTGGCAGCAGTCTGTCCTCTCCAGGACAGGACTGTCATGACCTGTGACGGGGAGCCAGCAGTGGCTGTCACTTCCATTTTGTAGAGGCTTGTGTCACAGTGTGACAACTCAGGAGCATGGGCACTTGTATTTGGCACTGGGACTAAGCTCCTTGTTACCCCAGGTGAGTGTGACCAGTGTGCATGCCTTTAATAACAAAACCAGCCGGTCCTTTTAGCTCTCGAGCAGCCGACACTGCGTTTGAATGGGAACTCTTGCACTCAAGTTCTGTATGCAGCTTTTGGCCCAAGTAGCTTGCCTAAGAACTTGAGAGGCTGTGGCAAAGCTGGAAATGTCGTACAGATCTCTGATCTCATCCCATCTACAAAAATGGTTTTCCCACTTCATGGGCTACTGCACGTGTGGGCTGATGAGGTGTAGAAACCTTGGGGATGGGACATCTTCTCCATCTCCAATTCCCATGAGAATGGACTCAAACGAGGTGGGTGGGTGCGGGGTGGGGAGACTGGAACAGTTGGGAAATAGCCTCAAAACTCTTTCTGAGAGGGCAAATTGTAACAGAGGCCAGTGCAGCCGAAAGCGGTTCTTGCAAAAGCTTCCTGTGTTGTGTGAGGTCTGGCGGCGGGGGGTACAAGGTGACGTTTGGCAGAGGGACATCACTTATGGTCCAGCCAGGTGGGTCTAAAAGAATAATGAAATGAAACGCACAGAGCTTGGGGCATGCGGGCAAGGGAGAGGGCAATGGTTTCTGTAGCGTGGAGATCATTCTGTCGATGGAGACGTGAAAAGATGGGTGGATGGAGTTTGGCATGAGTGAGTGTAGGTAGTGTGATTAAAGGGCAAATAAAAAGAAAGGTAGGTAACTAATAACGAGTGCCTTTATAACTAAAGAGATGCGCGGAAGCAACCAGCTGTCTATCTGTATGGAGGGAAGGTGCTAAGATTCTGCTTGAGATAACCTTCATATGTATTAAAGTTGGTTAAGTTTTACCAACTGGCGTAAGAGGCTAGGCCACGTTAGAGTAGGAGACTGGATGTAGGTTTCTCCAGTGCCCTCCATGCCTTAGGACCATCCTTGCCCTTTGCCATGCTGGCTATCTGTGGACAGATAAAATAATACCAGGAGCAGGAGAGAAGTCAGTGCTTCTTCCATGTGCAGTTTCCATGCAGCTGGGAAACGAAAGAGGAGACATCACAGATAGTTAAGAAATCTCGTTAGAAGCAGATTTGGGGGTTGGACTCGATGATGTATTGAGGTCCCTTCCGACCCTAACATCTATGAATCTATGAATTGTATCCAAAATGGGAAACCCTCTCGGAGGGCAGAGAGGTGAGTAGGGTCAGCTCAGCCAGGAAGGTTCTTGCAAAGGCTTCCTGAGCTGTGTCATTATGGGAGTGGAGCTGATAAGCTCACATTTGGAAAGGGTACCCGGTTGGTACTCAGGCCAGGTGAGTACAATTTTGAAAGGAGGCCTCTTAAAGACCCCCAAGGTAGGAGCCACATTTTGATAAGGCCATATCTCATGGCATATAAGGTTGCAGGGAGAAGGATGTGTGGGTAAATAGGTTGGTCCTGCTTTATAATGATAGCTGTAGTGTTCAGGTTTAATAATAAGTAGCTATAACCAACATATTACACATTTAAATAGTAGGGACTATGGTGGATTATAAGCATATCAAGAGGAGGTTTTAAGATAGTCCCCAGCCACGACTACAAGAGAGCTATTGGCCAGCTGGGTTTTATGACAGTTTGCAATTGTTAATTAAACATTTTATTTAACTTTTTCAAACCATTCATAAAAAAAAATGCGTGAATGTCAACTACTAACCGTACACAGAATAAATACCTTTCTGTCCCATCCCCATCCCTGTGGTATTCAAGATATCTGGTAAGTCATAGTAGCTGAGATGCACCTGAACAAAATCACTACTTGCCAAGTGCTCTGCGGATTGTGTATGTGTAGACTTGGGAGATGACAAATGCCAATTCAAAGTCCTACAATGAAGAGACAGATGGGTGTAAAAGTGTGGGGGGGGGCAGTTGGATGGGAGACCTGAAGCCATATAGTCAACATCAAGGTCTTATTCATATTTTTTCCCTCTTTCTGTCTTCATAGAAACCTTAAGAAGTCAAAGGAGAATCAATCTGGCTGGGCTAGAAAATCTGTGCCCTGTTCCTTCATTGTAACTAGGATTATTCCCAGCCCCCTCCCTCATCAGTGGGAAATCCCATCGTTTGAGCTATTGGGCAAGCCCGTTGAACACATCCTTGGGGATACATACTCTCTTTTCCTCGGAGTATCCTACCCGATAGCTCAAACAACGGAAATTCCTACCTCTGGACTCGGCCGGATAACTTGCTCACCTATCTAAAATGAGAAGGAGACGATAGTGTCACCTCCCATTTTGTGTAAGGCTAGTGTCACAGTGCGGCTACTCAGGGCATAGGGAAGCTCCAGTTTGGAAGTGGGACCGAGCTTCTAGTGACCCCTTGTGAGTTTGATTTCCCATCTCCACTGTTTTAAAATCTTTTTTTAACCTACATAATATTTATTTTAATCTGTTTCCCATTTGAGCCTTTTTAAGATTCACGGTTATACATTAGCCTTGCCATAGCACTTTCGGTTAAGCACTCAGAAAACAAATCTATTTTTTTATTAGTTTTTTACGTCTCTCCCTATTGCAGGGGGCCAAGACACAACAAAAATCAAAACCCGTAACAAGGTTGTAAATATGGTACAACACGTGAAAAAGCAGGAGGAGCGATCTTCATTTGCGATTTCAAGGAAATAAAATCTCTGACGTAGCGTGCAAAATCCCCGCTGAGATAATTTCATGCTCATTTCTATTTTAGAAAATGGCCAACGTATTTTTTTTTTCCTATTGAAAATTGTCAGCCATCTTAACTTAGTAAATATTACTGAGAATTGCTAACATTTAAGTAAATGTTACTGAGAAAATAAGGCACAGACAGGTTTGGAGGGCCCTAAAGGAGTCCTTTGGGGTATGAGAAATACAGGTAGAGACTACACATTTGTTTTTTTGAGCAAGGCATTGAGCCGATGATTACTTGAGGTGAAAATGGCTCAAATGAAACGAAAGAGGTAAAAAATGTGAGATGTATGATTGTGCTCCGGTTCAAGGACTTGAATTTCACAGGCTATTCATTGCCTGGAGAACATTTTCAAGAGGTGGAAGCTTTTTTAAAAAGAAAATCAATTTGAAAATGGAATTTCAAAAACTCCTAGCAGGTTTCAGAAATGCCCAAAAAGAAAAAGAGAGGAAGGAAGCTTGAAGGAAAACATGTAAAAAATGAAAAATAAGATGTTATCTTGGTTAAAGTTTCGAGAAAAGAAGCGGTGCCCCAGGTTTTCAAAATTTTTAAAACATATTAAAATACAGCCAAGTTGATGCGTGGCTAGAAAGGAGGATGGAGAACTGATGCACGAGTCAAGAGTGGATTTTTTTTTTTTTATGTTTAGGAAAATGAGCTTCTTAAAATTGAATGTCAATTTTAAAATGGATTCAGACAAAGCCTTGAGTCAAATAAATGTGACCAGCATTGGTTACTGGAAGTAAAGACTTGGAGTGAATTAAAAAAATACATCAAGAAAAAAGGGGAGAGGTTTTTGGAAAAAGGGCTAATGGTCAAAAATGGCCAAATACAATAAAATCATTGAGTTAATATAAGTCAGTGAGCTCTGCTGGCTGGGGGATGTGGGAAACCTTTGTAAAAACACTTAGCTGAGTGCAGAATCACAGGAACATGCAAGCTCTGGGTGGGAAGTTCCTGTAAAGTGTAAACGCCTCCACCACGGTGTGAATTATGGCAGTGGAAACTATAAGCTCACATTTGGAAGTGGAACTAGGTTGAGCATTAAGCCAGGTAAGTGTGAACCAGGGGAGGACAGGCTGTGAGGAGCGCGTGATAGAGCCAGTGTGCAGCAGGTTCATGGTGATATCTCTATGCGCTTAGATACTGAAGGCAGAAACATAGCTAAACAGGTCATGTGCATGGGAGACCGGGGGGCAGAGATGGAGAAAATGAGATTCAGGACCGTTGCCTTTAGAAGATTTGTGTGAAGATACAACAGACGGATAGAACTGGACAAGGAAATAAGAAAACAACACTGATAAGTACAGCCGATGCGAAAAGCCTAACCTTTGTCAGGCTCCTTGTATGCGACATGATAAAGGACGGTGAAAACGAGTCTGAGAATGAGATGCCAAGATACCCATGAAAGTCTAGATAAAACGTAGATTGAGGGAACACTTGGAGAAGTTGGAAAATGCCCAGTTCGCATGGAAATCGCTGTTCTGCACTGCATAAAGCCAGGTTTTCCCAAATAGGTTTTTGTGACTCATTCCTGCAGCAGGGTATTTGCAATGGTTCAAACTGGGGTGTGTAGACAGTGGGGCTAGAAAGCTGATCTTTGGGACTGGTACGGACCTCTCGGTGCTTCCAAGTGAGTTTCCTAATTAAACTACTCATTAATGCTGAGGTTTTGGAGCCTAGATGGACGCTAATTTTAATGTCAAACTATTCAGTGAAAACAGTTCTTGCCCTGAAAATTGCCATTTAAAACAAAACATTATCCACCTTAAAGAAAAAAAAGGTGTTTTGGTGGAAAAAAAGAAATAACACCAGTTCAATTCCATTCCCCCTACCCCAAAGGGAGTATGTTATAGAGTTTGACTTGGGTGTCTGGCTAGTGGCATCCCTTTAACTGCCTGTCTCTTGGATTTTACACTGAAGCAGGTAGCGCTAGCCTGGAGCGGAAGAACATCTGGCCTGATGTGAAATGCCACCCTGGGGTTCAGGTCTTGACTTTGCTAAACCTACACTGTGCAAGTGCAAGAAAACCGCTTAGGACCCTCTAAAAATAAAACCACCCCCCACTACAGTAAAGGACCTGGACATTCCCATCCTGTTGGACATCGATGGGACATTGTAGCTACCAAATTCTCCTTTGTAGCCTATATGATGCCAGTACCAGGAGGTGAGGCCAGGAGCAGGCAATGGAGAGATACTTTTATTCTAAATAAAATTAAGAATAAACATCTGAAATGAGAAAGATGAAGGGCACAGCGAAGAGGTCTAAATTTCTGTGCCAGTGTTTAACTGGGTCCAAAATTTGCCCATTAGAGGTTTGGCAAAGACCCAAGGTGGTTTTTGTAACCCTGTTTCCCTGAGCGTGAATTTTGGGGGAAATGACCAACCCACTTTTGGGAAAGGGACCAGAGTTGTGATAAACCCCAGTACATGAAGCAACGCCTTTATGTTCTCAAGTGCTAAGGTGCTTGAGAGGGGTGTCGGTTGTAGCCATGTTGGTCTAAGGACCCAGGCAGACAACGTTCCTTGGGTGAATCTGATATCTTTTATTAGACCAACCCAAATAGCTGGAGAATAGTTACGAAGCCAGCTTTCGGGTTCAAAAACCCTTCGTCAGGCTAAGGAAGTTTCAGCAATTGGTGTGCGCTCTTCCTGGATGGTGGTTGATACTTCTTTGAGGCAATTTTCTCTACTGGGGATGATCTAGTATGGCACGGGCTGGTGGCCCTCTGTGGCTCCAGATCAGGGAGCTGGCTTTGGAGAAGGAGTGGGAGTAGGAGATGGAGCTTTTTTGGTTGTTACGGGGGACTAATTCCAATTTGGCCCTGGATCAGGGAGATAAGTTAATAGGGCCTGAGGGTTTGAGGAAGAGCTTTCAGTTATAAGGAGCAAGTTCCAGCCCAGCCTGGCATTGTGGGGTGGCAGGAATATTGGCTTAGAGGAGGATGGGCAATGCAGATATGGATCCCCTGTGCTTCCCAGGTACCCAGTCTGGTCTGGCTGGCGGCTTTTCCATGGTGGTCCAAGGTTGAACAGGCATCCACTGCCTCTAAGTCACCATTGCTTTTCTCAGTAGCCTGCTCAGGGTCTGAATGTTTCAGGTACTCTGAGAGACTAGCAAGGGGAGATTTTTGTATCACTGGGGACAGCATAGTGCATTCTGCAATTAGGCTGCAGATAAAGGACCTGAAGAAGCATCAGTGCAGCAGCTTCAGCTACAAGCCTGCTCATTTCACTGGAGAATAACAGGAAACGTGGGCGGCAGGTTATATGCCACTTGCTTTGGTAAACACGAGCATTGAGCAGAGTTTCGCAGTGAGGTGTGACCGCTGCGGGTGATTACGGGAAATCAGCCTTTGGCGGGGAAACCGAACCATCTATTGCTCTGATTGGGCCTCAGAAGCAAAACACTTCTTTGGTGTCACTTCTGAGGCTGTCTGCAAAACAACAACGCTCTGTTTTTTATCTCCTCGAGGGGCTGTTTACGCAGTCAGAAAGGGAGTGAAAGTGCACAATTTGACTACTGCTAGTTGGGGAGCTTGACTATGTTGTCCAGACGTGTAGGGAAACCATGATTCACTGCTGGGCAGCTGGAGGTCCTTTAATAGGCATCTGCATTGTCTTTCCCTGATCTATCTGCTCATTTATCCCTTTGCACTGCCAGAAGGGCCCTTTCCTCCACATTATCCAATAAAGGAGTTCATGGCTGGCACCGACTACGATTGAAAAGTTTCAGCGTTTTGGCTGAAGCCATTGCACCCAATGGCCAACAGTTGTGGGTATACGACACAACACAACAGGCTTTGCGTTTCCGGGGGGTTTCTGTCTTGCGGTCCCAAAAACTGCATCCATGCCGTTTCATAGCAAAAGGGGCCAATGTGATCCTTGGATGTAGAGGCAGGGAGCTCTCAAGCAGGGCGGGTTACATCCTGTGTTTGGGACACTGGTGCAGCTCCTGCTGTTCTGGTGCCCACAGTTTAAGGAGAGGTGGGTCGAGTGGACTGGATTCAGGAATAAATAAAGTAGTGGGAAATGAGATTTAGCGTCCAGGAGCTCTGTCTGTTCAGATGAACTGAAAATAAGAGGTTAAAGGGGTGATTTAGATCTTAGTCTATGGGTATGCGTGCTCCAGAAGAAGAGGGTGTCTGGAACAGCGAGGGTTAGGCTGGCTTTCCCATCTCGCTTTTTTTCTTTCCCAGACCTCCCGGACTCTGATCCTTCCGTCTACAAGCTTGAGTCCTCCAAGGCAAGTATCTCTGCCTGCCTCATCACTGACTACTTCCCTGACAATATCACCATCACGGGCAATGACGGGTTGAACAAATCATTTCAAAGCACCATTGTGGAGGTGAAAGACCCAGGGAGCAACACAAAGGAAGCCAGCTATGGAGCGGTGTATTGGTCCCAATCTGACTTTCAAGTCCACGTTAAACATGGATTGAACTACAAAATCACGTGCCAGCAGGGTGCTGACGGTAAGTGGAAGCTTTGAGCGAGGTTTCCTCTCAAGACGTCAAGCTGGAGGGCCAGTGGGTGGTAATCAATGAGCTGGCCAAGCAGTGGGACACAGCAGAAGAGCACGGGGGAGGAACAAATCAGTCTCGTGGCTCAGGCCCCTTTCCTAGGAAGCAGAGAAGCTGGAAAACATTTCGGGGCCACGGGGGAAAACCACTCAAGTGAGCTCCCAATGTGCTGCTGTGGCCAAAAAGGGACAAAGAGGGATATACAAGGCCTAAATGCAATCTGCATATACAAAGAGTGTGCAGGGAGGATTTTCTGTCTGTCCCACCAGTGGAAGCGGGGGGGGTGAGAGAGAGACACACACACACACGCACGCGTGCGCACATGCACACACGCACACACACACACAAATAGAGGGCTGAAGGTGGAGATACCAGACATCAAGAGACTGAAACTAAACAGGAGGAGCCTTTAGCCAGCCTGAGAAATGCCTTGTTCACGATGCATTCAATACTTTGATAGGGAGACTCTGATTTGTGATCCAGGACCAATGAGTCCGATGAGAACCGGTGGCGGGGAGTTCAGGCTAGAGGAATTCAAAGTGGATGTGTTTTTTTTTGTTAAGAGTGAGGATGATTAACCGCTGGAACAAATTCCCAAAGAAAGTACTGGGTTGTTTAGTGTCCTCAAACCATAAGAACTGCCATTTACTGGGTCAGATCCTGGGTCCCTCTTGCTCAGTATCCTGTGTTGCACAGTGGCAGACAGTGGATGCTGCAAGGGAGCATGACCAGGGCTTTTTTTCCCCACCGTTGTCTCACTTGCAACCTCCAGCTTTTAAGGTCTAGGAAGGTGTAATTCAGAGGCTGTGCCCCTAACTCCCATGCTCAATAGATAGTAATGCCCCTTTCCTCCAAGAGTTTGTCCAATCCCTTTTTGCATCTAGCTAAAATGCAAGCTTAATGAGTTCCA
The DNA here is from genome assembly GCA_030014935.1 of Caiman crocodilus. Taxonomy (NCBI): domain Eukaryota; kingdom Metazoa; phylum Chordata; order Crocodylia; family Alligatoridae; genus Caiman; species Caiman crocodilus. Next base: position 96,139 of record JAGPOW010001881.1, on the reverse strand, counting down.
CACTGTGAGAAAAAAAACAACACTTCCTTTTGTTAGTTTTAAAACTACTACTAATAGTTTCATTTTGTGCCTGCTAGTCCCTGTACAGTGAGAGAGAACGAACAGTAAATCCTTTTTAACTCTCTCTTCAGGATTTAGTATTTTGCGAACCCTTCCCAGGTTCCCCCTCAAGCATCTCTTTTCTAAACTGATGCCAAAGCTTGGTTTCTCTTCTGGAAGATGCAGTTCAGTTGAACCGAAGTTGCTAGGACTCGTGCAAGGGGTGAAATTCTGCTCTGCGCATTATGCAAAGGCAGGCTGGTCGCTGCTTCTGGCCTGTGTTTGCCCAGCACCTCACACAGTGGAGGTCAGTCCTTAGTTGGTGCCAAGGCACAGCCGTGAGAAACGGACCCTGACGTGCATTGAAAGAGTACAAAATAATAAGGAATGCTTCTTTTTGTTTCCAGATGAGGAAGAGACATGTACAACCATGGAGATGTCTCATGACTTTGAGACGGGTAAGAACACAGCATCCTAGTCAGGGATAATAGCCGTTTCCCTTATCAGCACTACCCCGTGGGACTCCCTGCTGTGCGACGTGGGCGAAGCCAAGGGTTTAGGCTTGAACATCTGGAACAGGGATGGGGAGAGGGAAGAGAGCAAGGATATTTGATGCTGATTTTTGGGGGGGATTTGAGCACCCAGCGACTTCAGATCTTTGGAACAGAAAACACAAAAACCCAACCATCCTCTTAACAGGCATCTAGTCCGAGTTCAGTTCCCCATGCTTCCAGGTTACATTTCTCTCCTTGCTCAATTCTTGGCATTCAACATATGAAGTGCTGAGCCTAAATCATGTTATGGAAAGCACTTAGGTGCTTGACACGTTCAGAAGTGCCTAGACACGCCATGCTAGTTACAAGTCAACACAAACACCCCCTCACCCCCACCCCACACACACTCTTGATAGCGTGAAAGAGTGAGCTGGTGCTCTCGCTCTGCTTCAATGAAGATTTTAATTCATAAATGCAAAGTGCAACATCATCAACTGGATCGCATGATACAGCCTCCCGGCCTCTTCTCCTCCCCACCCCTCTGCCATGTGTAGGCGTAGCTGGGTTCTCTGGGTGACTTTCACATGCCCTCTCTTACAGATGAGCATCTGAACTTGCTGTCCTTCACGGTGCTGGGTATGAAAGTTGTTTTCCTGAAGGGTGTCACGTGCAACCTGCTCATGACCTTCCTTGCCTGGAAGAGTTAAGGTGAGTGGGCATGCCTCGGATGAAGGAAGGAGTGGGGAGAGGCACCTGCTCGGTTCTTCAAGGCGTCTATCTGCTGAGCGGGCTCCTCTCCAAAGTCCTTCACTCTCCCTCCATCCTTCTTGTTGCAGGTGTGAAAGGACTGTGGCCCTGGGAACGATGGGGATTACTAACAGCCCTCCTGTCCTCCTCTCACCAGACAGTCCCATACCGCGATGAGCACCACAGCAATGGAAAATGATTGTCAGCAATCACCTCTGTGCACGCAGCCAGCTGTATAATACTCAGAAGTGCTTTAGCTTAGGATGTGTCATAAGGATCTTGCTTATTGTCCCATAACCCTTATTACTTCCCACGCGTGAACTGATGCATCTTCACAACCCTCTTGTGCGAGCCATTAGGTGCTATCTTAAATTTGCTAAGCACGTTGCAAAACAACCCCCCCCAAAACAACAAAACAAAACAAAAAGCGCTTTTTTTTTTTAAATGGAAAGTCATGGGTATCTTCCCTTTATTAAATTATAACTTTTCAAGAAGTGTCTTTCGTAGGAAAAAGCGTCTTTCATAGGAAGGGACTGTTTTTTTGCTGCGAGCCCTTACAAAGCCAAAGTAACCAGTTGGATTAAAGGCAAACATGTTTTGGGTGGAAACATTCAACTTCCAATGATCACATTGAGACAAATATCCCCAAAAGTATATCCACGTGTGGGAGTTTTTATTAAACAAAAAAAAAACATCCCCGGGGATGGGAAGCCACTGTCAGACCAGAAATTTGGGGGAAAGATGGAAACAGCTTATGCAACATGAAGTCCCCTTCCTCTGCCTGGCACTTTCAAAGGGGAGTGAAGATGGCTGCGAGCTAACTTGCACTTGAAATTCAAGAGATGGGATCTAGACAGGCAACTCCCCTGGGCTCCTATGCAAAGTGCAAAATGCCAGCCTGCTGATTTCTAATAGCCCTGGACTTCTCAAAGCAGCTGGTTGGAGGCTGAGACGAAAGATTTGTGCACAACACAGACGAGAGCAGTGAGCTGTTGCAACATCTTAGCCAGGGAAGATGTTTTTGGCACTCCTGGCAGCCTGGGCGTCTTTTCCAGAAGATGGTTGTTAGCTTAACCAGGAGTTAAGGGCTTGAGGTAGTCATTGGGGGTGGCATTGGAAGCTTTTACATGGTTTGTGGAGGTTGGGACAGGGGCCCAATGTGGCACTTGTGGCTTTGATGCCTTACAGAGCATCACACATGCTCTCCATAACCCACCTTCCTGCCAACCATTTGCTCCCCAGAACTGGAGCCCAGAGACCTCGCTGGTGTGAGTCAGTAGGACTGATCTGAATGCAGTTCTGGAAATGCAGTGTCCTCGAACACAAATGAGCAGGCTTGTTACGGGGGGGAGGTAATCTGCCGGCCTCTTCTAATTAATTCAGTGCTAGAGCTCAATGCTGTCTCAGGATTTGGCAGCTGCCCCCACCCTTTGTCAACCCTTTTTCCTCTTTTGAATCCTTTCTTATGGCATCTTTTATCTCTGTTCACCCTCTCCAATCCAAGTATAATCACTTATCATTTATTAAGTCATGTAAACTACATAGTATCTACTCATGTTTATTCTCGGGGGGGGGGGGGGGGAGCATAGTTATTTGTATGAATTTTCCTTTCCTCCTAAGTTTCTTTGCACTACCCGGACTGGGTCGTCTGGTAGCAATGTTTATGCTTGCAAGTGCTGTGCGTTGCTATTAAAGATCTTTGTTGGTAGTGAGGTGTCTTGCTGTTTGCGACGCTAGCTCCGTGCGGCTTTATCGCTCGGCGGGGTGGTGCGGTAAAGGAAATGGGGATCACAAGCGACACAGGCTGGGGTCACACTAGTTTTTATTTTTTCCTGAAAACACTCAGTTTTAGGGACCCAGGAGTGGAAGGGTCCTTCTGGGCCGCCAAGTCCAGTCCCTTGCATCCAGAGACACTCTGTTACCCCCGTCCCCCCCCGTTCTCACGTTGAACCGGAGTCACAGCTACCGTGAGAAATACTCAACACATCAAGAACACGCCACGACAGGCCGATAAGGAAAAACTGGGGAGGGCACTGCTGCATCCACAACGCTACTACGGCCATATTTTAAAGTACCCGTTAACTAGAAAGAGACCGTGTCCCAACCCTCGGACTGAGATGACTGCCTGGCTGACGGTGCTGGGGAATAGCTCCCTTGGGTGGGGGATGCCCGCTGACTCAAAGCGAGCCCTGGGGTAGGGAAAGAAGGGCTCTGGGCCTCATTTGTCTAAGCAGGACCGGGCCCTTCCCCTCACTACCCTCTCCCTCCATGGGCAGAGCATGTTCGCGTCATTCATGCAACGCCGCGTTAGTAACAACAATCGAGACCTCTCTCATTTGGCCCCTGAAGGGCTTTTTTTCGGTGCTTGAGGGGTGAGCGTCTCCACCTGGCCCGCATCCCGGCTATCTCTGGAGCCGTCGCGGCCTCCTCGTGTGCAGCGTCCTGTGGGCTGACACGTCTCAACCTACAAAACGGTCCTCAAGTTCAAGACGTGGGCGAAACGTAAAAGCTGCAACGTCTGGCTCCCCCATGAGACAGCGCCAGCATGGCTTTGCCCTCCCCGTGCTCGCATGTCAACCCCTCTCAGCCCCCGACAAGTAACATCATACCCATTTCACAGATGAGGGGAGCTAAGGAGCACTGGGATTAGGAGAGAGGACAAAGGTCACATGGGGGGGCTGTGGCAGAGTTGGGAATCGAGTCCCCTGTGAAACAAGGGGCGCTCAAGCTGTCTTTCTAATTATACAGAGCCCCAGTGTAGGGAGGTTTCTGGGAGAAGAGGGCTCTCGGATCTGGCGGGGAAAGGCAGAAGGGGAACGGGGCAGTGCAGAGTAACACGGAGCAGGTTCGCACAGGAAGCGAGGGGCAAGTCCTTTTGACACCAAAGGCGACGTACCAAGAGAGCGGCAGCTTCTCCACTGCTTGGCGCCGGGACAGCTGGGCTGTCAAAGGCGGCACCTCCAAACCCACGCTAGCAGCTCTCCTGGGCACCTCTACCAAAACCCTGATCCGCCTCGGGAGCGGATCTCCCTTTCTGAATGCAACCTTTTCCCAAACCACGCGCACGGTAGGCGTGTGCGCGCGCGGGCAAAACCCCCGGGCCTTTGCGATACCACAGGCCAGATGGGACGAGCAAAGCAAGGCTTTTAGGACTTCATGAGTCAATCAATGAACAACTCCCCCCCCCCCAAATTTACATGACTTTTAGACCTTGAGATTTCCATTCTCCCCGCTCCAACCCCGTGCTGCTCAGCTGGGCTGTTTACTTCCCCAACGAGAAAAACAGAAAACCCACCGCACTGGGCCACCAAGGCAGGAAACAACAAGTAGGACAGGAAGCGGGGACACGTCTGAGCGCCCAGGTGGGGTGGCAGGGAGCTGCGCGGGTCCGGGGGGAGAGGTGGGAGGAAGGCACGCGGGGCCACACTGGGCGCTTCGTGGTGACGCGGCCGCCCCGAGATCTGGGTCGCCTTTGAGGCTCTCCCGCAGAAACCGCTTCCTCTGGAAAGAGACGCCAGATGTAGGCAGGGCAGGGGGCACGTGGCAGGCAGAGCACACAGCACGTGGAGGGGGGGGAAGGTGGGTCAGGCGTCAGACTGCCAGCTGTGTGGGGGCGGTGAGGCTCTCAAGACCCCCTAACCACAACAGGCGGCTGCCGGTGGAAACGGCACGAGCTATGTATAGCATCCAGCAAGGGGGGCAGAGGGGGAAGCTGAGAGCAAAGGGGTAAGAGGGGAGAGGGCATGTGCCTATGGGGGGTAGAGGCCGCGGCATTGACTGGGCAGCCCCTTGCCCCCCATTCGAAGCAGGCAGCAAGGATCTGCCCCCCCACAGCCCAGCCTGGGAGAAGCAGGGTCCCTGCATGGGTGTGTGGGTGCATTTCCCCAAGCCCCCTTCACACAGATCCCCCGCAAGCAGGCAGTGGGATCCCTTTGGATGCTGCACCCCCTTCTCCTGCCACCTCCCCAGCCTCATGCCTCCTTTAGCCCCTCCGCCTCTGCAATTCACCCCAGCTATACAGGGACCAGACCTCCATTTGCTGGAGCTATGCAAGACCTGGGGGTCACCGTCCTGGTCCCTGGGGGCCGTGGAAGCAGGGTGGTACTGGGGTGCAGGGGAAAGGTCAAAAGTAAGGCCTTATAACATGGGAACAGCAGTCTGAACTCTCGTGGGAGAGACGGCGTCTTTTATGAGACCGAGTACTCTTTCCTGCCCATGGCAGGGGGTCGGACTGGATGGTCCATTCAGGTCCCTTCTGACCCGACCAACCACGAAACTATGAAACTAGATAGTTGCACTTGGTTTCCTATATGTTCTGCAGGGGAAGAGAGCATTTCCTGCCTCGGTGCCATTGGGAGACGCAGTCAGCAGAGGGCGGCAGCAGCTTCTGCAGAGATTAAAGGAGAAAGAAATCTGCCGGCTGGAAAGGAAGGAAGAAGCTTCTGCTTTGGGACTGCAAAGCTCAAAGGCTAACAGGAGTTGAAGGCAGAGGGGGGAGGAGGGAAGGCTCCAGCTTTTTGCCAGCATCAAGGGATCACAGTCTGCTAACACAGCCAGGAGCAAATGCGGGCTTACCCCCCGCTGTGCTGGGGAGTGATGGAGGGGGCTATCCACCAGGGGACACCCGTGCTCCACCCTCCGCAGTACTGGGGGCCTTCTAAGAGGGGAAAAACCTCTGTCCCATTCCTGTCCCCCACTTCCACCCAGCCAGGTCCCTCCAGCTGTTGCCAGAGTGCAACCAGCGGCTTAGAGGTATCGAGGGACCAGATTAGCTGAGTTCAGTGCTTTTAAATCAAGTGTAAGAAGGATGATCCGGCCTCGAAAGGCACACGCAACATCATCCTCCAATTCCTCATCTCCCCCAACGAAGCCAAAAGTGCTTTAGGGTATGAAGCACGTGAAACCCAGGGGAGGAACAAGTCCTGAGGGAGCGGCGATGGAGGGTGCCTGGGGTCCGGGGACTGCGGTAAGACATAGCGGGGTAGATATCCCTATTACTCCGCTACTTCAGGACTGCATGGGGTTTCGGTGTCAGGAGTAGCAGATCAGATGACAAAGGGAAAGTGAGAGCATGCACACACATGCGTGTATGTGAGCACATACATGACTGCGCAGGAGTTCCCTGGCTGGATGTGCTAGCTGCTTCAATTTCCATAAAGGTCTATGTGTATGTGTGCATGCACACGCGTGCTGGGGGTGGATTTAGGGCTAGACAGGCCCATTGGGCTCAGCAGAAATACTAGGCTGGTGACTATCAACCTTGTTAAGACTACTCAGAAAACACTTGCTCTTCATTTCACCTATGTTTTTGACTATGGGAAAATACTAAAGCAATGCTTCTGTTGCAAAGCCCACAGCAGATCAGAATGCTTCCGACAACACAGATCTCACTATTGGAGATCTCTTGATCGATCTCGGGAATCAGGTGGAGATTTTTCCATGCATAACAGTGCCCCTACTCTTTTCTTAGGTCCTGTCCTTGCCTTTGGATTTAAAACGATACTTTCCATTTGGACACCTGCTCCCTGCCTGCCCTTTTGTAGCCCTTGATGAAGCAAGCAGCTCCTTCTGAAACTTATGCCTTTCTGGATTAGTCTGTACAGGTGCAGCTCTGTCCTGCCTTCTACCAGTGCTAATATTGTGCTGAACCCTGGCTGAGAATTGCTGCCACAAGGTGGATGGCAACAGCCAAGCGTCGAGTGATGGAGCACAAAGTATTCACTAGCTTGATGTAGCTTAGGAAAGAGGCAGCACTCTCTCTGCTACACTAAGGAGCTGCAGCTGAACCCCAGTGTGTGCTCTTGCATGCCGCAGGACACGGGCAGGCTCTAGCACCATTTCCCTCCGTGGCTTTCAGGGCACCATCTTGGCAACCCTGCACTGAAACGAGGCCCCTTTAACTCCAGGATCAGCGCTACCTTTCCCTCCCAGTAGCTCCAGCACACTTTTTTTTTTTTAACTAGTACTTGCCATCTGAAAGCAAACAAACTTCCACAAATGCTCCTGCATACAATCACCTTTCACAGCAACAGGCCCAGGGAGTGAATAGACCTGAGCAGAATAATGCACACCAACGCACATCTCCCTTCCTTGCCCTCCCTACATGTTAGAGCTCATAGACCTCAGGATACACCTTGCTGCAGACAGCAATGCTTCATAAGGATAAGGATAAAGGCCCCCCTGACTTTTGCCAAAAAGGCTAGCATAAACCTTGCTTCTTTTTTATATCCCCCAAATCCCTTTCTCAGGTGACTTCCTAATAAGGGAGTCAGCAACTTCCTGTCTGGAAGCAATGACCAGGTAGATAGCAAGGGAGGTGATGGGGGAAGTGCTGGGTGCTATGGGATGATTAGCAGCACCTGCTTTTCTCTAGCCTGCAGGCAGTGCAGAGGTGGGGTAACCAAGCCTCTGACTTCCCAGATTAGTCTGCTAGTGAGGACAACCGCCGCATTTCAAGTGAGGGAACTGTGTGTGGAAGCAACTGTTTAAGGCAAGCTGTGAGTGGTAACGTGGGGTCAATATACAACCAAGACCCAGGTGGGTTTTAGCCAACCAGTGCTGTCTTACCACCTTATCCAATTACCCTGATAAGCAACACTTGGTTAAGTAACCCCACAGCCTTCTTTAGGATAGCAATTATCACCTCAACTTCGATATTTCAGGAGGAAAAAAAAAATCCTGTCACCTGGCAAGGCCTCAGTGAAATCACAGGGGTTGTGTTTATCTGCATAGGCCCAGGATTGAATAAAAGCGAAGCACCGCCCCACATCATGTGCTTATCTGCATGGACCAGGCACTGTTCACATTAAATCCACAGCACTGCCAGTGTGGGGGGCATTGGAACCACCAAGCTGATCAGGATGCAGTTAAATAGAGTACAATTGCATTACGAAGTAGATAGCAGGGCCCAAAGACAGCCATTTGTGCTCTTACTGGTTCTTTGCATATCAGTTGTTTGTTATAATGCAAGCAATAGGCAAGAAACTTAGGACTGGCCTTGAGTTAAGTGCTGAATTCATATGACTGCCTATGTAACACACATGCAAGCCAGGTGTGCTGTAGGAGGGGAGCAAGTTTGGGAACACAAGGAATTTGGAGATGGCATAAGGTAAAAATGGAGGGGTCCTATTCCCCTGCTCTGCACTGTACCCCAGTTCTAGTTACAGCTTCTACCTCATTTCATTGTGAAACTGGACCGTGGAGAAAGGGCTGCTGGTTTCCCACTCCTCCCCGTAGGGACATGGAGAATGTCCTGGCTGGCAAGTCCAGCCTTGGGTTTAATTCATTCCCATGTTGCTCTTCGTTGCACTTCAGCTGAGGCCAGGGTCTCCCTCTAGGGAGTAGCAGGGCAGTTCACCTCACTGCAGAAACCAATCTGGCCACTGGAAGGTGAGGAGATGGACAGAGCAAACACAAAAGCTAAGCCCATGTCCTGGGAGGAAGACAGCATGGTAGAGACTGGGTATATGACATTTTGGCTCTGCTGACCCTTACTGCCTCAGCTTAGCTTTAGACACTGCACTACAACAAGCAAGCTCTGCTCCTTGAAACACAGCTGAACTCAATGCCCCGGTGCTGCAGGGATAGGGGCTTGGCAGGTCATTGCGGATCCAGTCACTGCAGCAAGCAGGACCCAGAGACTACAGCAAGCAGGGGATAGGGCCTCCATATGGGGTGCTTTCCTTCAAGTACATCATGTATAGAGGGCCTATAAGCTTGGTTCAGTATTTTACAGGGTATCAGGAGCCCAGGGTACAACAGTAAGAATTTTGCAGCCTGTTCTGGATTGCACTGGGCCCCACACAGCTTTGGAGTGACTTCGAATTACATCTGGTGATCAGGATGCAGTGGTCTACAGAACAAGAGGGTCACCAATAGTCCTAAGGCCCCAAATGAGGACTACTATGGTTTTTCTGTCCTTCCAGCCTGATCCACATAATTGCAGCTTTACTAACTTCCAAAAACAGAGGAGCTGAGTCAAGCCAATCAAGGCTTCCTAACACCAAGCTAAAAAAAGGTGGCTGGCAATTGCCACTGAAGAAGCAAGATTTGTTTGGGAATATCCTTTCATGGACCAACCACATAGCGAAGTAGTAATCCCTGCCCAATTCTTTTGCAGTGACCCCTTCATTGTTGTAACAAGGAATTACTCTATCTGGTAATGAGATTAGGCTGTATTAGCTTCTTTCCCAGACATAAGGAAGGGCATTTCATGACCAAAGACCTGTCTAGCACTTCTCTCCACCGTGCAGTTGGTCCACTAGAAGCCGTTTCAGAACAGAACTTCTTCTCCCACATAGCACTGCTGTAGCCTGGACGATCCAGACTGCAATGCCATAGGAATAAGGGTACAGGGACCTGCATACTTGAAATCCTGAATCTAGCACAACCCTTCAGCACTGGGCAGCAACAGGGGCACCTTACCATCTAAGTCTATTTATGTCATCAGAATTAAGATAACAAGGATGAGCACTGATGACACGGACACGATTTAATACAAAGAACAGGACATCTAGAGGTTGCAAGAGGAGTGAAAGGCACTGGGAACACTATCTAGAAAAGGCTTAAAGGGAAAGGCAGGGAGATACTGGTGGGTGTGTGGAGAAGTGGAAGTTTCACACAACCTGGAAAAAGATGTTCCCTCCCCAAACCCAAAATAAACTCAACAGTTTCCACTGCTTTGAAGCCGGGGAGGGGGGAAGTGTCTGTTGGCAAGAGTGACAGTTTCCATGTGATAGGGGTCAGGAAGTGGGGAGGTGAGACTAGACATAAGGCTGCGAGTCTCCATGGTAACCCACTTCCTGATCCCCTTGAAAGTAGAGCAGAATAAAAGCTTGCTGGCTGGGTAGAGGAAGTGATGCTTTGCGAGTCCTCCTGGAGAAACAGCTGGGAGTCCTGATGCTGAGTGGGAAGAGATCTCCAAAATGACTAATACACAAGTATTAAAATGAGGTTTATTGGGGAAGGGGGTTATAGTGAATGGGGGGAGACAGCACCCCATCCCCTATCATGGAACAGAATCTGAGTCCATAGGGAGTCAGCTCCTTGCTCTCTTTGAGCTGCACGTTCAGAGCACAGGAGGAAGCAGGATCCTGGAAAGAAGACAGAATGGAAGTGAGTTAAATGGGTCACCAAAGATAAAGGCTGAACATCCCTGTCTACCCCCCCCTCCCCAACATGTGCCAGGTTTTTAAGTCTTCATAGTTTCATAGTGCTTAGGGTCGGAAAAGACCTAAATAGATCATGAGGTCCGACCCCTGCCCTGGGCAGGAACGAGTGCTGGGGTCATAACAAGCTAGCCAAATATCTGTCCAGCCTCCTCTTGAAGACCCCCAAGGCAGGAAAGAGCAACACTTCACTTGGGAGCCCGTTCCAGAGCTTGGCAGCCCTAACCATAAAGTAATGTCTCCTGATGTCCACCCTAAACCTTCTAACAATTTATGGCCACTATTCCTAGTAACCCCCAGTGATGCCTGGGGAAACGGAGCCTCCCCCAATTCCTTCTGGTCTTTCCTGGTGAGTTTGTAAATGGCCACCAGATCCCCTTCTCAGCCTTCTCTTGTGGAGGCTGAATAGATTCAGACCCTTCAGCCTCTCTTTGTAAGACCTGACCCACTGCCCCTTGACCATGAAGTGGCCCCTCCTCTGGACCTTCTTAATGCTAATCACATCCCTTTTGAAGCGTGGCAACTAGAGCCTGACCAACAACGCTGCACTGAGGGGAAGGATCACCTCCCTGGACCTCCTTGTGATGCGTCTGTAGATGAACGACAAGGTGCCGTTAGCCTCACTGACTGCTTCCTCACATTGGTGGCTCACGTTCATCCCAGCGTCAGCCATGACTCTGGGATCCCTTTCTGCCACTGTTTTGACAAGAGACGTGTTTCCCAGCCTATAGGTGTATTGCTGGCTCCTTCTCCCTAGATGCAGTACCCTGCGCTTGTTTGCACTGAGTGCCTAATGCCTTCCTCAAAGGCACTAGGTATTGGCTGCAGCTCAGGATGGAGATTGTGCCTGGGCTATGTCAATGCTCCTAGAACTTAAGCTTGGAGGTGCCTGGCTTGTAGGTTTTACTCCTCCACTCGTGCCCCTCTGTGCAGGGTCAGCCCGATTAACATACTTGGAGTCAGGAGGGAATTTTACTCCGTGATCAGATTGGTATGGACCATGGATTTTTTTGCCCTCCTCTGTAGCAGGGGATGCGGCTCTCTACCTGGGGGTCTTTCAAGCATATTTTAACAACATGGGCAGCAGCAGCAGCACATTAGCCACCATGTTTTCCCTCGGCAGAATAGGGTGCCATGTCTTGTGTTGTGTCAGGGTTGACTGTGCAGTTTTCCAAGAGGTTTGACAATGGACTTGTATAGGATGGTTTAGATAGGGATGATCATGCCTCAGGCAGGTTTGACTAGATGACCTCAGGAGGTCCTTTCCAGCCTGACTTCTCCAATCCCAAACAGTAAAGAAACCATAACCCTAACCTAAGAACCACATAAGACTGAAAGTCCTCCTATACCCTACTTCAATTTGTTCCCTCTTTCTGCATTTTTATTTTTAAAGGAAACCTACCCATTCCTACCGTAGACTACTGTCCCAGAGCTTCAATGCACAGCCACTAAGCCTCTGGGGAAGCCTACAGGTCTGCACCCACCAACTCCACAAATAACTTGTGTTCCCCTCCCCACTTAGTCTAGCAAAATGGCCTCGTGCTTCCATTGGATTAATTTATTCAAGCCCATTTCTCCTGCCTGGGTGAAGCCAGGGGTCCCACCCGCTGCTGCCTTGCTCTAACCCAACTACCTTCACTGGAAATAAAAGGATGGCCGCTTTCAGGTGTTGTAGCTCAGTGTCCGCAGCTTAGTACCTTACGCTGTCTGGGTCAGCCGACAAAATTGATCACCACCAGGTGCAGGATGGTGTTGGCAAAGAGGAAGTCAGCGAATGCCCGCTCCGGCGAGATGCCCTGGAACTCCCCTTTGTTCTGTGGATTGATCTGGATCCTCAGACAAACTGGGTGGGCGATGGAGAGAGACACAAAGAGACAGCGTCAGACAGCCGCACCCGGGACGAAAGACGTGGATGGGCCCGATTTGGTTACCCCCCAGGTCTGATGAGCCCAACACAAAGTCCTAGGACACGGACCACTGCGTTGGGGCTGGCTCAGTACAACGAAGCTGCCTGCTGTCCCGAAAGGCTGGGGCAAACCTGCAGAAAAACCTGGTGCAAGCGGGCAACAGGTGCAGCCTGTCTTGGTTATTTTACGCAATGCTGACATTGTGACTTTCCCTCCAGGCAGCGGAAAGGCAGAGCAAGTGACAGCCCCAGGAGCAGCTCGCAACGGGGGGATGTCCAGCTGGGAGGTGGCATCGGGTCACACATGCGCGGGGCGGGGGGGGTCAGAGATCACGCAGGCAGGGGCAGGGGTCCCTCACCGCCCAGGATGAAGCTGCCGACGGCGGAGATGAAGCCGCTGAGGAAGGAGTTGAAGGGGAAGGTGCCGACGCCGAGGCAGTAGCCGAACTGCAGCGCGCCCGTGAGCAGCACGTAGAGCAGGTAGGCGTCCAGCACCTTGAGGCGGCTGGGCGTGCCGCTCGCGTACTCGGCCAGGAAGCGCCGCACCACCGAGCCCACCGAGCCGCCGCCCGCGCCCGGGCCTGCCGCCGCGCCCGGCCCCGACCCCGCGCCCGACATGGCACCGCGCCCGCTCCGACGGGATGAGCTGGACGGAAGGCGGCACACACGAGCCCTTCCTGCGCGCTGCGCCTGCGCAGTACCGGCCGGAAGACTAGTTCCGGGTCAGGGCGCCGCGCGCAGGCGCACAACAGGGAGTGGGAGGCGTGCGCTTGTAGGCTGCAGAGAAGCCCATTCATGGCACCCACGCCCCGCCCCCTTCCCACCCTGGCCCCGCCCCCTGCCCGGCATCAGCTGTGCCCGGCTGGCGCCCGGCCGCGGGGCGGGCTATGGAGGAGGATGCGGAGGCGCAGTGAGTCCCTGCGGGCTTCGTAGCGGGGTGGGTGGCGGGGGTCCCTGCGCCCTGCCCCGGAACGTGGGCAGGGAGGGGTGTTAACGGCGCTGCTCGTGTCCTTAGGAGGAGGGGAGGGGCTGGGAGGGTCACGCTAGCTGTGGTGCGGAAGGGGTTAACGGAGGCAGCCCTGGGCAGGGGTTTGCTGACAGCTGATTGGCTGGCTGGGGGGGGGGGGCAGACAGCGGCAGAGCTGCCTCGTGTCTGTGGGGAGGGGGCGGGGGAGGGAAGATCCCCCCCCCCCCGATCTGGGGGCACAGAGGCAGCTGGTGCTGGGGGATGACTCAGCACTGGGCAGCGTGAGTTGGCATCTCCTCCCGGCTTGCAATCAGCGCCGCCCTCTACCTTGCTTTGGCATGGCACGCACCCCCACCTCCTCCTGGTCCGGCCCTGCTTCCCCTGCCCTGCCCTGCCCTCCAGCAGGTCCTGCCAGCTCGGGGGCTTGGAGAGGGCAGCGCTTGTGGAACGAAGCCGTGTATGGATTTCTCTCCCGCTTCCCTTGTGCACGTCTTAAATTAGCACGGAGCAGCATGAGCGAGCCACAAGCGTGGGCTGGTGGGAAAGGGCCAGCGAGCCGAGCGGGAAGGCAGACCCTGACAGCAGGGGTGTCAGGAGGGGCAGAGCAGCAGGGTCTCCCCGGATCCCAGCCTCTGCGCAGCGTTTGGGTCCTCCGGCTTTCCGGGAAGCCCGGGAACGTGTCCTAGATATTCCTGTAGCTGCCACCGCCGACGGAGCAAAGTCCTCGTCTTCGCTGAGAACTTGTCCGTCTTTGAAAAGTTTGCCTGGAGCCTTTCCCGTGAAGCAAACGCACTTCAGCACGCTTCCCAGTGACATAAACAGACATTCAAATGCTGCAAGGGCAGTGGGGGCAGGATCAGGGGAACAAAAGGCTTTATCCCCTTCCTGGAGGCTTATTGACCCTGCTGTCCCCTTCTCAGCATACTTATTTTGTGCAAAGCTTTAAGTGCGGGGTGGGGGGGACAGGCGGATGGATGCTCCTTTGGGTGTTGAAATGGTTGGAGTAGGTCGAGATTGTGATGTTTCCTGGGCGGTGGGAAAGCTGAATCCCTGCCCAGCAATGCTTGGGGCTAGCGGGAGTGGTTCGACCTCAGGGGAGAAACTCCCATGCCTGGAAGGTCCCTGGTCTCTGACCTGACTAACAGCCCCAATCTCCTGGGGTGCAGAGGAGGGGGTGACTGTTGGGGTGAGGAGGGAAGCTAATAAATCACGAGGCGCTTTAATGGTTTGGGGCTGGGAGGGGTGTTAATGAGGTTCAAGAAAGCAGGGTGTGGGGTAGGGGCATGCTCTGGAGCTTGGGAACCCCAGGATGCGTTTTGGTGGCAATGGGACCCCTCCCTCCCCCCAAACCTGAGCCCAGGGGAAGGGGAGCTGGCACTGTGTCTCCCCCCTTGGTGATGGTGGGGGGTCTGTGGGTGACACCCCAAGCCGGGGGGTGTTGCTGATGCATGAAGGGAGGCTGTGGTCCCCCAGTGCCTCTCTTATGTTTGCCCATCCATCCTTGGCCCCGCAGGCCCCAAGGCTGGCTCAGTGGCTGGCTCCCCGCCTGGCGCCCCACGTCCATGTCCCACCTCAAGAATGTGGAGGCCCGGATCATGCAGTGTGAGTGTCCCCTTTCCCCTCTCAGACAGGGATGGGGGCAGAGGAGGGAAGGTGTCTCTGAAGATGCCATCCCCATCTCTCTCTTGGGGGCTCTTTTTAGGGTACCCCATAGGGTGACCAGCAGTGGGGCAGCTGTGAGAGTTATGGGTGCATCAGGTTAGGGTTGAAGAGTAGGGAGGGGTGGGGGAGCATGTGGGCTTGGGGATGGGGAAGGGATGTCCTTTGGGAGGACTGGAGGTAGGGCTTGGGCTAGGCTGGGCAGGGGTCTGTGGGACCAGGGGTTGGTGGTGGGGAGGGGAGGGACAGTGCCCTCTCTGGAGAGGTGCTGGCACTTGAGAGGATAGGAGTGCCTGGCAGGGTCTGTCTTCCAACAGGGAGGAGGGTGGGGGACCTGGAATACTCTGGGCTCTGGCTTTAAGGGACCCTTCCTTCACGGGGGCAGTAGACAGCCTGGGGGGGCTGAGGGCTGTATTGCCGGTGGGGATGAGGAGAGAGTCCAGCATTGGGGGCAGGTACCTCTATGGTGTTGGGCACTGAGCAGCAGGATTGTCTATAGGGGGTGCCAAGGGTAGGCAGAACGAGTGATTTGGGACAAAAGGCTGGGCTGGGGAAAACATTTGGTAGAGCAGCAGCAATGCACCTGGAGGAAGAGACCTCACAAAGGGCCAGAGTGGAGGAAGGCCTCTGCAGGGGACTGGGATGAAGGGGCCTAGTCCTGGCTGATGCTCCCCTCTGCCCCTCCTGCTGCACCCCACAGGCCTGCGGAGCCCGTTCATGGGGCGCTACGTGACACTGCCAAACCGAGCGCGAATTTGGACTGTGTCTCTGCGCCCGGAGCGGGATGAGAGCCGGACCCCGCTGGTGCTGCTGCATGGATTCGGGGGTGGCGTGGGGCTCTGGGTGCTGAACCTGGACGCCCTGGGTGCCCGGCGGCCCCTGCACGCCTTCGACCTGCTGGGCTTTGGGCGCAGCTCCCGGCCACCCTTCCCCCGTGATGCCCAGGAGGCTGAGGATGCCTTTGTGGGCTCCATTGAGGCCTGGCGTCAAGAGATGGGCCTCAGCAGCATGATCCTGCTGGGGCACAGCCTGGGCGGCTTCCTGGCTGCCTCCTACAGCCTGCAGTACCCTGAGAGGTGAGACACCCCTGAATCCCCCTGGCTATGGGCCACCACACCCAGGCCGGGAGCCCCCTTGTCCAGCATCATGTGCTCCCATGCCTGCCATGGTCTGTGCTTGCTGGAGAGAGGAATCCAGGCCCTCTGCCTCCACAGTGCCATTACAGGGGGATGTATAGGGAATGGGGGCACCTGGCCCCCTACCCCAGAGTCCTGGCACCTCGAGGGGCATCCAGCCCCCTGGTCCTGTGTTTGGGGTCACAACTCTCTGTGGTATGTCAGGAGTGGCATGGGCACTGTTACTGCCCTGGGTTGGGGTTGCTGCCTGGGGAAGAGTGTGGTAACGGGTTTGGGGTCACTCCACATCTCCTCTTTGCTGGGGTAATGA
Source organism: Caiman crocodilus (assembly GCA_030014935.1). Classification (NCBI taxonomy): domain Eukaryota; kingdom Metazoa; phylum Chordata; order Crocodylia; family Alligatoridae; genus Caiman; species Caiman crocodilus. Next base: position 79,714 of record JAGPOW010001881.1, on the reverse strand, counting down.
GGGAGGGGACAATAGAAGCTGGTGGGGGAAGGTCATGATGATGGAGAGGGGACGCCTCTGATACTCTGTGTGCTTCCTCCTTGGCTCAGGGTGAAGCACCTCATCCTGGTGGACCCATGGGGCTTCCCAATGCGGCCCGCTGACCCCAGTCAGACCCGTGCTCCCCCTACCTGGGTGAAGGCCGTTGCTGCTGTCCTGGGGCGTTCCAACCCCCTGGCCGTGCTGAGGGTCGCCGGCCCCTGGGGTGAGATGCTGGGGCCAGGGGGACTGGGGACAGGGAGGGAGCTGTATCCTGGGGTCAGGCTTGCCCCCAATCCTCTTGCTCTGCCTGTCTGTCCATCCAGGCCCCAGCCTTGTCCAGCGCTTCCGGCCTGACTTCAAGCAGAAGTTTGCAGAGTTCTTTGAAGATGACACCATCTCTGAGTACATCTACCACTGCAATGCCCAGACACCCAGGTGAGGGGCTGAGGGTCAGGGGTGGGACTTGAACCCCTGTGGTGGCTCTTGTGCTGCCAGCTTCCAGGAGGGGCATGGGATGGGAGCCAAAAGTCCAGGCCAGTGCCCCAAGGACCTGTCCCAGAGCCTGGCAGGGCTAGGAACTCAGGTGTCTGAGTGGGACAAGGGACCCCAGATATAGTGGGGGCTGGGGTAGGGACAGTGGACCTAGGTGTCTTGAGGAGCAGGTAGATTCACTTGCTAACAGGACTAGGAACCTAGGTGTGAGTGGGAGAAGGGACTTCTGCCCCAGTCAGATGGACTGGGGGGTAAGGCCCTGGGCACCTGGGCGGCAGGTGTGATGCTGCTTCAGGGAGGGGCAGGAGCAAGGCACAGACAGGCTGGGGACCCTGGTTTCTGGGTGTTCCTCCTTGTGACCCCATGGCTTTCCCCCCATGTGACAGCGGCGAGGCAGGCTTCAAGGCCATGACGCAGGCACTGGGCTGGGCCCGTCGCCCCATGCTGGAACGGATCCACCTGCTGCCAACGGCCCTGCCCATCACGCTCATCTATGGCGCCGAGTCCTGGATCGACACCAGCACTGGGCGTCGGGTCAAGGAGCTGCGGCCTGGCAGCTACGTGCGGCACCTGGTACGGCATGGGGGGCCGGGGCTGGGGGATTTGGGAGTTGGGGTGGGAATGGGGAGCATAGGAGGGGCTGTGTGATGGGGTACATCTACCACCCCTGTGCCCAGTGAGGGGTGTGGAGCTGCCCAATGGGTGTAGTGACTGCTCTCTCCTGACGCTCCTCTTTTCCTCCCTTCCCCTTGGCAGGCCATTGCCGGCGCCTCCCACCACGTGTACGCCGACCAGCCAGCCGCCTTCAACGCAGCCGTGCGGGAGATCTGTGATGCTGTTGACTGACAGGAGGCAGGCCCCAGATTGGAGGGGGGGACATGGAGCCGAGCCTGGGCTCACACAGCCCCCCCACCCCATGCATTGTGAAGTGGACATGGGTTCAGCATCCTCTGCTGTACGGGGCTTTGTGCCCGTTTCTTAGCCTTATTCCTTCTCTTTCGTTTATCTCCTTGCATACTAATTTGACCCCACCGGGGAGGGGGGGTAGGGTGGGCAATGGTTCCTCCCTCTGCTTGTAAAGGGGCAAGGCCTCGGTGTGGGGCATTGTGGGACATGGCTTTGAAATTTATCCTCATAAGAGGAGGGGTATAAGCCCCAGTCCCAGGCTGGCAGGTGGCCTAGGATCGTCAGGATAGAGGGGGATCCACCTCAGAGGCCGGGGGGGTTCATGGGTGGGATATGAGGGCTCCTTTGCACTTTATGGAGGTCCAGGACTGATTTAGCGTCCCATTTTTTGTGGGGAGCACTGCTATAGGGTTGCTTGGCCTGGCGATGGGGGCTCAGCACATGGGCTACACCATCTTCACCCTTTAGGCGTCCCATCCTGGCCCCATCCTGGCACAGGTGGGCAGGCTCATGGGGGTCAGAGAATGAAGCATTCAACGGGGCGTGAGGAGAGTGATGCCAGCCATGATCCAGCCCTGTACTGGGACTGATCAGTTGGGGGTGTCAGTGAATGGTATACAAAGCACAGATCCTTCCCCCCCCCCGATGGCAATGATCTGGCCCCCTGGCAGAATGACTTGCTGCTTTGAAAGTGGGGGGTAGGTTCCCTACCTCCCTACCCTGACTCCCCTGCATGCCTCATGCCTTCCTTGCTCACAGGATTAGCACCTTTTCGCTCACGTGCCTTATGACTGGGGCCCAGCTTTGGGTCAGGGGCAGGCCTCAGAAGCACAAATCTGAACTCGCATCCTTGCAGTTGGGGGCAGGAGGCTGCTTATTCCCCCCCTAACCACCCTCAATGGTGTTCCCTAACACCCTCATCCCCCTTATCTTTTCCCCATGCTGGCCTGGGCAGTGCTCCCAGCTCCTCCATGCCCTGCTCTCTGCCTGCTCCTAGTTCCTGTGGGACTCAGGGGTCCCTTGGCTGGGCCAAGAAGGTGCCATGGCAGGGGACAGGGGTGACACTGCAGAGAAGCACAAAGGCTATTCCCCTCCTCCCAGGGATGGGTGCAGTCACTAGGGCAGCACATGCGTGTTTGCAGCTGTGCCTTCGGTGCCATATGAAAACTCCATTCATGGGGATCAGGACTTACCTGCTCCCATTCACACCCCCCTACCCTGCTCCTGTTCTACCCTGCCCTGCGGTGCTTTGTATAGGAACTGATGTGGTTTGTTCTAACTTTTATATGTTAATAAAGAAACCTGGAAAAGCCCAGATGTGTTTTGGGGGCAGGGGGTGTTTGTGCACTGGAGGGGTGGGCGGTGGCGTGAGGAGCTCCATGCTGGAAGAAGCTGAAACTCCCTATGGGGTGCCTTGCCCCTGTGGGAGCGGGAGGGCACTGACACCCCAGTGTGTTACAAAAAGGGGCCAGGGCTGTAAAGCCAGATTGGGGGAGGAGCAGTAGAGCAGAGGGGCTGGGTATTTAATCCTTGTAGTCACGTCTGCCCTCCAGTGCCCCAGTGGAGAACAAGGGGGGACTGTGCTGGAGATGCCAGTGGGATGGGGATGGGGTTGCTGGTTCCAATGCCTCACTATGGTGGTGGGGGGGTGCTCCCCCACTAATCCCTTTCAGAGCTATTGTTAAAATGTAGGGCCTGGTTTTTGAATTAACACTGGCAGCAAAATATTGTTTTTCACCTGTAGAAAAGTTAAATTTAATCCCTGCATTTCCAAAATGAGGTGCTTTGGTGTTCTGGAGAGAAGGGAAGCTTTTGGGGGCATTGGTATGAAAGGTTGCAAGGTTCTCAAGACTCTGCCAGTGACTTTTGGTCACAAAGGGGGATGATGGAGTGGGGGAAGGAGGAGACTCCTCATATCCAAGCTGGTTCTTGAGATGTATCCTGGTTCCTCTGCAACCGGGTTGTTTTTTGGTCAAATTAGAATGACGGAGTCATAGAAAGTTTGGGTGGGAAGGGACCTCAGGAGGTCACATCTAGTGCAAGCCCCTGCTCAAAGCAGGATCAGCCCCAACTAGATTATCCCAGCCAAAGCTTTGTCCAGCTGGATCTTAAAAACCTCCAGCGGTTTTGGACATTCATCGAGGGGAATGTGGATCTCATCTGGCCTTTAACGCTGGCTGAGTCCTGTTGGGTTAGGATCTCCGCATGCCGGGGCATTGGAGGTTGTTAAAGTAGCATCTGGGGCTGCTGCAGACCTGTTTCTGGGAACAGGGGCTGGTTGTCCCTTTTCAGCAGCCAAGCCAGAAATCTGGACTAGGTTTCACCTAGTCTAACCAGCGGCGTCAGGCACTTTCCTCCCTCCCCTGGGATGTGTGCGAATGACTGGGCCCTGACCCCTTTGCCGGATCCCAGTAACAGCTTCCTTTCTTCCAGCTGCAGCCTGCTGCCTTGCCTTTCCCAGTTGTGACCCCCGGGCAGCTCCTGACTAATCTGCTCCTGGGACCGGCTTCATCCAAAGGCACCAGATGCAAGAGAGTGCCTGCAGGGACCTCGAGGGATCTCCCAGCTCCCAGGAGGAGCCAGCACGGGCTGGCTTGGAGCCCCTCACACCCTGGGACCTTTGCACCTGGCAGCACATGTGGCCGGAGGCCAAGCAGAGAGGGGACAGGCATGGCTAAGGGATGAAAGGCAATCCCCCTGTCCTGGTACCAGGGTGGCAGGAGAGATGCTGATATGAAAGAAGCAGAGCTGTCCCCTTGGGAATCCCAGGACCTGGCTGCAGGGGGCGAGCCCTGGAACAGATGCTTTTTGGGGAGATCTTGGGCCTTTGCAGGAGGCAGCGTGGCCCAGCATGGCCCCTCCTGGCCGCACTGCAGGGTAGGGGCACAGGCAATGCTGAGCCAGAGATGCTCATGCCTGCTATGCTGGATAGGGAGGGAGCCTGTGCAGGGCAGGAGGAAGGGAAGGGGATTGTGGGGTATCAGGTGGCACTGTCTCCCACCCCACCCCACTTTCAGTGCTCAGTCTTCATCCCTCATTTCTTAACCACTGCTGCCCTCATGGCTGTAAAGCATCCTCTTGCCTGTGCCCTCATCCAGTGCTGATTAGAGAGGAAGCTTCACCCCCTTCGATTGACAAGTGACTCTCCTGTTGATACAGCCCAGGGTGCTGCTGGCTGTTTTGCAACAAGGCTCCTATTCAGTTGTTGGTCTCCTGTAACCCCCAGGTAACAGTACTGTGGCCTGGCAGGTCATGTATTTGCACCTGCAATGATTCTCCCCCAAGCACAGGACTGTGCCTTTGTCCTTGTTGAATCTTGTCTGCTTGATGACTTTGCCAGTTTATCCTGGTGATTCTGGATCCTAGCCCTGACCTCCACAGTCTCTGCAACTGCACCCGGCTTGGTGCTGTCCACAGATGCACTAGTTTGGCCGTATCACTTTTGGGGTAGCTGTGCTGCAGCAGGGTCCCCGTGATGGTTCGAGAGGGGATCATGCTGGATGACGCTGAACCCTCTAGTGCCCGGTCTCTAGGGCACTCTTCTGGCACTCGGCTCCCTAAAGCCTGCATTATGGCACTGCCTGAACGTGGCTGTGAGGCTCCTGCTGCTACGGGAGGTATCTGAAAACACCCTGAAGGTACCCAGAGAAATAGATAAAATTCCTCTAAAAAAAATGAGGAGAAATAGAAAAAAATACCCAGCAAAATAAAGAAAACCCCCAGGTAACACCTCTTGTTAGCTCAGGGGCAGCACTGCACTGCCTGGGCCCTGCTACCTCCCTCTTTTGGGGTTGCATTTCAGGTTTTGCCCTCTGATGCTGGGTTTCTTTACAGCCAGAAAAGTGTGGGGTGAGGATACAGTGGGGCGGGAGTGTGACTGGGAGCTACAGAGGTGGACCCGTGGGGTAAGGAAAGGCTGGGAGAGGCAGGTGGTTTCCTCAGAAGACCCTGAATGATAGACCCCGGGAGAGGGTGGTAAGGGTCCTGCAGAGGTCTCACAGGACCTGGCTGACTGTCCAGAGCCTGGGTAGGATCATCGTGCTGACCTGGGTGGCTTTGTGTTGGATCTGGCTGGATTTTGGATGAGGCTTTGTCAGGGCTGGCTGGTGGAGCTTTTGCTGAGCCTGGGGTGTCATCACTGGCCCCTTATGATGTCATGGCTGGGACCTAGTGATGTCACAATTTTAGTCCTCCTTCCACCCCACCCAGCTCTCCACCCTGCCTGTGGTGGTGCCTGCAGGTGCCCGTGTCCCCCAGGCCCAGAGCAAGCACCCCTGGGCCCAGGGGGATGGGGAGCAGTGCCTCACAGGTACCGCCTCCAGTCCCCATTGGGTCCTGCAACCTTGAGGAGGAGGAGGTAGCAGCAGGAAGGCAGGGGCTGTTTGGGTGCTGTGGCCCTAGCTGTGGCACGGTGAGTGTGAGCCAGGGGTCAGGGGGGCACGGGATGGATGGACACACCTACACAGTTCATGATCTCTTGCTTTGCATACCCCATCTGTACCCCTCCCCCATCTCAAGGCCAGCTTGCCAAAGGGGTTTAGGGTCCTGAAGCCATCTGTAAAGGGCCTTTTCATTCTTGATGCAGCTGGGGGAGTGACTCCCATGCTCCACTGGGAGCATGTGGGGGTCTGCAGTGGATGGAGAGGGGCATGGGATAGTGGCACCATAAACTATCAGGAGGTGGGGATGCCCAAAAAATCAGCATGTTGTTTCCTGTGAGAACAGACCTGAGAGGATACTACAGCTTTCCAGCTGTCATGCACATGGGCACGTGTGTACGTGTGCATGTATTTGGGAAGAAGAGGGGTTTGAGCCTGGCCTATAGCATCATAGGAAAGAAGGACTAGAAGGGACCTCTCAAGGTCATTTTGTCTGACCTCCAAAGGAGCAGAGCTGCAATCTGGGGAGGGAGGCACCAATACGAGTTTGGAAGGTGTTATTTTTCTGGCCAAGCATTGGTAGGAAGTCAAATACAGGGTGTGCATTGCCTGGGAAGCAAAGGGTGGGTCTGGCTTGGTGCTGGAGGGGTTGCATGTGTGTGGGTGTGGGCACAGAGTCATTGCTTTTGCACCCAAATGGTGACGTTTCAGCCCATGCCTGTGTTGCCCCGTGCTGATCTCAGGTTGAGGTTAGATATTAGGAAGAACTTTCTCACAAGGAAGGTAGTAAAACACCGGGCCAGGTTACCCCAAGTGGTTGTGGAATCTCCATCCTTGGAGGCGTTTAAGACCTGTCTAGATAAAACCTTGGCTGGGATGATCTAGTTGGGGATGGTCCTGCTTTGAGCAGGGGGTTGAACTAGATGTGACCCCCTCCGGTCCCTTCCAAGCCGCATGGTCTACGATGATATGTGCTCCTCCCTACTGTATCCCTTCTCATCAGTGACCCCTTCTCCTCCTCCCTTCCAGAACCCACTGCCCACTGGGGCTGGGATGCCCACCGGTGCTGCTGACCCATGTCTCTCGCGCCCCGGCATTGGCCGGCCCTCGTCCTTGCCCTCGGCCTGGGCTGGGCGGAGCTGGAAGGAGAATTTCCACTACCGGGACCGACGCCTGTCCCGTGCACTGCTGCAGCAGGTGGAGGCTTCGCTGGCCGAGCTGGGCCTGGCCGTCTCATGGCTGTGCAGGGAGCCAGGCCAGGGGACCCCCAAGCCATGGTGGAGAGGCGTGAGGAAGGACTGAAAGGCCAGCAGGAGCATCGGTCAATAAAGAGCTGGTGGCTATGATGATACCCGTCAGCTGTGCAGATGTTGTAAGGGGGAGAGGGGCAGAGCTTGGGGCTGGTGGGGAGAGGCCTGGGGTGGGTGTAGGAAGGAAAGGTGGGGCATCCTGGAGTGGGTGGGGGCAGGATACACCCCGCTTTTCTGAGCAGGCTTGGCTCGGGGTGACAGCTTGCAGCCAGCCCTGAGGTCACAATTGCCCCAGAAGCTGCACAGCTCCCTAGGATGAGAGGAGCAAGGAGGAGGCATGCCCTGACATGGGGAATGTGGTGTCTCAGGAGGTGGGCACCTGGGGGCTGGGGCGGCTGAGCAGCTGGTGGCGGGGCCGGCAGAGGGTGAGTGTAAGGTGGGGAGTTGGGGGTACGTGGCCCCTTGGCTTTGGGTGGGTGGTGGAGTGGGAAGATGGTAGCCACGGGTCGTGGCTGGAACCATCTCTGCCTCACTGTCTTCCCTGTTCCCAGGCTGGTACCTCTGTGCACATGGCCTGTGCACATGTCCATATACATAGCACCCTTTCCCCCTCCATGCCCTTCACACCCTTCCTCATACACTCGCTCTTTTCTTGCTCCATACATGCCTTCCCCCTCAGTGCAGCCTGTACAGGGTAGGAGGGGGAACCATGACTTCCATCCCAGATCTGGGGAGTGGCTTATCCTGTGCCTTCAGCCCCATAACACACCTTTCCCACCCCTCTCTTGTCTTTTAGCCCTGCACTGTGCCACTCATGCCACTCGAGATGCCTTCTCAGGACCTGGAGACCCTGCCCTGGGGCTTGGCCCCCACCAGGAGATGCCGGTGGTCCTGGCCGAGATCTTCAGCCCCTCTCTTCTCCTCTTACTCCTCGCTGTGGGTGGCTGGCGATGGGGGTGAGCAGGAGGAGAATTACCACTACCACCGCCTCAAGGGCTATTGGGTCTCATCTGTGGGAACTGAAGAAGTAGCTGCTCTTCTGCTGCCCACCTCCCCCTGGGCTCCTCAGGACAGGGCCTTGGGTGCCCCAACCCCGCTCCGGTACTTGGCTGAGCCCCAGACGGTGGTGGAGGGTTACCAAACGCTGTATCTGCACTAGCTGTGTTACCTCTAGGGCCAGGAATAAACAGGGTGGAAGCCACCTCTTGGGGCCTCTCCTGGTACTGCTCTGTGGCATTTCCATAGCTGATTGCTGTGCTGTTGTGGGGGAAAGGGGTGATGTTGTGATGCCGTATGGGTTACGCACCCATGCCACTCTCACTGTCCTCTCCACCCCTTCTTCTTGGCTTCTCCTTCCCCAGCAGTATGTTCCCTCATGGGTTTAGACCAACTGGTCCTCTGAACCACCTTTATTGCTACAGGAGGTGGAAGCAGCTGGCAGAGCCAGGTTCAAAACAAGACTGGATAAATTCCTGGATGATAGATCTATTAATGGTTACTGAACAGAACGGTTGGAGATGTTTCCTCTGGCGTCTCTAACCCAATAATGGTAGATGCCAGGGAAGGCATTGAGTAGGGGATAGCTAACGCTAGAGATACCCTTTTCAATTGTTATCCTCTATAGCATCCACTTCTACCATCGTTGGAGGCAGCATGTTGGGCTAGATGGACCATTGGTCTGACCCAATCTAGCACTTCTTATGTTCTTGTGTTCCTTTGTGGACCCTCCACTGTGTGTCTTCTGTAAGGCTGAGCTATGCCTCAGCCCCAAACTAGGGAGCAATGCCCATCACTCAGTCCAGAAAGTGACTTCAAAAACTCCTTTATGTCAGGAAAACTTCAAAAATTAGATGGAGAACCTCAAAAAACACCCCTGGCTCCCAGCTGCAAGAAGCCACAAGTCTCCTAAAGGTTCTTTGGGCTTTATTTCCCCCATTGTTGTTTTGTCTTTTTGCTGGTGGGGTGCAAAAGACTGGTGAGGGCAGCAGATACTGTCCTGGGAGATCTTCCATCCAACTGATACCTCCACTTTTGCATAGCACAGACCAGTTTGGGTGGAGACTATGTTTTAGCTGGTCACCTTTCCCTTTGCCAAGGGAACAGGTGCTGGCGGGCTGTGCCTGCTCCTCTCTGCGATTTTCCTCCAGGAACAGAGCTGACCTGGGTATTTGATGGAGTGGGTGGTCCATTGCTCCCACATCTAATTCTCAAGCCATGCCAATAAACATGAATGGCAGGGGAGGGGAGGGCTACACTCCAAATTCTCCTTTTCTCTGGGATGATAAATGCCTGAAAGACCCTGCAGTCATGGGGATCACAGATTTCTCTTAGAGCATGGGTCCGTTCCTGCTGGGAACATTGGTCACTAACTAGATCCTCCTAGGCCCTTCCTGTGTCTCAGATCCAAGGCAGCTGCCTTGCCTGATCTCCTGCATTACACAATTTAGAGAACGTCCCTTCAGTGCCTGCGTTTGTGGCTCCAGCTCTTCCTCCTACCCTCACCATGACTCCCCTGGAGTGTATCCCAAGTGGGCCTGTCCCCAGGGTTGGCTGCCTTGATAAGTAGCATGGCATTAGGGAGAAGTTCTCTGGTGGATCTTTGCCACCGTGAATTAGCAGCACCTTGAGGCAGCGGGCTAGAGGCACGGCCCCTTCAACATCCCAGCAACAGCCTGAGGTGCCTCTACTCCATCTCCTACCATGGACCTTGTGAAGAGCTCCTCGTGCCTTGCTCTGAGGTGTAGTCAGGAGACAGCTGGACCCAGCAGCTCTTGTGGGGTGTCACAGCTTGCCTGTGAGCTGAGGAGCAGTGCTTAGATCCAGCCCGGAGCCACTAAATCATGCCCTGCACTGACCAGGAATCAGAGGTGTGCTCACGCGGACTCGACCTGGTGGCATAGATGTGTCACGCCAGTGGGAGAGGGAGGCATTTGTGCTGGTGTGGGGAAATCTCAGCTATTCTGGGGCAGCCAGGACCAATGCACGCTTGTAGACACTGCACACATTCACAACTTCACACAGGTGAAACACAGGCATATGTAAATGAGGAGAACAGCAAAACAGGTTTTAGTCTGGGGCAGTAAGCAACCCCAGCAGACGCTATGTTTGCATCTCTGCATGCCTCCTAGATATTGAACTGATGGACTACCTCCAATGACCAACTGAGTTTCTTTAGTTAGGGATTATCCTCTAATTCTAATTGTTATCACTGCAACATACACTTGGTATCACCCTCTGTGCTAAGCCACCCACAGTGACATACACACACTCACACTCGGTGCCTGGGCTCCTGGGCTCGGGCAAACAGTAGCTTAGCCACTGCTCCAACCAGCCACGTTCCCAGAGACATTCACTATCCTTGTACATGTTCATGAACACATCTGGTCAAACTCACGTGTGGGGCAAGAAAGCACCTCGGGTAGGTCAAGTTTTCTGTTTGTGCTTGTTTTCCAGCAAAACTTTATTCTGTATAGTGCGCTTCTCTTTGATCTCAATGGTGTCTTGCTCGAAAGCATCAGGCAATAACAACACAGACAGACAGACTGGAACAGAGTAAGGTGCAGGAGAGAGATATAAGAAACAATTGGTTTCAGACATGTCAAGCTGTGCAGAGGACAGATAGGAAATGTAGAGGGTTTTTTTCCTCCTCCAGACACAATCCGTGGGGGACTGGGAAACAATTTTCAGCTGACCATATGTATATTTTTTTCCACCAAACTTTCCAATTCATGCTGCCTGAAGCAGCTTACAAATCTACGTAGGTTTCCATGAATTAAAGCTTATAAAACTTATAAACTTGCACCTTTTTAAAGTTAAATGTTCCATTTTTTTCAGTTGCGTTGACTCTGCTTTACTGCACTTAAAGCATACGGTGCAACTCAAAACTGAACAAGTTTCATCCTATGTAAGAGTAAATATTACAAACATTTTGACTCAAAACATTTTTTTTTGTACTTTGATTCATTGAATTTTTTCCCCCCAAGTAGTTTTCAGGAAAAAAAAGAAAAAAAGAAAAATTGGCTTTAGCACGGCTCTAAGTCTTTTTGCCTCACATATTTGATCAAATTAGTTCACACTGATTAATTAAATCAAAGTAACACCCCGATGAGGACATTCTTGTTTAGGACTGAGAGGTATGTTGTTTTTTTTTTTTAATGTAGGTAGATTTTATGTCAGCAATACAACCCAGGCTAAACGTGTATCAGTTTTAGAGACAGCAAAAAAACCAGATGCAACATTTTAACTAGATTCATTTTTTTCCTTTAAGATACGAGCATTAGCCACCTTTCCTGGAGGTGACTGGAGAGAGTCCAGCGGAGGGCAATGAAAATTATGAGGGGGCTGGGGCTCACGACTTAGGAGGAGAGGTTGCGGGAGCTGGGCTTGTTTAGTTGGGAGAAGAAAAGACTGAGGTGAGATTTAATAGCAGCCTTCAACTCCCTGCCGGGTGGTTGCAAAGAGCACGGAGCTGGGCTGTTCTCAGTGGTGGCAGATGACAGAACGAGGAGCAATGGTTTCCAGTTGCGGCAAGGGAAAGTTGTGGTTAGATATTAGGAAAAACTTTTGCACAAGGAGGTTAGAAAAGCACTGGAATGGGTTACCCAGAGAGGTTGCAGAATCTCCATCCTTGGAGGGTTTTAAGATCAAAGCTTTGGCTGGGATAGTTGAGTTGGAGCTGGTCCTGTTTTGAACAGGGGGTTGAACTAGATGGCCTCCTGACTTCCCTTCCAACCCTAATTTTCTATGATCTAGGTTTCAATGATTTCTGCACTGCTTTGTCCTTCCTTTTTTTTTTTTTGCAGCATCTGTGCTGCCTTTGCCCCTCATTCCCTTTGCAGCATGCATCATCTGCCTGTCCTTTGGTGGTACTCACATCTCTGGAACACTATTCATTAGGAAGCCCAGTCCCTGTCAGGCTTGGTTTTCAGTGCCTCCTTATACAAGGCAGGGGATTTATGAGAAGAAGGGGAACTCCAAAGCAGGGTTAACTGTGCATATCACCTTTTTTATAAAGCATCTTTAAACTCAAAGCCAAATGTGAACGATAGGCATAGGACTGAATGTGCTCGCTGGAAGAAAAGCAACTCAAGTCTAATCAGCAAAGAGCCAACTAGGGAGAAGAAAATGGTTTGAAGGCTGGAAAATAAATGTTGCTTTATGGTGAGATACCTTAAGAAGGAAAATATGGTTGGGCTTATGACACAAAGGTGGACAGTTGGGTTCATTATAGTAGATAAGGACCTTCATGGCAAGACAGTAGCAGCTACTAAAGGGGTCTCTTATTTCATGGAGAAAGATGGGCTAGATGCTGAAACCAAATGACTTCAAGTGAGAAGAAAGGCAGGTTTTTCCCCCTCTCTTTTACCAGCGAGGCTGCTGAACTACTGAAACAAGCTGTTTAGGGAGGTGGTAGATTCCCTCGATACCTTTGCACCTAAACTGCACACCTTTCCAGAAGATTATAGCTTAGCCATAATGCAAGTTTCTCGGGCTCGGTATAGGGGATAACTGGGCTAGATTTTTGGCCTGTGATGATTTTAATGTCTGAGAGGCAAGGATTTTTTGTGATACCTTTTATTGGACTACCTGCATATACCCTCAGGACCTGAGGAAGGGCACTTGATGCCTGAAGGCTTGTCCAACAGCTTTCCCAATTATACAGTTGGTCCAATAAAAGATATCACCAAAAAATTCTTGCCTCAGACATTACCTGGGCCATCACAGCTACAGCAATAGTCCAGCCCTGCTACACAACATGATTTTAGTGGCCCTTTCTAGGCTTACACCAGGTAGATCCATGAAACCTTTTTGCCTGGTATGTCAATGGGTAAATCTGAGGTTGCTTGGGACCTTAACTGTCTCCAGGGTGAAGCATGCTTAGACTGCTTTAGCAATTGAACACGGTCTGAGGTTGCCCAGTATCAGGGTGGAGGAGGGGGCAGTTTTAATATGGTTTGGGTACCCTGATGTTTCCAGCTCCATCAACTGGTGCTTTGTTGTACTGAGTTCTTCATTCATAGCAGAAGGTAAATCCTCCTTGGCTTTGAGGCGAATCCTCTTCTGCTGGCAGAGCTCTCTTTGCAGCTCTCCTGAACCTCCTCCCCACTCTTCCACCCTCCCTGCAAGCAGCGAAACATCTCTCTCCTCTTTGCAGAGCTCAGCCCATGATTAACGCCACAGCCTCTGTCCAGGAGTTCATCCTGCTGGGCTTCCCCACCGCCCCACCCCTCCACCTCCTCCTCTTCTGCCTGGTTCTGACCAACTATCTGCTGACGCTTTCTGGGAACGGGGTCATCATTGGCATCACCCTCTCTGATCACCGGCTCCGCAGCCCCATGTACTTCTTCCTGCGTAACTTTTCCTTTGTGGAGATCTGGTTCACCTCTGTCACAGTGCCCAAGCTCTTGGCCAGCTTCCTCCAGGGCCCTCAGACCATTTCCTTTGCTGGATGCATGATCCAGTGCTACTTCTATTTCCTTCTGGGGGCCGCTGAGTTCCTGCTTTTGGGTGTCATGTCTTTTGACCGCTACCAAGCCATCTGCAACCCACTCCGCTACCCGGCGCTCATGACTGGGCGCTTCTGCTTGCAGCTGGTGTGTGGCTCCTGGGCCGCGGCTTTTGCGACCATCCTGGGGCCGCTCATTCTGGTGACTGGGCTGCCCTACTGTGGCCCCAACATCATCAACCACTTCTTCTGTGACCGGACACCTCTGGTGGGGCTGTCTTGCTCGGGGACCCAAGAGGTTGAAGCTGTCAACTTGGTGCTGGCCGCGGTGCTGATATTGGGCTCGCTGGTGTTAACAGGCATCTCCTATGGCTACATTGTCCTGGCAGTGCTCCGCATTCCCTCCCTGCATGGGCGCCGCAAGGCCTTCTCTACTTGTGCTTCACACATGGTAGTGGTGACCATTGTCTATGGCAGCCACATCTTCATGCATGTCCGCACCAGCCACACCTACCCCGAGCAGGTGGACAAGGTGGTGGCCCTGATGACCAGTGTGGTGGCCCCATCGCTCAACCCCTTCATCTATACGTTGCGTAATGAGAAGGTTAAGGAAGCCCTGTGGGATGTGGCACGGAGGACCAGGATCTTAGCCACCACGGGGAAAGCAGTAGAGGAAATGGGGGAAAGAGCTTAGATAAGGTGCAGTGGGGGAGGCCTTGGACTTGTGCAGGAAGGTGGAGGGAAAACTGGAAACAATCTGGACACCTGGTTTCCATCCTTGGCTTTAGGGATGGGAACGAGGATTTATGGGTTTAAAAAAACAGGGACTCACAGCCTGGACTCCTGGGCTCTATCTTCAACTTTGGGAAGGAAATAGCATCCCAAGCTAAGAGCAGGAGAAACTGGGAGCCCAGATTCCTGGGTCCTGTCTCAGCTCTGTGAAGACATTCGGCCATGAGTTGGACAGCAAGAAGACTGGACTGTTGGGTCCTTTGCCCAAGTTTAGGAGAGCAAAGGGATCTGGAACTGTAGAGCCCAAACTCCAAAGTTTCTAGTCACCGCCCTGGGAGAGGAGCTGCATCTACCCGGGCAGGCTCCAAGACTCCTGGGTTCAAGCCCTGGTTCTGGGAGAGGAGGGTAGGTTCGAGGGTTAAAACGGGGAGTCTGGGAACCAGGACTCCATGACTGTTTCTCTAGCTTTTGGAGTTAAGTGGGGAATAGTGGTTAGAGCAGAAGGATGGGAGCCTGGACTCCAGGGTTTTCTCTCCAACACTGTGTATGAGTCAGAGTAAAACTGAATGCCTGCTGTGGAAGCTGGGAGCTAGATCTCTAGCTCATTCTGGGATGTGAAAGTCCCCTTACGTCTGTAAGTTGTATCGCTGTTTGGACCGTGAGACTGGTTTTACACTGAATCATGTAGCAGAATCAAAGGTGCCCATTTGGCAGGTTGGAAAATCTCTGCCCTTGCTGGACTTTGCAATCTCCCAGCATTTTGCAAAACACTCCTGCCTTCCATTACAGACCAAATAAGAACATTGGTGTCAAATGTATATCTCTGCATGTATTTAAATGTGTCCATTTTGTGGGGAGGGAGGAGAGAAAAATTGGTATCTTCTACTATCTCCTTTTCAAATGAAAACTAGTTTTTCATTTGGAAAAATATCCTTTTGATTTTTCCTGTTGCCACTGATCCCTGATTTGTGCTGTTAAGCTTTTTTTCAATAATTTTCACTCCTTCCACATGTTAAAGGATGGAGTTTTGTTTTTATGCTTTGCATTTAGGATTGCCTTTAATTGGCTTGGGTTTTTCAAAGCAGGTAAAAATATGAAGGCGACCAATTAAATGTAAAAGTATTTGATTTTTGAACTAAAAGAAAAGTAGAGTGAAAATTACTGGATTCTTGTGAGCGAAATCTCACACGAATAGTCTGAAGCATTATTACAATGTTTTACTCTGACTTTTTTTTTTTCTAAAGACACTATTACATATTTTATTTTCAGAATAAGCAAATATCATGCCTAACTTCCATTGCAAGTCTGAGAATAAGGGACCCAAGGCTCTTTTGTAATTCCTTCCAGGAGGTTATCTCCATCTTGAGGCTCTCAAATGTCTTTAGGAATCTGGCCCTTAGCCCTCCTTTTCTGTATGTGTTTGGGACAAAACGGATTAAACCTGGCCATATTTAAACTGCTGAGTTTTAAAAGGTTACTATACACTACCACTTGTACTCTTTCTAGTTATCCTGAGATGCCTCCTAGTGGCTAAATTGTAAAATAATTTTTAACCAGTTTTAAAAATGGATTTTAAAGTCCTGCTTCTATTTCAAGAAGCATTGTTTCTGTGTCTCATCCCATTTTTGGATTCTGATTCACATCAGTTTAGATCAGAGACATTTTGGAAATGACGGTATCTGGAAAAAAAATCTATCTGGAATAATTTGAGGAGGAGGGG
>JAGPOW010001881.1:7067-35249 GCA_030014935.1 Caiman crocodilus | reverse complement strand
CATCCTGCGCATCCCCACTTCCATGGGGCGAAGAAAGGCCTTCAACACTTGTGCCTCCCACCTGACCATCATTTCAATATCCTGTGGCATCACCATCTTCATCTATGTCACCCCTTCTCAGAAGGGGACCCTGGGTTTACAGAAGGTCCCTGCTGTGCTGACAACCATTGTGTGCCCATTTCTGAACCCCTTCATCTTTACTTTACGGAACGACACCGCCAAAGCAGCTCTGAAGCAGTGTTTTATCTGGTTAAAGGATGTGGTTGCTCAAGGGGCAGTCAAATGCCAGTGCAGCGGCGCTGCAGCCAGCAAGGCTGCTTGTGGGAAGCTCTAGAATTCATGTCCCAACCCAGCTGGACAGCGGGACCTAACTGGATGTGAAACATTTTCAAGGGTAACAAAGGTTTTTATATCAGTCAGGTAGAAAACATCTCATCATACAATGGCTATTCCCACTAAATGGCAAGTTTCATGAATAAGAAAATCAATATTCTTTGCATTTCTGAAAATTTGAACAAACATTTTGGGCTTTATGAAGAAGAACTTATTGCTAAACAAAGGCAAAATATTTCTTGGTTGAATTTTAAAACATTTTAATTTTTTTTCCTAAAAGCAAAATCACAGAATTGACAAAATCATGAGAGTAACGCCATGTTTCCTTTTTCTTTTCTTTTCTTTTTCTTTTTTCTTTCCCTGGGCAAAAGCACCAATTCCTGAGCAGCTTCATGTTTTGTCTTGCAAACTACACAATTGTGAACTATACAAATTCCCTTAAAAATGTAACACCATTGACAAGTGTCATTTCTCTCATCCTTTTCCCCTTCTTTGATTTGGTTTCTTGTAAAGACAGTTATAATTCAATGGAGAAAATGTTCCCTCCACCAAGCATACTTTTTTAGTTCTTAATTTGAACCCCCCCTTTCCGAAAAAAGTCTCATATTTCAAGTGACTAGACTTCTGGCAAAATCTGTCATCGTTAGGTCAAAGAAATTGTGAGGGATAAAAAATAAGTCAGGTTCCAACATGCTTTCTATTTAAGCATTCTGGACGGACAAGTTTAAATTAGAAATAAGGTACATCCTTTCAAACACAAAGGATATTAATGCATATAGTGAGTCTGCCTTGGACTGTGGTGGATTTGCATTATTCCGACCATTTAACACAGATGCCATCCATCGGAAACATAGTGCTTTTTTCTTTCCACCATGCATGACTGGACTGGGGAAATCACTCCCAAAGGATGTTCTTGAGCAAAGAGTTCTGGCAGATATAAAGGACCATGAGATATATTAAGGAACATCTCAGTTTAATGCTAGTAAAAATGTCATGGAAGGCTTTTTCAACCTCAAAAGTGGTGAAAGCAGTTTGTAAATGTATAGGGATGAGATGAAGACCATGAGCTTATCCCATGTTTATCCTACTCAGTTAATCACTGGTATTAAATGCTTCACTACTGTGGGGATTTTGCTGGCCAAGGATGGAGACAGTGCATCTGGCCAGATGGAGAATATGTCAGATGCAAACGGGTAATTCCTATGCTCATATACATATTTTTTAAGGGCAGAATGGACAGCTGTGCAACTTCTGCCAGACACAGGGAATTACACTCATTGATTCCTGCACCAAACCCTGTAACTTATTGGAAAAGTCTATGAATTCCTACCTGCCCCAGCCTATTTGACCAGTGTATTTCCAGGACACAATTCTCCATTGTCCAAAATCTGCCAAGTGGGGGAAAGAGACAATAGGAGAGTTAGGATTTCAGGACTTAGGTAAGGAAAGCTGAGGCTGGGATTTGCAAAGCTGCTCTGGGATATTGTTGCCCTGTTCCCAGTGACTTATAAGAAGGGTCTTTTCAGTCAGCCATCAGTAGCCATCCCAGTCCAAGATGTATGGAGGGAATGATAATCGTGAGACATTAATCCTTAGTGTATCAACTCCTTTAGACATAGACATAGACATCAGGGCTGGAAGGGACCTCGGAAGATCATCGAGTCCAGCCCCCTGCTCCAGGGGCCTGAAGTCAGCAGGGGTCACAGGATCCCAGCAAGATAAACATCCAAATGTCTTTTGAAGGTGTTCAAAGTAGGTGCTTGAACTACATCTGGCGACAGTCTATTCCAAACCTTGTGGGCTCGGACAGTAAAGAAATTCTTCTTTACGTCCAGCCTGAATTGGTCACGGAGGAGTCTGTGACCGTTCAAACTTGCCATCCGTTAGAGCACTCTGGTGAAAAGACGTTCCCCCAGACCCTGATGAACACCCCTGATAAACTTATAGATGGCCACCAGATCACCCCTGAGCCTGAGCTTTTCCAGGCTGAAGAGCCCCATGGCTCTCAGCATTTCACCATGATGTCTGTTTTCCTGACCTCTTGTCACGTGCGTGGCTCTCCTTTGCACTCTCTCAAGTTTCTCCATGTCCTTTTTGAATTGTGGAGCCCAAAACTGGACGCAGTACTCCAGTGTGTGTGTGTGTGTGTGTGTGTGTGTGTGTGTGTTTTTCTCTGGTTGCAAAGAGTCTAGTGTAATGATATTCTTGTCCATAGATGGGGTCATGTGTTGGTGATGATACAATAAAGTCACATAGGCCTAACCTGGGGAAGCTAGCCATCCCAATTTGTAACCAGGGCCAGTGCTGATCATTTTTATGCCATTCGCAGAGAAAGTTTGCATTTCCATTAGATTGCGACAGTCCTATTGTAATGTATAATAAAGTGCAATATTATGCTACAGTATGTGTGCACTCTCTTAAGGTGGCTTACCTAGTTAGCATTTCACGTCTATGCCCTCCTCACATTATTACATTCCTCTGCCTAAAATCTCATGAAAACCTGACCAGTTGCACTGATTTAAGTGGTCAGAGATACGTTCCTTTGATTCTGTAGGTTGTTTCTTCCAGTTGTGGAGAAGAAAAGGAGACATAGCAGCCAATCAAATGCAAATAATACATGTTAATCATTTTGTCAGCAAACACTAGGAGTGTCACCTGAGACTAAGTGAGTTAGGGCTGCATGGTTGTCTTTAGAGAACTTTCTCAAAGTTTTAAAAGAGTTTGAAACAGCTCCAGAGCTGTGGTCTTTTGTCACTTCTTTCTTTGTCTGTGAGGAGGGAATGCATATTTCCAGTAACTTGTCACTTCTACTGTGAGGCCTAGTAACATTTCATGGTGTGCCACATGTCTCTGCATGTTGAGATGTGTACCAAGTGGTCCTAGGATTTACATCATTAGCTTGAGAGTGAAGTTGATTAACTATTTAAAGACATTTGCAAGGGAACCAGTGGTTTCTCTACCTTTTGACCACCAATGCACTGTGCATGACACCAGGGTCCTTCGACACCCTGCACAGAGTGCCTTCTGAACTGGATGTGGTGTAACCATCCTTGTGTGGTACCATGGGTGTGTTTAATGAGCACTGTTGAAAAATGCAGGCCTTTTTTTGCTAGTCAGTGGGCATATACTCTGCAAACATACCATTCATGGCCATGGCATCTTTAGATACGCTGAGTGACTGTGTGCCTGTCCCCTGCACCAGCAGCAACACGGACAATTCACAGAGCCCCAAAGGCAATCCCTGTCCCAAAGAGATTTTGGGTGGAGGAAGGTGGGGAAGGTATTAATTTTAACTCCTCCTTATGGATGGAGTCCTGAAGCACAGAGAAATGGTAGGCAGGGTTTTTCCATAGGGTCAGTCTTAATTTAAGCCTGCTTTCATAGAAGTCAGAGCTGTAACAGCTTGCATTGGCTGCATAGGGACCAAGGTGTAGACAACATAGGTGCCTTTGAAAAATCCTACTGTAAGTCTGTGGCATAGCTGGGTTTTGAACTTGTAATTATGAGGACTCAGTTCAGTACCGTATCAGTAAAACCTCCCTCCGTGCCAGTTGATCATCAGCCATCAACTATTATCTATTCTGACAACTGTTGCTTGCCGCTAGCTGTGAATTTTGCTGTGATTAGTACTAGTATAATTTCATAGTATTCCCCTGGGTATCTAATTACTGATTTGAACACTGTTTCTAAAAACTGCTTCTCCTGAGATGCTAGATATTAGCTCCTTTCTGCGTGGCTGCTGAGTTAAAATGACCCAGGTCAGGAAACGTTCAGGCCGCAGAGACTCAGGAACCTGCCACGGACAAAGAAAAGGTATCTCTTAAAGGATGCAAAACTCTTATGACCCCTGCACAACCATGAGGTTCATCACAAAGTATACATATTCACAGTAGTCCAGTACCTGTGTTTGTCTCTGTCTCTCCGTCTCCCTATAATAACTTTAAAAGGCAAGCAGACATTAGAGTTGACCTGGAACAGAATACATTTGTAGAAGTTCAAAGACCTGATTTCCTCCTTTTGGGTTGACTTATTTAAAAGTATTTATTAAACAACTTTTTCAGTGAATATTACAGTCTGGTGTTCAGGGAATGCACCTCCTCTCAAGATTCATTTAGCTCTGTGGAAATGTCTTGATTGTATTTCCCTGGTTATTTAGTCAATGATTTTAATGTCTCGTCTTTTTCCCCGCATTGCAATAGTGGATGCTTCGTTTTGTTTCTCCCAGCCTAACATCACTTAGAACGGGCCAGTTACTTGTTGGTGTTTTGATGTAAGCAGCACAAGGATGAAAATAAGGTGATGGTGACACTTCCTCTTGCTGTCAGCCAAAAAGTAAGTATGCTTGTTCTTTAGGTTCCAGTGGGGCTGTGTGAGATGGTGAAACGGAGAATGGCATTTTCAGAGGCATGAGAATCGAGAACATAACTTCTGGTTCTCCTGTTTCCAGGACTTTGAGTGGGTCTCCTGGCCACAGAGAAGGTCCTTCTTTGACTCGTGCTTTTTTTCCTTTGAGGCAGTTATTTAAGGGTATTTTGGATACCTGAAGGGCAGAATTGCCTAGTAGGATTTCAAAAAGCTCCTGAAAGTCAAACTTCTGTACACTTCAAGAGAACCTAAGCATCCAGGTTTTTCCAAAAAAATCTCCTTAATCACTATGTCTCTTTTTGCTCATTTGTAAAATTGGCATAATATTTCTGACTGCTTTTGTAAAGCATCATTGGTCAAAAGGATAAATTAGTGCTAGATAGTCTTTGTTGTTGTCTATCTTGTATCATTATTATTTATATTAGAACTAAGTCATGGTTAGAAACCCTAATCATGGACTTGGGCCCCATTGTGCCAGGTGCTGAGCAAACCCATCAAATTCCTGGTAGTCTGTAGACACTACCAGGATGAATAAGAGTCAACCAGTATCAAACTGGTGTGTTCCCTTGATATGTTGTAAACAATTACATCTCCATTGAGTGATACTGGGCCAGATCTCTAATTTGTGTTCATTTGATTTTGTTCCACTATTTTTATAATCTGCCTAGGCTGACTGAACAGTCATAGTCAAAGTGGACTTCAAATGGAAAATGAGTTGATACAATATTATTGCAGAAAGAGATCCATATCGTACTGAATGTATTCACAGAGGTGTTTCAGGGAAGTCACGGGAAGGGATTCTTCCATTTTGCTTAGCACTGCAAGGGCCTCCGCTGGTATCCTGCAAGAAAGATATGGGCATATTAGCTATAATCCAGTGGTATGCAATAAAAATAATGAGGAGTACAGAAAATGTGACTTATGGGAATGGGTTGGAAGAAGTGGCAATATTTGGTGAGAAGAGAAGACTGGAGAGATACCCATCCATCCAAAACAAAAAAAGAGTGTTTTAAAGAAAATGGTGATCGACTGTCTTCTGGGTCCCGAGAGAACAGGTCAAGAAGGAATTGCTTTACTTTGCAAGACAGGAGATTTTGACTAAATAGTAGGCAAAACTTTCTAACTAATGCAGATGGTTAAGTATGGAAACAGATCCTCTAAACGGGTTGTGCAGTCTCCACCACGGGGAGGTGTGAAGTGCAGGCTGCACAACGACTTGGCCTGGGTAGTGTAGACAAGGATGATTCTGCCTCAAGCAGGTGGTTGGACTAGGTGCCATGTCCTGAGGTCCCTTCAAACCCTATTTTTCTATCTAAGGATTCAGATCCCTTCGCAATCTACTGAGACTTAAAATGAAGCAAAACAACTAGTTCAGAAAACCAAGACAGAATATGGGACAGTTGACCACCTCCTGTATCGTCGGGTTCAGCTCCTGGCTATCTCAGGATACGAGCCGTAATCTTTTTCATACACTAAGACTGAAGGAGATTGATAACTTACAGATAGGGCATAGCTTTTTTCTCTTAGCAAAATTGGATATATGTTCCAAAATGCAGAAATCACTGGGTACAGCTTTGTGGCTGGCATTTAAGGAGCCCAGACTAGGTTATCATGAAGGTCCTTTCTGAGGTTCAAATCTGTGAAGACTTGATTCATGACTTTTTTATTATTCGTGATGAATATGATCTTCAACATTTGAAGCAGGAGAAAGGTTAACATCATTTGCTTACAAGCAGGATAGAAACTGAATTGTTGGGATTTAAAGGCGATGATAACATTTTTCTGCCATGCCAATGATTTCAAAATGTTGTTGACAAAAACCCACAGTAAAGATGACAATCGTTGTCTTAAAGCTACCACCAAACACATCTATACTGAAAATCTGATCGATTTAGAAATTAAAAAAAAAAAAAAGAGAAAGAAAAAAAAATGACCACGACCTGAAAGCTGGTTTGCTTGACAAGTGCTGGAATCTTAAGCTTTTTGACTGAAAAAAATAAATCTTGCACGGTTTTAATTTTGTGATGATGCAAATGGAATTATTATTATTTTTCAGGAAGATTCTTCAACCACCGCTTCTTCATGCAATTGAAAATCCAATTAAAAGAAGGAAAAAGATCTTTCACTTTCAGATAGCTCTAGAGGTACCACTTGAAACCACGAGCACATATGAGATGTGATCTGAACTTAAAAAACTGTAAGAATTTGTTTAGTCATTTGAACTGTTTTCCCCCTTAGCACACTTGGTGAAGGAAGGATGGGAAACCGGACTGCAGCAGCAGCAGCAGAGTTCATCCTCGTAGGGTTTCAGATTGGGTGGAAGGCAAAACTTCTCGCCTCTGTGGGGGTGTCATTCGCCTATATCTTGACGTTACTTGGGAATGTGGTCATTTTGTGTATTGTCTGCATTCAGAGACGCCTACACACCCCCATGTACTTCTTCCTCTGCAACCTCTCTGTGCTGGACCTATGTTTTGCATCAGTGACTGCGCCAAAGATGCTGCAGAACCTCCTCTCAGGGGATAAAACCATCTCCTTTGCTGGCTGCATGGCTCAGTCCTACTTCTACTTCTTAATGGGCACTGTGGAATACTTCCTGTTGACCTCCATGTCCTATGACCGATATGCTGCCATATGCAACCCACTGCACTACCCCACAGTCATGAATGGCCGTGTCTGTGCTCAGATGGTGCTGGGCTGCTGGCTGGGTGGGGTGCTTTCTGTCCTCTTTCCAACCATCTTGATCTCCAGGTTGCCCTACTGCCGCTCCAGGGTCATCAACCATTTCTTCTGTGATTCTGGCCCCTTGCTGGCGCTGTCCTGCTCTGACACTCGCATCATTGAGCTGATGGACTTCCTGCTGTCATCTGTTGTCATCCTCTGTTCATTAAGCCTAACAATCATCTCCTATGCCTACATCATTTCCACCATTCTCCACATCCCCACTACTACTGGCCAAAGAAAAGCTTTTAACACTTGCGCCTCCCACTTAACCCTGTTCTTAATGTCTTCTAGCATCTCTGTCTTCATGTATGTAGTTCCATCCCAGAAGTCCATGTCAGAGATACGCAAAATACCTGCCGTGCTCAGTAGCATAGTTAACCCTCTTCTCAGTCCCTTCGTATACACCTTACGGAATGACATGGTCAAGAAGGTTTTCAAGGAAACTTTCATCCAGAGCAAAAATCTCATGGTTCCCAGCATATGAGATTTATTCTCCACTTGTGCTGCTACTTGCAAAACGGGGAGTGAGATATAAGAACAGCCAGACTGTGTCAGACAAAAGGCCCATCTAGCCCAGGATTTGGTTTCTGACAAGGGCCAGGGCCAGCTACTTTGGAGGAAGATGTAAGGAAGCCCAGTGTAACCAGCTCTGAGACGGGCTGCGTTCTGTATAGATTGCTTCCTCATTCCTAATAGTTAGAGTTTGGCTTTAACCTGGAAACCTAAGGTGTCCTTACATGTGCTCCTGAAGCAGCGGGGCACTAATTGGAGTGGCTCTCGGGAGTTACTCTAATTAAAGTGCCTGCACCATCTCATGTATTCAGCATTTTGTGCTTCTAAATGGTGCTGGGTCAATTAAAACTCACTATTACAGCGCATCAGAACAGGCACCTTGCACATCTACAGGCACCCCTAGTTTCATATTCCTATGAAGCCTTATTTATTTCAAGCATGTACTGTTCTAGCCTAGATAGTTTTCTATTCATCTAATCCCACTTTGAATTTTGCTCAATTCTTTTTTTAGAGATTTTAATTTATGGACAGGGGCAATCAGATAATCTACTCTCACTTTCTATATCAGTGCTTCCCAACCTTTTTCGTGCTATGGACAGGTGCAGAAGTGGTGGAGCTGGGTGCCTACCTCCCAGGGCTGCCCTGCCTCCCAGCTTTAACCCTGCACGTCACTGCCGGTGGCAAAAGCTGCTCACCTGGGCAGACAGATGGGGACTGAGCAAGAGGCTCATGCCACAACCCAGCAGCCAACCCACAGGGCCAAGTACTGGGCCACAGCTTGGTGGTTGGGGACCTCTCTTCTATATTACATGGACCATTACTTTACCCAAAGAGTTCCTTTGATTTCATGTGAAAAGAGAGTGAGGTGATAAGCTCCAGATTAGCCCTATTCAAATCACAGCATATTTTAAATGCGTCTACCATGTCCTCATCATTTATGCCCCTTCTTAAAGATCCCACATCCTTTCAATCTTATGAGAGATGTCACAGTGCTCCCTGATCTTTCTCTATTGTACATTACTATTCTTAGGATATATTGACAAGTCCTTCTTACAGCACTCCAAAGGGCCAGCTTATAAAAGCTCTCCTTATGCCACTGTTGCTTGTATATAGAGAATTGTGCTTTCGGATGATGGTGTAAATTGTAATGTAGATACAGTTGTATATTCCTAGATACACAGATGTCATGGCAATAGGTCTGATATCATTGTGCAGTCCAAATTCCAGGATAACACAAACTACGGAATTCTACTTATTTCAGTCAGTCCCTTCTGTATTGGCTCTATTATTTTATATTCGATTAAAACATATCTTCCACAAAGGTAATCAGTCATTAATCTAAAAAAAATTAATTTGAAAATTCGAATTTCCCGCCTCTTTTCAAACTTGCTCAGTGGATGATGCCCAAATCTTGGAAATCTGCAAATTGTTACTATTTGTCATATGAACTGGATCTTTTTATATCTTTCCCTCGCTCCGTGCCTGCTATTCTCCACCTCCAAACATACTTTTATGCCTTTAGCAAGTGATAGAAATGAAGTGTTGAATGAGCGGAAGGGCTGGTCAGCAGTACGTCTGGTTTTGCCTAAGAAATAGGGAGGGAAAATAAAGAAGGAATAAAAGGAAACATGGCTGCGGGTGTGTTTATTATAATGGGTGGCGTGACCGTAGAATGTGTACACGTACCCAAAATGCAACTTAATTGGGTCTGATTTGACTTTCGCAGATCACTAAATACTTTTTCAGTTGCTCATCAAATAAAGGATTTTATTTTAATCTTTCAACCTTTTGTGTCTGGAGTGGTATTCTTGGGAGGTGCTGACGAGTCCTTCTTACAGTATTCCAAAGGGGCAACTTTTGGTAGGACACCTTCTACTTCCCTTAGCTCGTTACAGCCTATTCGATAGAGAGCTGTGCTTTCATGGCATGGTATATACATGTCCTTGTAGAGTCACAGACCCATAGATTTCAGGTGAGAAGGTATGATTAGGATCTATAACCCATATTCCCCTGGAGCATTGGCTCTAGCGTTTTATAGAAAGGCAATCTGCCATTTTAATTTTGAAAAGGAAGAGAATTCTTTTATGCTTCAGCATTTGTTATAATGGCCGATAACACTCATTGTTGAAATGCTATGATTTTGATTTTTAATCTTAACTTGTTTGCCTTTAAGTGTCAGGAATGAGCACTTTTAACGCTTTGCTGTAAGATGTTGCGATCCCTTTTACATTGAGTGAGTGCCCCATAAAACCGTTTTTGTGCACTCTTATCTGTGCTCCTTTCCGTGAACCTCAATGCCTTCATGCCCTCATCCCCCCTTTTAGTATGGGAATAGGAATTTCTCTTTGGTCATTTCGGCTGAGCTTTTCTTTTCAAATGTAACAGGGTGTGATATCACAGACTGGTACAAAGCTGACGTGGTTTACTTTTCACACTAATTTACAGAGGATGAAAAAAGGCACAGATTAATTAAATGACTCTCTCAAAGGCAATGCATGGGATTATCTGGTAGACCTGGAAAAGAGCCCAGATCCTCTTGCTCTGTTCCCTTCCTCTCACAAAACATTATATCATAAAAGCTCCTTATACATTAGTGAAGCTTTCTCTTGTGAAGGCTGAAGAGATCTAGGTCCCTCAGTCTCTCCTTGTAAGGCCTCGCCGCAGGCCTCTGACCATCTAAGCGACCTTCCTCTGGATCCTCTCAAGATTCTCCACATCCCTCTTGAAGTGCAGTGCCCAAAACTGGATGCAGTACTTCAGCTGTGGCCTGACCAGTGCCACACAGAGGGGAAGGATCACCCCCCTGGATGTCTTTGCCATGCATCTGCTAATGCATGATAAAGTGCAGTTAGCCTTGTTGATCACTATGTCACATTGACGACTCATGTTCACCTTGGAGTCAACTATGACTCCAAGATCCCTTTCCACTGCTGTGTTGCTGAGAAGGTCCTCCCCAGCCTGTAAGAGTGTGGGTGGTTCTTTTTGCCCAGGTGTAGCACTTTGCACTTGTCTTTGTTGAATTGCAGCCTATTTCATTCTGCCCATTTTTCCAATCTGTCCAGATCTGCCTGGATCCGTTCCCTACCCTCTGGTGTGTTAACTTTGACCCATAATTTAGTATGATCTGCGAACTTGGACAGGGTACTCTCCACGCCCTCGTCCAAGTCCCTGATGAAGACATTGAATAGCAGTGGTCCGAGGACCAAGCCTTGCAGGACTCCACTGCCTACATCCTTCCAGGTTGATATCAACCCATCCACCACCACTCTCTGGGTGCAACCCAAATTTGCCACCCATCTGACCTTGTAATCATCCACATCACAGCCTGTCAGTTGATTTATGAGAACAGAATGAGATACCGTATCAAAGGCCTTCTTAAAGTCTACGCAGATGACATCATTCATGACGTCATTGAGGAATTCATCCCACCAAAGATATCTCCAAGAACGAGACCTGCTCTTCCCACCACTTTTCAGACAAAAGCATCCAAAACATTGCGTCAGAAAATAGTTTTAGCTAATTGGCCTCATGGGAGCCAGCCAGCAGTGACGGAGAAGTATAGGATACCACACACCGCAGGTATTATAAGTGGCAACTGAGAAATGGAGGACGGTGCACCATCATGAGCGCGTCACAAAGTGCTGCTTTGTGTTGTGCTATTTAGCACAGCACTGACCTCAGTTAGAACATCTCCATTTATCAGCTCCGGTATTTGGGTTATTTGGTAATTGCTCTATGACTTTTGAAGGTCGCCATTATTCAGGGATTTGACCAAGTGAACAGGACATGATTTTTGAGATGGAAGGTCGAAGGGATTATATTTACAAGATACGGTTCTTCTAGCAACGTTTGTAGTGTAATAATCTATTATTTGTTTTGAAAGCACAAGGCAGAAGCTCTAAGCCGGGATCATGGGGTCTTGCAGAAGGCAAAGATGATCCCCCCTTGGAATATTGTCAGTTTTACTACAAATCAAGGGATTACCTGTGGAAAGACTAGCATAATGAGTTGGGCTGGAGTGATGGGATAATTGATTGGCAGGTGTTAATGAAATGCTTTGATAAACAGACAACCAGAGATGGCCTTACGGCAGGTGACACTGTCTGGTGTTTCTTGGGTATCACAATAGCAGTGAATTTTGAGGATGAACTTGAGGAAGAAGAGGGTCGCAACTTTGCAGATTACTTATTGGCTCTGAAACGTCTGAGTTATGCGTTCAGTTTAGTCGAGAGAACATTGCTGCTTTTTCTCAGGAAATAACTCTTCCAGGTTAAATTTAATTTGAAACCACTTGCAGAGGATTGGTTTTGAGGCACACATTATGTCCTGTGCCCTGGAGTCTAAATTCGGTCATGAGAAATCTCTTATTTACCAGCTGTAAACCCCAGTGATTGGCTCATTTGAGTTGTCTGCCCATGGGTAGCTCTGAGGAACCAGAACCCTTTTTTTGCTGTGCGGCCAAAATGAAGGAGAAATGTGCTCTTAACAAGCACGTTTGGGGAAGAGCTTGACCAGATACTTTGGACCTAATGCGAGAAGCCTCTATGCTGTTTGTGATGCAGAGCGTAGCTGTTTTTGGTGTCCTCAACTTGGCTTCTTCACCTGTTCAAGCCTGTAAGTACCGCTGCATTAGTATCACGTCCCAGGCAGCACTATTACAAAACGCATTCCTGGAATCAATGAAGCCTTTCTTTGGGCTTTGGATTAGACTCAGAAATTGCTTCTTGTCTGACCTGATGGATCAAAATTTCAGCTATCCAAATTTAAGCTGCTATTCAATGTGAGACTGGAGGTGGAAAAGAGGTGCCCAGCGTGAGCAGAAAAACATTATTCTGCAAATGTGGAGCCAAATGCATAGTGCTGTGGGGCTACCTTACCAGTTTTGCATGCTGTCTGCAACAAAGGTGTAAAGGGAAGCACAGATATCTATCTCCCGTTGGTCTCTGTGCAGTGCTGGGTTGTAGAACTGATTGGGCTTTCTATTGGTCTGCATTGTGGTCTTTCTGGCTGCCAGTAAGAAGGCATGCAGCAAATAGTTACTCACTGATATACCAGGTATTTCAAGTGAACACTTGGACTTTGGGGATGACACAAGATAGACAGAAGACCCTAAGACTTATTCAAATATTAAGCTAAGCAATGGATGCACATAGTCCTTGCTGAGTTAAGGCCAAGGGTCCTCCAAAGCCTACTGGCACCAGTTTTGCTTGTCCACAGCTTGGGGGGCAGTTCCCCCCAGACCCCTGCACTGATCTTCTTGAAACATGGCAAGCTTTGTGGTCTCGGTAGTGCCACCACTCCTGCAGTTTTCACCCCGCTATGTTGTAATGCCTAGATGTGACATGAGTTTTCCTTTCAAGATTTTGGGGTGCTGCTCCCCCCAAACCCCTGCACCGATCCTCTTGAAACTTGGCAGGGGTCATTCTCTCTGCAATCTACCACCCCTGAAAATGTAATCCAAATCTGACAAAAAACAATAAAGTTATAGATATTTTATTGTTTCCCCATGATACCTTATGGCTGGATCTCCGAGGCGGCTCCGAAGCTCTTCGGGAAGCCGACCAAGGCAGCGCTTCGACCTGGACGTGCTGCTTCATGCCCTGAAGCATCCAATGCTTCTCTGGATCCGAAGCCTTGCACAGCCCCAACAGACACCCTGTCTCTCTCTGTCTTCTATGTACAAAAATAACAATCTTTGCTGCAGGCTCTGATGCTTTACCAAATACCTTTCTCAACAGGATAGGTTAAAGAGAAGGGAATATTCACTTCTCAGGACCTGAGGTTTATGAGCAAGGATTTGATGCACACCTTTTCTTTTCTGGAATGGTATATTTCAAATCCAGTTCATGCTCCCAGCTAGATCCCGGGGGGAGAAAGAAGTTAACAGAAGCTAAAATCCTTTCCACTTTCCCCCTTCGTCTCCTAGCTCTTTGGGTTAGGAGCAACCTGGGGGTTGCTTTGGTCTCACTGTTGGTTATTGTCTTGTGTTCACATACACTCTTCTAAGAAGGGTTGTTATATTTTGGTATGGAGGGAGGGATGCCTCTTCCCTTTTTAATGGTTCTTATTAAATAAATGGTTTCTACCGTATTCATTCAAGGATGCACCAAAAATGACCAACAGCACCACTGTGGTGGAGTTTATTCTCCTGGGGCTCACTGATGACCACCAGCTAAAGCTTCTCCTCTTTTTGGTTCTCTTACTGATTCTGCTTTTGATCCTCATGGGAAACCTTGCAATTGTTGTGATCACCTTGGTGGATCATCATCTCCAGACCCCCATGTACTTCTTCCTCAGGAACTTTGCCTTACTGGAAGGCTGCTTCACCCTTATCGTCATTCCCAACTTCCTCTACAGCCTTATGACAGGGATCAATGCCATTTCTTTTGCCAGCTGTTTCCTTCAGTCATTCTTCTTTTTCCTCTTTGGCACGTCTGTGTATTTCCACTTGGCTGTGATGTCCTTCGACCGCTACATGGCCATTTGCAACCCACTGCACTATGTCACCATCATGGACAGCAGGGTCTGCCTCCAGCTGGTGCTAGGCTGCTGGCTGGTGAGTTTCCTATTCGTCTTTCCCGTCACTATTCTGTTTTCTCAGTTGCCCTTTTGTGGCCCAAAGGTCATAGACCACTTCTACTGTGATGCTGCTCCATTGCTCCAGCTCTCTTGCATGGACACAGGTTTCATTGAAATAACTGTCTTGATTACAGCTGTTATTACACTACTTGGGACTTTGACAGTAAATGTTGTTTCCTATGGCTGCATCATCTCCACCATCTTGCAGATCCCATCTTCCACAGGCAAGAAGAAAGCCTTCTCCACCTGCTCTGCTCACCTCCTGGTGGTTGTGATCCTGTACGGCAGCTCCATCTTTAGGTACATCCGGCCAGCTCAGCGGGGAGGACAAGCTTCTGACAAGATTATTTCTTTTTTCTATGCTGTGGTGACCCAGCTGTTTAACCCGTACATCTATGCCCTGAGGAATAAACAAGTCAAACGGGCCTTGAAGGATGCTGGTGGCAGGGCATTTTCTAAGCGTCTGAGATGTTCCTGAACGCCACGATTTCAAAGGCAGAGGAGTTAAGTTAATGAGGATGGTGACTGGCTGTATGGCGAATTAGGAGGCACTGCCACTGCTCATGTTAGGATTGAATGGGTCAAGAGGTGAGGTGTGTTGTATTTTTATTGCTCTTCTGCACATGAGCCATGTTTAGACAGGAGAAATTTCTCTCTCAAACAAAGAGACGGTTTACATTTCACTGCCTTTTATAGGCTCCAGTGGCCTAATGGATAAGGCACTGGCCTCCTAAGCCAGGGATTGTGGGTTCAAGTCCCACCTGGGGTAAAATATGTGTTCATGTGTGATAGTTTTGCAGAAAGTAGGATTTTTGAATGACAGCCAGTATGGGTTTATTGTGGCTAGGTTTTGTCCTTATTCCTGCACAAGGCAGGGGTTGGATTTGATGATCTGTTTAGGTCCCTTTCCACCCTAGCTACTGTGACTTATGACTTGTGCACAGCGCAAATATTCATGCCACAAGAAGAAGTGGTTGTTTGCAAAGACTTGGGTTTATTATATGGTTGTTTCACGTTACTGGGTTGCCAATAACAATCCACACCGTAATACAATACTTGAGTTGTCTCTTTGTCCTACTGCATTTTACTTTTTCGGTCCCTGTGTGTAATGCCTACACATTCGCCCTCTGTTCCCTCTGTGTTGTTATTAGCAGTAAAAGGAGTGAAACAGCCTTTTGATTAAGTACGTCAGAAAACAATGTGATATCTGTACCCCATTATGCTTGGTGTTTGTCCTTATGCAGAAGTTATTGCTTGAATCTGTATGGCCCAGATTGAACAAGGTGTTAGATTTGAAACTG
Organism: Caiman crocodilus; assembly: GCA_030014935.1. Taxonomy (NCBI): domain Eukaryota; kingdom Metazoa; phylum Chordata; order Crocodylia; family Alligatoridae; genus Caiman; species Caiman crocodilus. Next base: position 19,434 of record JAGPOW010001881.1, on the reverse strand, counting down.
TAGTGGTCCCTTCTGGCTTTAAAAACCATCAGTCAAGTAAGTGAACTGAGAAAAAAAATGGAAGTGGAATAGATGATTATTTTGGAAAAACTGAAGTCACTACATTACTTTGTCTGCCTATATCTAAGATTGTAAAACTGGAAAAATAAACATATTGGAAACATTGGCATCCTCAATATGGTTCCTTCTATCTGCTTTCTGGCTTGCTTGAGTTATTCCTTGGTTGCTTGAGTTCTGATTTGACACAGAATTATCTTATTGGTACAGAAAGAGAAAGCTGAGCTCAGACTGCCTGTATAAGATTCCTCCACATTTATTCTTCTTAGCAGGAAGACTCCCCATGCTCTGGGAAGTGGAAATGTTGCCCAAGAGCACCACTGAAAAAAACTTGGGATTAAATAAAATTGGTGCCAAAGATTCCTGACTTCAAGCACATGTGAAGTGGAATGGGGGACACCCCAGAGTGGTTTCTGGGCTTCACATCACTGCATGTACAAGGGAGTGGGTGGCCAGGAGGTATTCAAGAATGTGTTGGTGGGATGCTACTGTCAGGCTGTGGCTTTAAATCTAGGCTGTTGTGGGCTTGTGTTCATCCCAGTACACTACCTCCTCAGTTGAGGATTGGGGCAGACATAGGTGATCAGAACGTGATAGCTGCCATGAGTCCCCCAGACACATCTGGCTTCTGGCTTCCTGGCTTTCCTACACTTTGATTCTGACCTTGGTTATTTCTTCTGCCCCTGGGTTTCCTCCAGACCTGGCCACCCATGACCTGGCGTGACATGGTTTGTGGTGGCAGTGAACACGCCCTAGCTGCCCAATCAGCAGGGCTTCTCCATATCTCCCTGCCTGAGGGCGAAGTGAGGGGGTTTGCAGTGGCAGTGCCCCCCTGTCCACCCCCGATGCCCCCCAGAACATCCAGCAGGGAAGGGGAGGTGAAAGGGGGGTCATGGTGGCAGCTGTTGTTGGGGCTGGGCGGCAGGAACAAAAGTATTGCCCACATTTATACATTTTGGCTTATGCTCATTGTCATTTACTGCACCTCTGTCCCTCCTTCTGTTCCACTCATTTCTCCTCCCATCTCGAGCTCCACCTCTGCTTGCTGTTTGCTTCATTAGCATGGGATTGCCTATGCATTTCATTCATTTACTTTTTGCTATTTCATTCATGCCTTTTTGCTATGAGCATGTGTCCAAGGCCATGAACTTACTTCTTCAGTCAATGGGTGTACTTTGACAAAAACCTGGAAGCTTCTGGAGGCTTCTTCACCAATCACCATTCACCATTTTGCATATGTTCATTTCAGATTCTGTTACCAATTACATGTTGTTTTTTATGGTCCAATCTGTTTTTCTGCCCCATGTTGTACCATCTTCCACGTTCCTAAAGCTTCACCCCATTTACAGCATGCAGACTCACACAGACTCACTTGCTGCATTTTCAGAAAAGTGGTTAACACAATTAAGATGGTTACTTAGCATAAGAAAATGGCTGGCTTAGATATCAAGGTTTAAGAGTCCACAGTGTGTCTGGGTAACCTGATCCAGTGTTTTACTACCCTCCTAGTGAGAAAATTCTTCGTAATATTTAACCCAAACTTCCCTTATTGCAACTTGAGACTATTGTTCCTTGTTCTCTCATCTGTCAGCAATAATAACAGTCTAGTTCCATCCCCTTTTGAACCCCACTAAATAGGCTGCTATTTAGTCCCCCCCCATCTTCTCTTCTCTAGACTAAATAAGCCTAGTTCCCTCAGCTTCTCCTCACAAGTTATGTGCCCCATCCCCCTCACCATTTTCATTGCCTTCTGCTGGACACTGTCTAACTGGTCCATATCCTTTCTGCAGGGTGGGTCCACATCCTTTTGGTAGTGGGGGGCCCAAAACTCCAGATATGGCCTCACCAGCGCTGAATAGAGGAGAGTAATCACTTCCTTTGACCTGCTGGTAATGCTCCTATTAATGCAGCCCAGCATGCTGTTAGCCTCTTGGCAAGAAGGGCGCACTGTTGGTTCATATTCAGATTACTAGACAGTATTGCCTCCAGGTCTTTTCTGCAGAGCTGCTGCCCAGCCAATTAGCTCCCAGCCTGTACTGGTGTGTGGTATTTTTCTATGGCAAGTGCAAGACTTTGTACTTATCCTTGTTGAACCACATGAGATTCTTTTTGGCCCAATCCTCCAATTTATCTAGGTCACTCTGAATCCTAGCCCTACGTTTCAGTGTATCTGCTGCACCTGCCAGCTTGGTGTCATCTGCAAACTTGCTGAGGGTGGCCTCCATCTTATCTTCCAGGCCATTGATGCATGTGTCAATGTTGTGGGAACAATCAAGGCTTATTTCCTCCGAGCTCCACAGATCTGCCTCTTTCGACAGTATGGCTATGGTGGAGACATAGAGCAGTTTAGAAATGTGCCCATAATACAGGCCATGGAGAATAGAATAGGTTGGTGAGCTGCAAGCGGACCCTTTCTGAAAAAGGAAACTAAGCAGAGGTAGGCAGTTCTTTTGGACGCAGAACATAGCTCCTTAGCTAGAAAAAAGTTTGAAGCCCCAAGAGTGGACTGCTTCAAACTGTTTTGCAGATATCAGTTTCATGATCTCCATTTCAGAGTTCAGGAAACTGAGGCACAAGGAAGGGATATGATGTAAAACGTGATTCACAGCAGGCGAAAGTTAAAGCCAAGGACTGAAACTACATCTCCTCCATACAATTGCACAACACATGACAACAGTGGGAATGAAGAGTCTGTACAACTACTTTTTAAGCAAGGGATTTTCACAACATCCTTCCTTTCCTAAAGTTTCTTAATAGACTTTTTTTGAAAAAGTCTTCAGCCGTGCTTGTTAGCTAATTGGTCCCAAAGCATCTGAACCAGTGGCAAAGATGGATCTTACACATGCCAACTTCTGTACATGACAACTTAAAAAGGAGGGGTTATTTCTGAGGAAGGAGGATTATCCACAGCCTCTGGTTTTGCAGAAAAGCATCGGCCCACAGACTTAAGTTAGACGAGGTCTGTTTAGTACCTGTAGGCTATTGTTTTACATTGTTTTGTTAGTGTTGCACGTGTTTGACAAGTTTTGACCACCACAAGATCTGACTGCAGATTAGGAGAGGTTTCATGAGTTGACAATTTAAAGCATTAACGATTTGCAGGACTTTTAGGTGCTGCACTATTATTTTCATTATTTTGTTTTTGACAGCAGAAAGAAAGGTGCTCCCCTTAGAGCCTTTCATCACATAGTCCCTGCCCAACATAGTCCCAGGACTTGCCAGTCCCAGGAAACCTTTCAATCTCAAAATGAAAAATGATAGTCAGGAAATTAGTTTGCGGGAACTGATGGATGTGGGCTTAGATGATATAAGTGAGTAGGTAACGGATGTGAAGTCAGAAAACCTTGAAGCTCTGTTATGCATGCATTTGGCTTTCTGCAAAGGTGCAAGAACTCTACTGCTGTTCTTCTATGAATTCTCCTTAGAGGTAAGGTCAAGGAAATCCTTCCTTGTTTCATAACGAGATAGAAATTACAGATTCCAAAACCAGCTATAAGAAATCATATAGTTAGGAATGAAACCCTTAGCCAAAATGGCAGATCAGATCTTTTCTGGGATGAGTAGCTGTAGGCACTAAGGGGTCATTTGTGGCGCAAAATCAGAGTCCTAAAGATGTGTTTAGAAAGGTAACTCTTTGGAGGCTGAAAAAGTTCAGTGGGATTCAGCGGACCGGACCCCAAAAAAGGGAACTTAAGAGGTGGCAGATTGGTCTTTAAGATGTAGAGTCCAGCTGCTCTCCCTGGGAAAATAGTTCTACTCTCAGCAATCCAGGCTTCAGATCTATAAGCACCAGGGAAGGGGCCTTCAATTTTTACTGCCACTGGTGCAGAACTGAACATAATCTGCAGAAACCTCTTCACTGGCACTTCACATAGAAGTGTGTCGGTAAAATGTCTGCTGCACAGATGAGACTATGACCCTTTTAAATTGCAGGGGGAGTCAGGGGGCTGGCAGTGGAGAGTGAAGCTGGAGTCTATGCAGAGGAGCCTTCCCAATTTGCAGAAGGCATACCAAGAGAAGCATTTGACTGCAGACTTTCTGAAACAGGAGATGAAAGGGGCTTATAGTGTCAGCATAGCTGTTAACTTTGTTATGTATTGGATTTTGAGAAACAAATAGACAACATGGCCATTGATCAATCCTGTATTGAGAAGGGTCACAACTGAATTACAGGATACCTGTACAAGCAGTTAAAAAGCACCTGTTGTGCCTACATAATATTGTGGCAACACCACTCCATTATCTCTCCCCTTCCTTCTTGATCAAAACTGGGGAGAGTTAGCTTTCATGGCTCACCACAGGATCACTCAGACATAACAGAGAGATGGTAACAGCTGCCAGGTATTCCCAAGCAGCAGCTCTGCTTCCCCTTGTAAACGTGCTAAAACTTAGGTTTGTTCAAAGCCTTCACATTTTTCCATGGCACAACTCTAGTCATGTAGCTGCAAGATTTACCCCTTGGTATTAAGTGTTACGGTAGTTATAGAGGAAAAGAGCGTAATTCTGAAATCTGGTGCAATGCAGAAAAAAACCCTGATATTCCAGAGTTCTCCTGCCCTTTCTATTCACATTCATTTGCACAGAGTGAAAAGGTGATGGTAAAGGCAGACTTCTCTCTCTTCACATTTAGCCGGTTGGTTGTACTTGGCCTAAAAAGATATTTGAAAGTGCCCAAGAATTAAAGCAGTGGCTCTCCGTCTTTTTAGATGCAAGGTGCTCTTGGATAGACCGAAGACACCCATCAGAAAATTCCAACCCTTAGTTTTCAGTCAGGGGGCCATGAGTTAATGCAGCTGATCAAATCTTGCAAACTGTTCCAATTAATTTGAAAAGATGATTAAAATGAAGGTAAAACTGTGAGCAAAATCAGTATCCCATCTGTCTTTCCTCCATTCTTTTGTTCTGCAGTACCATACATCCATGTTTTTCACTGAAGTATCTGTCTTTTGAGCTACCCGTTGTATTTTAATTCTTCTGGACTATTTTTTCTGAAGGCTTCTGGAGTGCCGGGCACCCAGAAGTCCTTGGGGATGTTTTCTGTACTTATTCTCATAACCTAACAGGAAACCTGATATTAATTCTAACTTTCCTTTCCTTTTCTCTTTCTCTTTTAGCTGATCCAGAAGAGATGAACCATACCACAGTGGTGGAGTTCATTTTGTTGGGCTTGACCAACAACCGGCATTTGCAAATCATCCTGTTTGGGGTTCTCCTTTTCGTCTTCCTTTTGATCCTGTTGGGAAACCTCACTGTCATCACCATTACGCTGGTTGACCGTCGTCTCCAGACCCCCATGTATTTCTTCCTCCGGAATTTTTCCTTTCTGGAGATCTCCTTCACTTCCTCCTTCATTCCCAGGACCCTCTACAGCCTCCTGATGGATAAGAAAGCCATTTCACTTCCTGCATGCTTCATCCAGTTATTGTCATTTTTCTACTTGGGTACCTGTGTGTTTTTCCATGTGGCGATGATGTCCTTTGACCGCTACATGGCCATTTGCCGCCCCTTGCACTACCCCACCGTCATGAATGGGAGATTTTGCATCCAGCTGGTGCTCAGCTGTTGGGTGGCTGGTTTTGTTCTGATGGTTCCTCCCATTGTAATGATTACCCAGTTGCCATTCTGTGGGCCCAATGTCATGAACCACTTCTACTGTGATACAGCCCCCTTGCTTGCATTCTCCTGTGCGGATACACAGTTCATTGAAATACTACTCTTGATTGCGCTGATCTTTATCATACCTGGTACTCTGACCGTGACCATCATTTCCTATGGCTATATCATCTCCACCATCCTCCGCATCCCGTCTTCCACGGGAAGGAAGAAGGCCTTTTCTACCTGCTCTGCTCACCTCTTGGTGGTTACAATACTGTACAGCAGTGCAATTTTCAGGTACATCCGGCCATCTCAGAGAGGTGGGCGGGCTTTTGACAAGACCGTGTCCTTTCTTTACTCGGTGGTGACCCAGGTCTTTAACCCTTACATCTATACACTGAGGAACCAACAAGTCAAAAAGGCTCTGCGGGATCTCTGTAGCAGGGCATTTTCTCAGTGCATCATTGAAATTTGAGGCGGTTCACAGTGTATATAGACAGTGATTGATTTCATAGCTTGCTTTATCAGGTTTTTTGTGAGGAAGGACTGATCGACAGGGCAGGCATTATCTTAACACAGCTAGATTAGTAGCTTTATAGCTCACAAGGTGAAAAGAGACCACTGGATCTTGGGGTCTGACCAGAAAAATGTAGCAATGTCTTTATTTTCTGCATCCCGCCAAGTATATTAATCTTGATTTCAAGACTTCAAACAAGACAGGATTCATATGGTCCTTGTTTAACTCGCATGCTAGCACTCAAACAATTTTTTTTAACCCCCCACACTATATTTTTTTAGTATTTCTACCGTCTCTCTTTCCTGTTTGTCTCCCATGTTTTTATGCCTCATCACCACATGCATGGTGTTGTTATTTCTAGCTGTGGTAGTTACTGATGCAAGATTCATATGCCATAATGGACAGCATCAATCCATTGCTTTACCAACTGGGAGAGATCATACAAGACACATAATTTACTATGTAAGAAAAGAAAGAAAATCCAAGATTTGATTTTCCTATTGATTACCCATGTCGTAGTGGTGAGGAGTATTAGTGGAGGCCAGTGCAAAATCATGACCCTACTAATGCTTTCGGGTTCAATCCTATTTCACTTGAATAAACTGAAGTGGCTTTTCCATAGAAATGGAACTGTACATTTTGTTAATAATTCACCATTTGGACTCCATGTAGATAGTCTCTTCTTGTGTTTCTCTAATGCACATACTTGGTAGGCATCCCTTCATCTGTGGCGGTCCTGAGGTGGGGACAAAATCACCCAGGTGCATATGTAGGGGCAAGTAAGTGAGCAAATTCTAACCAGGAGCTAGGCATTTTCTTTAGGTCATATTGATTGTCAATGGGAGCTAGATTTGTAAGTGGCTTTCATGTCTTTCTATATCATCATTTGTATCTGTATCTCTATCTCACCATTTGTATCTGCAAAAAGTTTCTGCATAGAAGTGAACAACCTATTTCTTCTCGCGCAGCTGCACAAATATATGGCTTTTGTTGTATTTATGCCAAGTGGCTGTATTGCTACAGACTATTGCCCTCATGCTGTAGTTGATTTTGCAACTTGTTACAGGTTTATGACTTTAGATAACCAAAACGGGAAGGAGAAAAAAGAGAAAAGGAAACCATAGGGGTGTTTTTACAGTCTGCTTCTGATATCTGATGCTAGACAAAAAAGTGAATGAATGCCTGAACTTTCAGATAATAAAGAGGAACCAGGCATGGGAAACAAGTCAGGTAGAAATAAAGGTATGTGAATTTTCATATTTTGCTTGTTCTATTGCTTCACCTTGTTGCTGCCCCCAGACTGGGTTGATAATGTGTCTTTTTTATAACTCATTAATTGATTGTGGTCTTTATATTTCCAGTCAATAAATATGGTCAATGTGATGTCCTGAAGCTATTTTCAAGACACAAACATGATCATGAAGGGTTAATATGTGGGGTTTTTTCCCCCCTATTTAGCCTGTGGTTTTCAAGTCCACTGAGGAAATGACCTCAGGCTATCCTCAAGACAAGGATGAATTGGTAATCAAATAGGCCCCTCCAAGACGAAAGGCAGTAACACTATTGGTATTTTACAGAGCTGGCCAGATATAAAGTGTAACACCCAGAGCTCATTTCTGCCCCTGGCACAAGCTGGAAATTAATCCCAGTGTCCTGCATGCTGTTCCTATCAGTTAAGCATAATGCCATCTTTTAGGGGGGTCACCTGAATTAATTTGGTGCTTATCGTGCATATCACAAAAATTGCTTGGTGCTTAAGCTTACGCTTCTGAACATGCTCAGATTCACTCCAGACATCGACTTACTAAGCAACAGGGTGATTCAGAGTGGAGCTGAGAAGATCATTTGTCTGCATTTATGTCCCCAGAGAGGCCCAACCTGACGGCGACTGGTTCAGGACAAAACACAACACCTATGGGCTGCTATCTCTTCAAACCTGCATTTGGAAGTCATGTCCTCCTTTTGCCTCGTGGCTAGGGCTCTGCCTATGAAGGTGGATTTCTGTCTCCTGAGACCGTGCAGCACTGTAAAACCCCCGGGATTGTACTGCCCTGTAGGTTCCTTACATAAGGAAGAGGGTTTTTTAAATAGTTTCTAGAGTCTACATAGAAAAGAAGTCTGATAAAGTCCTCCCATTCCCTGAATCTCACTAAAATTAACTGCAAGCAAATCTAATAGATCCAATTACATATTGGACCTTTTACAAGATGGGTAGTCAGGAGCACTGGTGATGATGGAAACGATAATGATGATGAAGCGAGTGTCACCACACTCATGTTGGAAGCATGATGGCCAGAAAGCCAGCAACAGGTAGAATGGTTAATGTCAATACGACGGCAGGCAGCCAAAGGAGGGCCATAAGGGTGTTCACAAATGATGGGTTGGCTGTCTTGAAGACTGGCCTGGGACAAGGGCTAGGGTAACTACATGGCCAGAGGTTTGTTAGGCCTCTACAGTGCCCGGGGTCTATCATTTGCTTACACCTGAAAGGGTTAATCCCTCCGAGTATTGGCCTGCGGTGTAGCCCACTACTATGAATGAAGGCAAACCAAAGTAAAGGTTAACAAGCAAATCTATCTGATCAACCAAAGGTATCAACAATCATAACAACATGCACTAATCAACAACCGTTCAACAGGACACTATATACAAGTATGTACACCAGCGGTGGCAGGCACAAGCGGTGACACGCACAGATCCCAGTCGGACAGAGGATTTCTATCCTTTCCTCCACCAGTGAAGAGACCTCTCAGGGGAAGGTAAAACTTTACCTGTCTTATGCAGGGGAGCAAAGGTCAAGATTTGCATCAGAAGTCAGGGGTATCCTGGTGGACTTGTCCTTGTCCTGCACACACCACTCAGCACCCATACACCCCGTCTCCCCCCCGCCTCTCACACAGGGCACCACTCACTTCTACCACCCTGCAGCAGGTTGTTGTGGCACCATGTGGCGGACAAAGAGGCTCATTACATGTCTTTGAGTGCCTTTGTGTTTGCACTTCATGAATCCATGGCTATGATGCTTTAATTCACGGCAAGCCAAACTAAGCTATGTCCTAGGAGTTTTACCTTAATGCTACATAAGACTTTTAAAGCATCTAGAAACCCCGCTCATACAAACAGTCACTCCATTGCAACACAAGAAAGGGCAAAAAATGTGGCATGTACAAGCACCCCAAGAGTCCAGGGCTGGGATTCTCAACCAGGTCACGCAGGAATACCTTGAGATCCTTTTGGGGGTGCCATGCAATGTAAGCAGTGGTGCGTGTGAAAACATGAGTCACAAAACAAACCAAGAGTTTTTAAATAGGAATCCATGGTGTTAAAATAATTCTACCCCATTGTGGTATTTCTGCGGTCTTTGCAACAGAAAAATTGCTCTTAATTTTTTGTAGTCAAAAACCAAGAGCAAAGTAAGAGCTGACATTTTTTAAGGGGAGTCTGGAGTTTAAGAGTGTAGAACCGCTGCTTTAGGCAATGGGTTCAGGAGCCTCCTCCCCTTGAGAGATTTTGAACCTGCATTTCAGCAGAAGTTCCCTGAGGACCAGCCACAAGTTAGGCATTATCCAGTGTCCCTCTAGCTCTCCTCTTGAAATGCGTCCACCACACCTTGCCTTCATTGCATACAATGGCTGAAGAGTTGCAACAAAGGCTACAACCACGGCACGCCTCCAAACCAGGAGACTGAACTTCTTCTGGGGCTGACTGACAGCAAATATCTCCTGCTTTGCAGGGGCTGTAAAATTATCTCATTCTTTCGTTTCTTCTTCAAGATGGATTTAATTCCTTTACAAGTTGACTTTCCACTGTTATAGCAGGGAAAACTGATTATCTCAGGTGTCTTTTCTTCTCGGGAAGATCCATTTAGATGTGATAGTCTTTATTCATGAATCTATTCATAGAGAGACAGCCAGGAATTATTCCAACACTTTCTCAGCACAAAGAGAATGCGAGAAGAATAGCCATGCTATTTAAATGCTATTAAATATGCATTTTCATCATCTCCAACAGCAGTCTTAAGTTGGACGTAGATTTCCATTAATAATAAAAAAATGAGTAATGGATTTAATTGTAAGGGCAAGGCTCTTCGCAATTCAGCAGCTGTCCTACCATCTACAGAGAAAAGATTCTTATCTGTCTTGTAGGTTAAATACCTACACAGTAGGCAAAGCAAGCTTATTGAGTGTAGACCTAATTACAGAAAAAAAAACATATGAAGAAGCCATTGTAAAATACTGAACATGAGAACAATTAATTTTCTGAGCAAAGCTCTTCGTTTTTCTTTATAGCGCTACTCCACTCTTTAGAAAGGGAAGTAGAACTAAAGCAGGTAAATGAACTGGGGGGAAAGGGAAAACTACACATTTTTTAAACCTCACTCCCTCTTGGGAAGGCAGGAAACGCTGTAATGGAGAGGCACACTTCCATCTTTAGTGCTGGAGCCTAGTGCTAAGAGTGGGAGACGCAGATCTGGGCCCTCACACAGGCCTGGCTGAACCTGTGTCCCAGCAAAATGATCCTATTACCAAGACACGGGTTAGGCATTATAAGCACGCTCTCTAGCTTCATAGTTTCATAGTTTCATAGTAACTAGGGTCAGAAGGGGCCTAGAGCAGGCCATCTAGTCTGACCCCCTGCCAATAGCCCTCCATTTGAAGCTAATCCTTTGGGTTTTGTGGAGGAATAACAAAACGGAGTGCAATTCCATAAAACACATCTTGACCTGGGGACTCTTAGAGTCCTGTGTCCGGGCCCCAGTGGTGCTCCTGTGTGTAGTAGTCATTCAGCAATGTATATAGGTGGCAGTAGGATAACTTCTACGCCTTTGGTGACTCGCCCTTGTGGGCCCCTGATGTGGTACGCTTTACCTTTACAGAGACATGCAATGACTAACATGAAAACACATCGGAAACCAGATCCTGTTCCAGCTGGGAGAGTCAATGAGCTCTCCAACGTTAATGTGTAAGTCTAGGAGTGCCGTTTGAACACATTGAGTCAAGCCACCTGCTGCGTTCAGGCTCCAAATAGATTGGGAAAGAAGTGTTATCATGGACCCCTTTTGGAAAACAGAGGAACTAGGGTTTGGGGCAAGAAGGAATTTACTTTCAGACACTCACCATGTCGCTAGAAGACCAGGAAAGTGATACCAGATTCCTGTAATATCTAGTCAGGGTTTCCTTTTAGGATCACTTTCCTTCCCAAAGCACCTGGCCTTTGGGAACCCTTTGAACACAGGACATTTCTAGTCCCCCCCGTCAAAGCATGGCCAGTTTTTGATTCTGCATGAATAATTGTCTTTTCCTTGTCAGGAATCTCCATCACATTTTTTGAAGTCATGTTGTTTCATTTCCATTTCAGAATGTAATAATGCCTTCACTTTGACCAAGACCTCTTTCAAACATGACCACTTTTTTTTTTAAAGAAGTGTACTGGGCGATTAAAACAACCAACAAAATATGTCAGGACAGAAAAGTGAATAATAAAACACATGCCTTAACTAGCTTGGAGGAAATGAAGCATATTCTTGTCATGGAATAAAAGATGTGTAAATGCAGAGATTAACAAAAGTATAAATGGATTTGAGCACCTCACTCCCAAGAAAAGCGAATGAAATCTCTGGGCTAAAACTACAGCATGATCATGATGATGATGATGGCAAGCAGAGTAGACAGGATTCAATACTAAAGGACTATTAAAAAATGACATCGTCTTGGTGGACCAAAGAGCTTCGTGCACCTGAAAGGAAATGCTCAAAATGTACATTAATACTGTGGACTTTATTGTAGAGCAGGAGGTCTCAACCCTGAGAAGTGTAGCAGCCATTTCCCATACTCACATATACGGTCCCCAAGGCTTTGGTCTTTCTGTAGGCTCTTGAAATTAAGATGTGTCCTGACAGAACTGTACACGATCAGTTTGATGACAATTGACAATTTGACATCAAGCTCTTATGGCTGGCACTTTCCTTACACAGAGGGAGAGAGAGTAAAAGCATAACTAGATTACAGAAGAAGTGAGGGGGAAAGCCTGAAAGAGGGAGTAAGAGAGAGGTCTTTCCTTTTACCGGGTGCCACTTGTCACTGCCCAAGACATCGTGAATTCCTAAAAAACAGGATGGTGCAGCTGGCAGTGTTTCTCAAGGCCTCTTTAACTTGCTTGTTCCTCAGGCTGTAGATGAAAGGGTTCAGGAGAGGGGAC
>JAGPOW010001859.1:0-14527 GCA_030014935.1 Caiman crocodilus | reverse complement strand
GGCGCCTCCCCCGCAGCCCGGCCCCGGCCCCGGCCCCGCTGCCCGCCGCACCTTGCGCGGCTCCGGCCGGGACCCGCCAGCCCCACGGAGCCACGTGCGGCCCCGCGCCTCGTCCGTCACCGCCCGCAGCTCGCACCGCACCGCACCGCACCGCCAGCGCCGCCCGCAGCCCGGTAAGTGCGGCCGGGCCGGGGGCTGCCGTCCCACGTGCGCCGCGTGCGGGGGGCTCGGGCCATGCCCCCGCCGGGCAAGGCGCGCGTGTCCATGTGCGCGGGGGGTGTGTGCATGTGCGTGCGTGCGTGCGTGCATGTGCATGCATGTGCACGTGGGCATCAGGGCTCGGGACCCTGTGCCCACGTGGCGGTGCTTGGCGCAGGTCGTGTGCTGGTTGTGGGGTGCGTGGCTGCAGCCGTCTGCAGGGACTGCCCGGGGTTTGTGTGGCGGCAGCTTCTGTGGGGGTGTCCTGTCCCCGTGAGTGTGTGCCTGGCTGGGTGTGTGCCCGTAGCTGCCCATGTGGGTGCATGTCCAGGGCTGGGACTGGGGCTGGCTCTGTCTGTGCGGGTGTGTGGCTGTGGCTGTCCTGGCCGTGTGGGACGCATGGCTACAGCTGGCTGCGTGGGTGCAAGGCTGTGGCTGTCTGTGGGGCGCGTGGCCGTGGCCGTGCAGGTACCTGGCTACGGTTGTCTGTGCGGGCGCGCGGCTGCAGCTGTCCTGGCTGCGTGGGGTGCATGGCTCCGGCTGTCTGCACGGGGACGAGGCTGCAGCTGTGTCTGGCTGTGCAGATGTGAGACTGGCTGCTGGTGCAGGGGATGTGGCAGCGGCTGTCTGTGGTGTGTGGCACAGCTGTCTCTGGGGCACGTGGCCACAGCGGTGCAGGTACCAGCTGCTGCGTGGCTGCGGCTGCCCTGGCGATATGGGGCGCATGGCTGCATCTGTCTGTGGCTGCAAGACTGTGGCTGCAGCTGTCTGAGGAGTATGGCCGTGTGTGTGCATGCCTGGCCACGGCTGCACGTGGGGTGCGTGGCTGGGGCTGCCTGTGGCCTGCGCGGCTGCGGCTGCGGCTGGGCGTCTCTGGTGGGAATGCGAGTGTCCGAGTGATGGATGCGTGGTGCAGATGGCAGCGCCGGTGCTTGGGGCGGGGGCCAGCGGGGAGGGTCCTGTCTGGGTGCTCCGGGATTTACAGCCGCAAAGGCAGGCTGGGTGGAGGAGGCGGCGCCTGACTCTTCCTGTCTGGGGGGTGTCTCGATGACGGATGGCTCCCCAGCCCCCCCGAGCGCCCCGTCTGCGGCAGCGTGCCCCTTTCAGCTCCCTGCACCGCCTTTGTCAGGGCCCCGCAGACAGATGGCTCCTTTCTCCTGGCTCCAGCCTGCCTGGGAGTTAATCTAATGGTACAAAGCGAGGCCCGTTAGCAGCATCTGCCTGGTGCCCTGCGCTGCCTCCCTGGCTAACGAGGCGTATGCCCATGCCGCTGGGAGCGCCTTGCCACGGCGCCGTCCTCTCCTGGACAGCACTGGGACGGCTCGCTCTCCACTTGCGCCCCTGCAGTGCCCCCAATGGGAGCCCGCTCTGCCCCTGCCTTCACCCCAGGGAGCCAGGCCCCGGGGTAGACCCGAGCCAGGGCAGCCGGGCCGGGCTCAGCCCCATCACGTGAGGACAGCCCTGTCTGGCCGGGCAGGTGCCCTCCCCCTCTGGGCAGGAGACCTGCACCCAGACCTGGCTCCAAGGCAGCAGGGAAGGGCTCCGGTCCCCGGGACGGGGTGAGGATGGCTGTGCAGGGTGGGAGGGATCTGCACCCTTTACCCCACAGGGGTAACGTGGCTGCCCCTTGGTTACAGGTGCCGGCCTGAGGTCGCCGCGCTGCCACGCCGTGCCGCACTGCGCCATGGGGAACTCGGTGACCCGGCCCAGCTGCCTGGGGCAGAAGACCCAGAAGTCGGAGGAGTTCCTGAAGGAGTCGTACCTCAAGGACCTGGGGCTCGAGGCTGCGCCCCCCGCCACCGGCAGGAACAACGCCGAGGCCCGGGCAGCACCCGCCGAGAAGTCCCCGCTGAGCCCCGTGGTGATCGAGAACGGCTGGAGCCCGGCGCCGAGCGCGGCCAAGAGCCAGCCCAGCAGCCCCCTGCCCAAGCAGAACAACATGGAGGTCAAGGTGCAGAACGGCAGCACGGGCTGCAACGCGCTCAAGGCCCAGCTGGAGGCTGCGGGGGCGGCCCGGACCCCCCAGCACGTGGCCGCCCCGCGGGGCTCGGGAAGCAGCTGGCCGTGGAAGCCCCTCACCACGCGGGAGGTGACGGAGGTGACGGAGGTGACGGAGACCATTGTGACGGAGATCGTGGAGGTGACCGAGTACCCCGCTGGCGAGCGGGGCGGGGAGCCCGTCGTCACCCGCACCGTGAAGGTGCTGACGGAGCGCTCCGGGGAGCTGGCCGAGGTTAATGCGTGATGCTGCGGCACCCGGTGCCCCTGGCCATGCGCAGGAGTCTGCAGGGCCGCCGGCCCAGGCGCCGCTTGCCTGGGGTTTCGTCAGCCGACAATGTGGCACTGCGGCGGGTGCCGGCGCGCTGCCGGGAGCGTGCCCCGCGCCTTTGCTCTCTGCCTCCACACCTGCGCCCGGCAGTTGCCTGGAGGGGCTGGTCCTGGGGGCAGGCCTGCTTACGCCGGCGGGGGGCGTGCATAAATGTGTATACACGTGTGTGTGTCCAGAGCCATTCGCCGTCGTCGTGGTTCTGGCGCCATCGGGGACCGCGGGGGGGCCTGAGCGAGGTGTTCCCCAAACCGTGGGGGAAAGGAGTGAAGTGGCTGCAGCACTTTCGCGGGGCCTCTGCCCCCCCAGGGCCTGGCGCTTTCCTCGCAGGGACCCCGTGCCCACTATCTGCCACCCCCCGGTGCTGGGGAGGGAGGTGATGGAGCCGTGCAACCGCCCTGTGCCCCCGTCATTCGTCCCGTGCTCTCGGGGATCTCCCAGCTGGGCGTGCAGCCGCCAGGACCCGGGCTGCTCTCCTGCGGCGGCGTCCCCCGCTGCGCTCGCAGGCCTTGGACCTGGGGACGGGGACGGAGCCCACCCTGCCCGTGCTGGCGCGTGCATCTCGGGGAGGCGGGACCGAGTCCTGCGGGCAAATCCAGGCAGCGGGGCTGGGCGCAGCCTCGCTGGGTCCGTGCCGCCGGCCCCTGACCTCCCTGGGGTCGCGCGGCCAAGGCCCCTGCCCGGCCGGCCAGGCGTCGCGTGGCGTCTCCCAGCCCCGGTGGGCTCCGTTCCTGCCCCTGGCTCAGCTCCTGCTGCTCCCACAGGTGACCCAGCGGGTCGTGCCGTTCCTGGAGGATGCCCCGGGCGCGGAGCCGGCCCAGGACTCGCTGGAGAAGCTGCTGAGCTGGGTGACTGACATGGAGGACCTGGTGAGCAACCAGAAGCCGCCCTCGTCCGAGGTGAAGGTGGTGAAAGCCCAGCTGCAGGAGCAGAAGGTGAGGGGACGTCTGCTGCGGGAGGGCGCCGCGACGTGACCGGGGGGCCGGGGAAGCGCGTTGCGGGGCAGCCGGTCGGACCTCGACTCCCAACAGCTCCTGAAACGGCTCCTGGAGGAGCGGCGGCCCCGCATGGAGCGTGTCCTGCAGGACAGACAGCCGCCTCCGGCGCCGGACGGACACGAGGGCCTGGCCGAGCTGCAGGAGAAGTGGGCGCAGCTGATCCGGGAGGCGGAGGCCAGGTGAGGGCCCCCGGGCTCCCCTTTGCCTGGAGCCTGCAAGGCCGGCAGCAGCCGTGCTCCCACCACCGTGGCACCCGAAACGCCTGGTTCGGTGCCAGGCTCAGGCACAGCCTGGGGCCGCGGCGTGCTGCGGCTGCCCGTTGCGACAGAGCCTAGATGCCCCGTGCCCTGAAGGCGCCCGCCCAGCTGCCCCTCTGTGGGGCAGAGAGGGCTTGCCCTGGAGCTCGTTGGCGGCAGCCCAGGGGCTTTAGGCACCTGCTCTGTAGACTTGGAGAAAGGAGGGGCTGGGGGAGGCCGTGTAACCCAGCCTCAGTCTTCCACGCTGCCACCCAAGCCCATTCCTTCCCCTCGGGGGACGCAGCATGCAGTAAGCCACCTGCCCCCCGCAGCAGTAGCGGCAGGTCGAGGCCGGTGGGGTCTCGTCACCTGGAGGCTGTGGGTGACTGAGGCTGGGGAAGAGACGACTTGCTAACGGCCTTCAGGGACCTCCTCTGCGCAGGATGGAGAAGGCCAATTCTGTGGCTGCGGGGCATACACACACGCACGTGCGCGCACACACATGCACAAGTGCATACTTGCGTACACCCATGCATATGCATGGGCACAGGCATACATGGATGTACATGCCTACATGCATGCACACGAATACATGCGCGCACTCTCACAACGGCAGAGCCCTTGCTCTGACCCACGGGGAGGCAAGAGGCAGCAGCGGAGGGCTGGGGTCGACCCTCGCGCCATGGTCACTGCAGCGTCCTCTTCTCCAGGGCTCTGCCTTGCAGCCCAGCCCCCCGCCCAGCCCAGGAGACCCCCCTCCCAGCCCCATGGCACCGTGGCCCCAGCGTGTGCCCTGCCCGAGGCCATTGCCACCATCCCTCCCCTCCCCTCCCCTCCTCTCCCTCCCCAGGGCCCCAGCAGCTCGGGGCCGTGCGGCTGCGGGTCAGAGCCCCTTTGTGCGCGGCTGGGGCTGTGCTGGAATTTGCATCAGGACACAAAGCGCCTGCCGGGAGAGCCGCGGCCTGGCCAGGCAGACAAAGAGCCCTGGGGGAGCGGGAGAGAGCTGGGCACGGCCGGCTGCCCCGGATGGGGACCAGAGGCGGTCAGCCAGCGAGCTGCCCACCCCCGGCGCCACCGCCGGCCCCGCTCCGTGTGCATGGCATACACGCGTGGGGGACGTGTTTGCACAGGGACGGGGCAAAAAGACCCTTCCTTGCACCGCTCCCTGCTCACGACCCCAGGGCCATGCCACCCTTCCTGCCTGCCCCCGCCGTGACACGCTGCCTGGCCAGCTCGCTGCGTCCTGCATCTCTGGGCATCACCGCTGGGGCTGGGGGCTCCGGGCTGGTGCACGAGCTGGGCGACCTTGCGGGGCAGAGGGAGAGCGGAGCCAGGAGCGTTTGCCCTTGGCCCCGGCTCCCCGGGCCTGAGACCCTGCTCCTGCCCCGCCACCCCTGCAGGCACGGCTGCCTGGAGCGCATCCTGCCGGCGGCCCAGCGCTTCCAGGAGTCGGTGGACGCCTTCCAGGAGTGGCTCAGCACCACGGAGCGGCACCTGGCCCGGCTCTGGCGCGCCAACGGCTGCGTCAGCCACGTCCGTGACGCCCATCAGCAGATCCAGGTGGGGCTGGGGCCAGAGGAGACCGGGCAGCTCCCTGCACGTGGCGGGGTCGGGGGTCTTGGGGAGGGTGCGGGGTCCCCCGGGGCAGGGGCTGCATTCACCCCCACCGGCGTGCTCCACAGGGCCTGTGCGAGGAGATCCGCCCGCGGCTCGGCGAGCTGGAGCGGGCACTGGAGAACGGGCAGCGTGTCCTGGAGATGGTGACGGGTGAGCACGTGGCGCCGGACCAGCGGCCTGGGGATCCCCCTGTTCATGGGGGACAGTGCTCGGATGCCCTCCGCTCATTACTGGGGCACGTGGTCCCCCCACACTGGCAGGAGCGGGGCTCCCGGGGCCCCACGGGCAGGGGTGCCAGGCAGTGCTGCGGGCCAGGACCAGGGAGCAGCCTGAGGCGGGACGGGCTGGCACGTGGCTGGCACTGGCCTCTTGTGCCACGCCAAGGGCACCCGGCCCAGCTCCGCGGCTGCCAGGACAAGCCCCGTAGCCGTAGCGGGGGTCCGACTAGCGGGGGGTGGCGGGGTTCAGCAGGGCACGGCCGGACCACTCCCCTGCGCCGTGGCGGGGGCCGTGTCCGGCTGGCTCCGGGGTCCGAGAGCCTGACCTGACGCCCACGGCGGCCGCAGGGGAGGAGGCGCAGCTGACCCAGGAGAAGATAGAGTCCCTGCGCATGCGCTACCTGATCGTGGGCCAGAGCAGCAGTGACATCCTGCGCCGGCTGGAGCAGACACTGGAGGCCTCGTCGCGCGTGGGGCCGGCGCAGGAGGACGTGGCTCTCTGGCTCGGCCGCATGGAGAAGGAGCTGGCAGCCGGGGACGCCCAGCTTGGGGCCGGGCCGCAGCCCGTCAGCACCAGCGACCAGGAGAAGGTACCGCGGGCGCTGCGCCGTAGCCCCCACTGAGCTGGGTAGACGCCCCTGCCCCGGGTGCTGCGCTGGGAGCTCCCCAGCCCCGTGCCTGGCCATGCCCCACGTGGCTGACCCGGGTCTCTCGTAGTTTGAGCAGGTCCTGGACGCCGAGCTCGCGCACCTGGCCCGGCTGGAGGAGCGGCTGGAGGAGCTGGGCCAGGCCCGGCTGGACGCTCAGGCCATCTGCACGCAGCTCAGTGACCACAAGGTAGGAGCCCGGGGCCGGGGGTCGCGCCGCTGGCACCCTCCCAGCCTGGCGGCCAGTGCAGGCAGCGGCTTGGATCCTCCTGTGTGCATGCACGCCGGCCAGGTCACATAGTGGTGTGTGCAGCCAGGGGCACAGGCATGCACACGTGTGCACCCCCATGCATGCACAGTCACACAGGTACACTCACCCTGAGCCATACATGGCAGGCAAGGCGTGGGAGGGGGGAGAGCTCCCTGCCCCACTGAGTCATGAGTAGGTGCACGCAGCATGTGTGCACACCACCTTGTAAACCTTGTGCAGCACGCTTGTGCATTCACCAACTTGGTCGCAGATGCATACACACACATGCACACACACGGCTTGAGCCTTGTGCACACACCTGCACCCCCACTGATGGAACCACATGCTTGCGTGCACACTGTGCGTGCATGCACGTGCAAACCACATGCATCACCTGTGCATGCACATGCCCCTGCCCATGCCTTAGGAGCCACCAGTAGGTGAGGGCATGTGGGGCTGGGGCTGAGGGCGGCACTCACTGCCCTGCAGAGGAGGGGGCCTGGTGCTGGACCACCCGGCAGGAGCCCTGCTCCCCTCCATGCCCTGGTCTGCCCCTGTCCCCTGCAGAGCCCCTCCTGCCCGTGCCCAGGGCAGCGGGACCTGCTACTCCCGCGCCTCTGTCTCACCAGCTCCTCTCCGCTGAGATCCTGCATCACCGCGGCCTGGCGGAGCGCCTGCTGGGCATCTCGGCACCGCTGCTGCACGCCTGCCCCCCACCCCGCCAGCAGCACCTCCAGGTAAGGAGCCCCCAGCCCGGCACTGCCCCACGCCTGCCCAGGGGCACCCCTCCCCACCACATGGCCGCAGGCACGGGAGGATCGGTTAGCGCCACCGCCGGCCCCGCTCCGGGTGCATGGCATGCACGCGTGGGGCATGTGCACGGGGCTCCCAGCGCCACCGCAGGAGCGGGCATGGGGGCAGGCTGCTGCTGGCCCCACACGGCTGCCTCCTTGCCGCAGCCGTCGGTGCAGACCCTGCGGGAGCGCGCGGAGCCGCTGTTCCTGCGCAGCGCGGCCAGCGCCATGCAGCTGGAGCACGCCCAGGCCCTGCTGGGCCAGTTCTCCGAGGCGCACGAGGAGCTCGTGCCCTGGCTGCAGGAGACGCAGCTGGCGGCCGCGCGGCTCTGCCCCCACGACATCAGCTACGAGGCCTTCAAGGAGCAGCAGGGGCTGCTGCAGGTGAGGGGCCCAGGCCCGACGCTGCAGGGCGCCAGGCGCTCCCGTGCAGGGGAAGGGGCTCGGCGCTGGCAGGACCGGGCAGCAAGATGCCTGGCCACGGGGTGGGGCGGCGCAGGGACGGGGTCCTGGGCTGCAGGGGAGCGGCGGGCATTGACCGGTCCCTGCCGGCGTGGCAGAGCCTGCGGGAGGCCATCGCGGAGCACCGGCCGCTGATGGCGAAGCTGCAGCGCGTGTCGGCGCAGCTGGCGGAGCTGAGCCCGGAGCAGGGCACCGCTTTCCAGCAGCGCTGGCAGGAGGCCGAGGAGCAGTACGGCCGCATCCGGGAGCGTGTGCGCCAGGCGGCCGCCGTGCTGGAGGACGCCATCCCGCGCTACAGCCAGGTACGGGGGTGGCCCGGGAACCACCGGTGCCGGGCTGGACCCCGAGCCCCCACTGCCGTGCTGGGGCCGAGCCGTCCTGCGGGTCCCAAGGCCCTGCTGTGCCCCCGGCGTGGGCTGGGAGATGTCGGGCGCAGGGGAGCTGTGCTCTGTGCACCAATGCACGGCTTTGCCCAGCCCGGCGCTCTGCCCCCGGCCCCCCCTCCCGCTGCGGGATGCCCTGGGCAGCAGCCCCCAGTGCCCGCAACCCTTGGAGGGACCTGCCTGTCCCCGCAGCTCACGGAGCGCATGGACCTGCTGCGGGAGTGCCTGGAGCGGCTGCAGAGCCGGGTGCAGGACCCCCCCACGGCTCGGGGCGACGCCACCCACCTGCGCGAGCAGCTGCGTGAGAACAGCCTGGCCCTGGGCGAGCTGGAGAAGCTGGGGGCGGCGCTGGAGACCGTGCGTGCGCAGGGTGCTGAGCTGCTGGCTGGCATGCAGGCCGCCCAGCCCAATGCCGCAGCCACAGGTACCAACCCGCGGCTGCCCGGGTGCACGGCGTTCTCACATACATGTGCACACAGCAGCACTACCCAGGGGTGTGCTTCTTGCCGTGTGTGTGTGTATGTGTGCGTGCACACTTGCCCACACAGTTCCTGCAGCCCCGTGGCAGCGCTGCCCAGGGGCATACTCCATGCCACATCTATGTGCACGCATATTCTCTCATGTTCTCAGTAGTGCCTAGGGGCGTACTCCATATGACACACATGTGCACACTTATGCATACACAGCATCTGCAGCCCCACAGCAGCAGTGCCTGGGGTGTGCCATGCCATGCATCAATACATGCACACCTGGTGCCTGCAGCCCCCTGGCAGCACTGTCCAGGCAAGTACTCCATGCCAGCCACATGTGTACATACCCAGGCACATGCAACACTGCAGCCCCATGGCAACACTGCCTGGGCATGTACTCTGTGTCAACCACGTATGCACACTCACATGACACCTGCAGCCCCACGGCAGCACTGCCCAGGGGTGTACTTCATGACACACGTATACACACACGCAGCACCTGCACCCACATGGCAGCACTGCCCAGGTGTGTAATCCATACCAACCACGTGTGCTCACTTGTGCTCATGCAACACAGGCGTGTGCCCAGAGGACTCCTGGCCCCACGGGCACCGCATGGCGAGGGCTCCCTTCCTGCCCCTGCGGGGACCCCTGCCCCCCGTCTGGGAGGGGAGCCTGGGACCAGCCCCCGAGCCCTAGCAGGGACGCGTGGCCAGGGTGCGGGGGCAGCCACGGCGGGGCCTGGGCCGTGCCGTGGCTGCCCCTCAGCCCCTGCCCCCTCCGGCCCTGCAGCCCTCCCGGAGCGCACGGAGCAGCTGCTGAGCCAGTGGCGCAGCCTGCGCGGGCAGTGCCAGGAGCGCGAGCGCTGGCTGCGGGGGCTGCTGGTGCTGGCCGAGCGCTTCTGGCAGGGGCTGGCCGACCTGGCGCTCAGCCTCGGCGACACGCAGCAGGCCGTGCTGGACCTGGAGGACGCCGGCGCCGAGCCCGAAGCCGTGCGCGCGCAGCTCGGCGCCATGCAGGTGCGTGGGGCGGTTCCCCCGTCCCTTTCTCGCCGCTGCGCTCGGGCTGCACCGAGCTCTCGCCCCAGACACGGTCCCGCTGCAGGTCGAGCTCCCCGCAGGGCCCGGGGCTGGACGGGGCCGGGCACTCAGCCGCCCATCCTGCCCCGCAGGCGCTGCGGGAGGAGATCGACTCGCTGCAGCAGGACTTGGACTCGCTGGGTACCCTGGGCGTGGAGCTGATGTCGGCCTGCGGGGACTCGGACAAGCCCGACGTCACCAAGAGCCTGGACGACGTGAGCGCGCGGCCGCGGGGAGCTGGGTGGCAGGGCGCGAGGGGCACGGGGCTGCGGCTCGAGCGCCCATTGCCACGTCCCGCCCTGCAGCTCTACTCGTCCTGGCACAGCCTGAGCAAGGCGTGGGCCGAGCGCAACGTGCGCCTGGAGGAGCAGCTGCAGGCCTCGCTCGCCTACCAGGAGGCCATGCAGGTGAGCGGTGCGGGGCTGCGGGGGCCGGGCGGTCTGGGCGACCCCGGGCACGGCGTGACCGCCCCTCACGGCCTGCCACCCCGCAGCGGCTCGTGGAGTGGCTGGACGCGGCGGAGCTGCGCATCGCCGAGGAGTTCCTGGTCGGCGGGGACCTGGAGATGGTGCGGCGGCAGCTGGCCGAGCTGAAGGTAGGAGCGGTCCCGGGGCCTGGCCCCTGCTTGCCTCCCCTGCTCCCGACGCCAGCGCCCGCAGGATATTCTGCAGCACCGTGCACCCGTGCCAAGACAAGTCCTGCGCCGTGCGGGGTCCTCTCGACCACCCGCAGACGGGGGACCCCGCGGCCCCTTCCCCGGAGGCCGGGCCCCTGGATGTGCAGAGCCAGCCGGGCGTGCCGGGGCGCGGGTTGCGGGGTCCTGGGCGTGCAGGGCTGCGCCCAAGGCCCCGCGCTCCCTGGTCCTGCAGGACTTCAAGCGGGAGCTGTACCAGTGCAAGGTGGACGTAGAGAGCCTGCGGCACCGCGCCGGCCCCGAGGACCGCGGCCCCCCCGCCCCCCTCCGCGCCTTCCGGCAACGCTGGGACCGCCTGGAGGAGGAGATCGTGAGCCGCCAGGTGGGCGCCGGGCCACGGTCCCGGGCGGGCGCTGGTGCCAGGCTGCTGCCGACCAGCCCTGCGCCGCGGGCACGTGGGGGCGGTGCGGCCCGTGGGTGGGAGTGGGCTGCGGGGGGCGGGGGGCGTCTGTCCTGGCCCTGCCCCGCGCCGCGCCGAGCTGACGGGCCTGGCTCGGCTCGCCCGCAGCACCAGCTGGAGGCGGCTCTGCTGGGCCTGGGGCAGTTCCAGCACCAGCTGGAGGAGCTGGTGCAGTGGCTGTCCTGCACGGCCCAGCAGCTGCAGGGCCCGACCCCGCTGAGCCTGGATCTGCAGAGCTGCGAGATCGAGCTGGCCAAGCACAAGGTGAGCGGCCGCCGAGCCCCGGGGCGGGAGCAGGGGAAGGGGCGTCCTGCTGAGGGTCCCAGGGGGCGGCCACGGGCATCAGAGCATGCCACGGGCTTTGGCATCGTGGCCCGAGGGGGGGGCTCTTGTCCCCAGCCGTGACCCCCCGCCGCAGGTGCTGCGCAACGATGTCCTGTCGCACGCCCGCACGGTGCAGTCGGTGAACGAGGCGGGGCAGGGGCTGCTGCTCTCCAGCCTGGGGGACGCCGTGGACGGGCTGCAGTGCAGCCTGCAGCAGCTCAACCAGCGCTGGGACCTCGTGCGCAGCGAGACCGAGAGCCGCCAGCTGGAGCTGGAGAACAACCTCAGCCAGGTACGGGCCACGGGCCACGGTGCCACCGCATGGCCAGGCCACGGGGGCACGCCGCAGCATCTTGAGGGCCCCGAGCTGTGGCAGGAGCCTGCCGCGAGCCAAGGCAAGGGCAGGGTGTGGGCAGCCTGGACCCTGCTGTGGTGCTGGTGCCGGAGCCGGTGGTCTGGGGGCAGCTGCAGGATCCCCCCCACACAACGTGGCACCGGCCTCCCTGCAGGTGCAGGACGTCATGCTGGAGATCACCGACCTGCTGCAGTGGCTGGAGCACGTGGAGCTGCGGCTCTTCTTTTCCAAGCCGGCCTGGGGTCACCCCGACACCACCAAGGAGACGCTCGCAGCACACGTGGTGAGCAGCCCCAGGCCCCCGCGTGCGCCCGGCCACCAGCCTGCCAGTGCGTCCTGCCAGGTCATGGGGGAGCAGACAGACAGGCTGGGCGTTGGGCCTCTGGGCAGCTCCTCGGCTGCCCCTTCCCTGGCTGGGATGCTAGAGCCTTCCTCCTCCTCCTCCTCCTCCTGCTGTCCCCGGCTCGGGGCTCCGGTGATGCCCCCGGGCTGCTGTGCTTCCCTCTGCAGGAGCTGTGCAAGGAGATGGAGTCAAAGCAGCAGGCGTACAATGGCGTGCGGGACCGGCTGCAGCGCCTGCTGGCCTCGTGCGCCGCGGCCCGGCCCTGCAGCACGGAGCACAGCCTGCGCATCCTGGAGCAGAAGTGGGAGAGCGTCCACGCCGAGGTGCAAGAGAGGAAGGTGCGTGTGGGTGTGCACTTCTGTGCGTACTGCCCGGTTGGGATCACGTTTGCATATGCCTTGTGACAGGACCACGTGTGTGCCTGTGTGACCACGGAAGTGCCCATTGTCTGGGCTAACGTGTGCTTATACATATGTGGCCTTTGGCTGAGGCTGTGGGTGCCTGTGTGCTTGTGTCTGCCTCCTGGATGGTGTGTGAGTGTATGTATGTGTGCACACCCACCTGCTGCCTGGAGTAGCGTGTGCTCACGCCCGTGCCGGTTGGCTGGCACGCGCGTGTGTGTTTGCAGGAGCGGCTGGCCGAGGGGCTGACGGTC
This sequence comes from Caiman crocodilus, assembly GCA_030014935.1. Taxonomy (NCBI): domain Eukaryota; kingdom Metazoa; phylum Chordata; order Crocodylia; family Alligatoridae; genus Caiman; species Caiman crocodilus. Next base: position 2,078 of record JAGPOW010001859.1, on the reverse strand, counting down.
ACCACCGAGTTCCACAGCACGGTGCAGGAGCTGCTGCAGTGGGTGGCGCAGACAGACGAGAGCCTGAGTGCGCCCCCGGCGCCCAGCTTCGTCCTGGAGACCGTCATGCAGCAGATCCAGGAGCACAAGGTGAGCGCAGCCTGTCCTGCGCCAGCCCTTCCCGGGGCCGGGGCCGTGCGGGCCTCCCCCGGCCGGCTCAGAGCCCAGGTCTCACGGCCCGCAACGTCCCTCGGGGCTGGGACTCCCCCGGGAGCTCCGGGCTTGCCGAGGGCTGGGAGCCCCGCGGGGTGCCTACGCCCTGCAGGTAGCAATGCCCATGTCTGTGCGGCATGGGCGAGGTGCGGGGCTCACGTCTCCCGCTGCCCCCGTCGGCGTGTGAGGCCCAGGTCCTGCTGCGCTCACCGCCGCGGCTCCCGGCAGGTGCTGGTGAAGGAGGTGAGCGCCCGCGGGGAGAAGCTGGCCGGCCTGGAGGCCGTGGCCTCGCGCCTGAAGGACTTCAGCCGGAAGCAGGACGGCGCGGTGGTGCAGAGCCTGGTGCTGACGGCCAAGGAGCGGCTGGCCAAGGTGCTGCAGCGCACCGCCGAGCGCGGCACCGCGCTGGAGGACGCTCGCAAGCGCGCCAAGCAGGTACCGCACTGGGCGGGGACTGCGCGGGCGTCTCCACGGGCCGGTGCCCGCAGCCCCTGACTCCCCCCATCGCCCACTGCAGTTCAGCGAGTCCCGGCGGCTGCTGCTGGACTGGATGGACGAGGCGGAGCTGGCGCTGGAGGCCCCCGGCGAGCCGCCCGCGAGCCAGGAGGAGATCAAGTGCCAGCTGGCTGAGCACAAGGTGAGGTTCGCTCCGGACTTCGGGCCAGGGCAGAAGGATGGGCGGGCAGGCGGTTGGATGGATGGAGCAATTGCCAAGGGCAGAGCTGGCATCCTGGAGCTCAGCACGGCCCAGCTTCCCACCGCCCCGTTGCACCCGGGGTCTCTGCGCTTGCATGCGGCCTCCCCTGGCCCCCGGAGCAGCAGGGCAGAGCCACGGTCTGAGGAGCTGACCCCTCCCCGCCCGCAGGACTTCCAGAAGGTGCTGCGAGCCAAGCGGCCCGTGTACGAGGCCACGCTGCGCAGCGGGCGCGCACTGCGGGAGCGGGCGCAGCTGCCCGAGGACGCGCAGCCGCTGGAGGAGCTGCTGGGGCAGCTGCGGGAGCGCTGGGACGGCCTGAGCAGTCGTGCCGTGGAAAGGTGAGGCCGGTGCTGGGCTCTGCGGGCCAAGACCCTGCCGCTGCGCGCCCCACGGCTCCCCTCGGCCCTACCTGTTGCAGCTCCACGCCTCGCGACCCGTGTGCCGCCTGGCCATGCACGCAACTGCACTGCCTGGTCAGGGGCTCTGCACCCCAAACACACATGCAAGTACATGCACGTATTTGCATGTGTGCACATGCACACATATCCATGCAAACGCACACACATGTATTTGCATACATGTGGCACATACTTTCATGCACATGCATTCCCACATGTACTTGCATGCCTACACACACACACACACACACACACACACACACAATGCACATACTTGCATACCCACATATGCACTTGGATGCACACACATGTATTTGCATACACATGATACACATAGTTGTATAGGCACATATTTGGATGCACACACACACATTCCTGCATGCACGCATGTGCACACATACATGCACATTCTCCCCGCCCATGGCAGGGCCACAGCTCCGCTCCCCGTGCCTGCTCGCTCGCCCACGCCTGCCCCGGTCGGCCCTGACCCCCCTCCCCTGGCAGGCAGCACCAGCTGGAGGAGAGCTTGCTGTTCTCGGGGAAGTTCACGGACGCGCTGCAGGCGCTCATGGACTGGCTGTACCGGGCCGAGCCGCAGCTGTGCGAGGAGGCGCCCGTCGGGGGCGACCGTGACCTGGTCAGCGACCTCATGGACAAGCATAAGGTCCGTGTGCCCCCTCGAGCCTGCCCTGGTCCGCAGCCCGAGCCCGTGGGGCAGGGTAGGGGGAAATGCCCTGACACGGACTGAAGCGCCCGCCCGGGGAGCGGCTCTGCCAGGCGGTGGCGGTGGC
>JAGPOW010001858.1:0-22167 GCA_030014935.1 Caiman crocodilus | reverse complement strand
CACACACACACACACACACACACACACACATACATTGAAGCACTGACACACACAAGCTGATACACAACACGCCCCCCCTGCACTGACACGTAACCCCCCCCCCACACACACATACATATACATGCTCACACTGACATGTTGGGACAAACAACGCCCAGGTTTGCACACAACCGTGCACTTACATGCTCACTCTGACCCACACATGCGGACACAGGAGTGTTGACACACATGGGGTCATACACTCCCTGACATGCAAGGCAGGACACACTACATACAGACCCTCACACTGACACACAGGAGTGCACAGATGGACATGCACAAGGACACACACTGACATGCATCCAGGCCCAGGGCACTCATGAGCCAGGCTCAGGGTGACCCAGCTGCCTTCCTGCCCTGGCCATGCTGGACGATGCCCACCACCTTTCCCCATGCCCACCACCTGCCCTGGGTCACTCCTGCTGCCCAGTGCGGCCCAGGCATCCTAGTGAGGAGGTCAAGGTCTTGTGGCCGGGTGGTGGAAAGGGATGGGGGTGGGGGTGAGGGGTGGGCAGTGAGACTGGGAGTATGGGCCTTACTGCGTAGCCATCCCCTTGGCACAGTCCTGGAGCTCCCCGCCCAGACAGCCGCTGGCTCCATCCCATACAAGGGCACAGGGGGAGCAGAGCAAGGGAGGGGCTCCGGCAGCCTCTGCTCCAGCTCAGCACCTGCAAAACAGGAAGTCTGGGTAGCTAGCAGCCAAGAGTCATAAGGGAGCTGGCCCAGGCACATTCTAAGCCTTGGGGGCCTTCAGGAACACCCTGGAGGCCAGAGGGAACACCACAAACATGACAGGCATCTGGGAAGCGGGTCCTGTAAGTCCAGAGCCACCCCCAGGGCTGGTTGAAGGAGCCTGTTGTCTCCTTTCCTGGGTCTCTTGGCTGATGTGGGGTGGCTGCAGGGAAGACGCTGCTGGGGCTGGGGGGCTCGTGGCTGGGGTGTGCAGAGAGGGCAGGAATGGAGAGAGGCAGGGAGGGCCCCTGGTCTTGAGGCAGCCTGGGAGTCCTGGCCCTGTGGACATGTTGCAGAGGTCAGAGGTCATGTGAGCTGGACACTGGGCAGGGCCCTGAGGAGGGCGAGGGGTGCTGGGCCTTGGGGCAGGTGCTCCGGCGTGGGGGAGCAAAGCCAGCTCCTGTGGCTGGAGACGGCAGTGAGACAGACTCAGCCTTAAAATCTCCTGGTGAGGAAACCATGAAGTGTTGGAGCTGTGCACTGGGCAGGGGCAGGGACAGGGGCAGGGGAGGGGGCTACAGCACAGCATCACGGGGGAGATTAGATGTCGTTTTCAAAGATACGCTTTAATCTGGCTTCTGGGAAATGCTGCGGCCGGTGTCTGCCGGGGCAGCGCCGCCCATCAGAGCAGCCCCATGGGGCCCTGGGCCTGCGCCCCCTACACAGCCTGATGGTGTGTGCATGTTCGCATGTGCCTGTGTCCTCATGCATGTGGACAGACACACACATACATATATCTGCACACACAGTGTGTGCACACACTCACCCACATGTGCACCCGTGTGCATACCTGAGCATATGAACACCCACATACTTGCACAGAGATGCATGCATGCACTTGCAAGGGGGTATGCATACACATGCACACAACCCCTGCCTCCCCGCACATATGCACACACACACACACACACACACACACACACAGAGGCACAAAAGCCCACCTACATATGGATGCACACAGTTACACATGCATGTGTATACATATGTACACATAGCAACATGCATATATCCACACAGATGTACACATGCACACACGCACATGCACACACATGGATCATGTATGGACACAGGCACGCATGCAAACACATGGATGCATGTATGCACACGCAAGTCGCTGGGGACCGTGTGCAGAAGGGTTCGTTCTGCGGCTTCTCCCCATGCACCTGGAGGTCACGGCTGTGCGTGCCGGTGATGAATGGGCCGTACGGGAGCCGCGCCCAGCCCTCCACCAGCTGTGAAGCCTCCCGGCCTGTCTCAGTGGAGCCCAGAGCCCCTCTCCCACCCTGCTGAGCCCCAGGCCCCCCAGCCTCCCCCTCCCCTGGCGCCGCCCTGGGGCCAGCAGAGCCAGGCAGGGCTGCGGGGTGGTGGTGGGGGGGGAGTTCTGGCCCCAGAAACTGCTTATCCCAGGCCCAGAGGCGGGTACTGGCTTGGCCCGGGGGTCTCCAGCATCCATCTCCCCTGCAGTTCCATTGACTGGGGAATGGGGCAGGAGGGAACCTGGGGCTAGGGAGACAGGGACAGGTCATAGCAGCCAGGCCAGAGGGATGGCAGGTGGCTGTGGTGGGCGCTGGGCAGGGGTGGCAGTCCTAACCCCCCTTGCGGGAGAGAGCAGCTCCCATTGCAGAGGGCGATGCGGGCAGCACATGCCCCACAGTGGCATGGCTCTGCTGTCTGGTGAGTGAGGGGCTGCGGGCATGGACTTTGGCCTTCTGGTGCTCCCACGTGCCGTGGCCTTGAGCCGTGGAGCGAGCAGGCTGTCCAGCTCCCCTGACTGCCCCAGCCAGGGCAGAGGGGCCTGGCTGGGGGTGTCGCACCCCTGCCCAGGGCCCACACGTGACGAGCCATGACATGGGGCGGCTGCACCGCTCCCTGGCTCCGTTTCTGTGGCGGATTCAATGAGTGACATCCCAGCCCCGCGTGGCATCGCAGCCAGTGCTGCTCGCACATGGAAATTGCTTGCAAATGAATTTTCCTTTAATAAGGGAACAGCGCGGCGCAAAATTGAACTGTCAATAGCAGGAGGGATGGGCGGGGGAGTGGGGGCCTCCTGCCGGCAGCCCCGGGCCCGTGCCGGGGGACCAGGCCCGGCCAATTATGGGCAATAAATTATAACCCAGTTATGATGGATCGGGGGGGAGGGCAACTAATGCGATTACCCCCAGCCCCGGCCAATGACGGGCTCAGGGGGGCCCTGGGGAGGTGCCTGGCGGCAGCCAGGCCCCCCGGCAGGGCGTCAGCGGCAAATGATCTATTCATTAACGCTGCGCGGCCCTGACGAGCACCGAGTGCCAGGGCGACCCCTGCTTAATTAAGCGGAGCAGGAGGAGGAGGATTATTATCTTGTTCCTCCCGGCTGGGGCCTCCCCTGGCAGTGGCGGGGGGTGGGCTGGGGGGACGCAGGCAGCCGCAGGCCACGGCCGGGAGCTAATTGGTGCCGTGGGCCGGAGAGGACCTTGCCTCCCCGAGCTCCGTTATTGCAACGGCCCCGGCGGGGGGGGGGGGGGCTCAGACACCCCGTCCCCTCCCCCACCCCGGTGCTGAGTCAGCGGAGAGCAGGGCCATGCGTGTGCTCCAGCATGCAGGCTGCACATGTGCACACACGCCCGCGGGCCCACATGTGTGCACAGCCCCACGCACGCCCCACAACCAAGCCTGGCGCTGGCCTCAGGGCAGGGAAGGGCCCAGACTGGAGGCTGCAGCACTGGGCTTGGAAATGCCCGAGGGCAGGGCTGGGGGCTGGGGGGAGCGTCCAGCCCCAGGTCCCTGGGGGAGGGGGGCGCAGCTGGATGCAGATGGAGCAGAAAGCAGCTGGCGTTGCTGCCCCCCCCAGCCTCCAAATGGGCCAGGGCCAAATTCCTGGCCAAATGGGGGGATTTGCATTTCAAAGTGGCTGCTGTGAGCAAACACCCCCCCAGCGCTGCTGACTTTGCCAGGCGGCCGAGGGGGCACGGCGGGGGCAGCCATGACCTCCATAGCCCACGCTGGAGACTGCTGAGGGGTTGAGGCGCTGGGCACCCCCGGCCCAGTCTGCACCCCAGGGCTCGGGGCAGGCCCAGGCACAGAGCCCTGATCCTGGCCCCGGAAGGTGAAGGTTGGAGGGCCACGGCCTCCGGATCCCACGCAGGCCCCCTCAGCACAGAGGAGACCTCTGGCCCTGAGTCTTCCCGCCCATGTTGGGGGTCTGAACCAACAGCCCATGTGCATGTGCTCCTCGCCACGGGATGCTGCCTACACCCATGCATGGCGGGGGCGCTGTCATGGGGCGCGGTGTCCTGCTGCTCCCCCCTTCCCGCCCAAGGCAGGAGGGCATGGGCACCAGCACCAGGTGGTGGGGGTGATGCCTAAGCCCAGGGCTGGGGGGACCAGGGGAGCTGCCCGCCTGTGGGGAGGTGGCTGGGGGCTCCAAGGTCAGAGCTGGGGCTGGCTGTGGGGTGCGGACGGGACCTGCACGATCTCCAGGGTAGGAGCCATCACACAGCTCAGGGTGAGGCCTGGCACTAGGGCAAAGAGCAAAGCCGGGGCTGCTGGACCCTGGCCTTGGTGTGGCACGGCCCCGGGTGCAGGAGGGAGACGCCAGGCGCCGGAGCCCCCTGCTTGGCCGAGACCCACTTCTGGCAATGCCCGACCCCTGCCTCAGCGCCTGCCCAGGGCCCTTCTTCCCATGCGGGCAGGCCGGCGGGCGTTGCCGGCTGACCGCGGGGTGAGCGCGTCTGTGCTGCTTCCCCCCGCCTCCCCTGGGACCTGCCTCCGGCCCTTCCCATGCACCGGGCGTGGGAACCCCCTGGTGACCACGCTGGGGGTCCATGTCCCAAGCCGCGCCACGGCGCAGGGAGGGGCTGGCCCCGTTGTCGTGGGTCTGGGAGCCCAGCATGCGGGGCAGCGAGAAGGCAGGGCTGAGCAAGGAACCGGGGGGGCCGGACGCAGGGTGGGCAGGATGGTTGTTTCCTTCCCCGTGGCTGCAAATAGCCCACGGTGCTGCCCTCCTCGGCCACGGTGCATGGGCCACCGGCTGGGTGGGGCAGAGGAGCAGGACAAAGCAGGTTGGGGGCCGTCAGGGGTCAGTGGGGCTGCAACCCCTGGCCCCCCAGCTTCAGGTCGCCTGCCTGGACGGGCGGTGCCTGCGTGGTGCCCCGTTATGCAGCCGGCGAGCCCTCTGCGGCGCTCCCTGGGCGCTGGGGTCTGGGCCGTGGGAGGGCACGTGCGGAGCCTGGCTTCTCCCAGCATGGCTGCTGCCGCCGTCGCGACCGGGCCCCTGGGCCGTACGTGGCACGTGCAACCTGTGGCGCAGCGAGGGGACGGCCATGTGGGCCCCGTTTGCTCCAGGGCAGGGTGCCCGTGGGGGGCAGCGAGGCCAGGAGGAAGTGCTGAGCCTGAATCCGGGGGCTCAGAGCCAGGAGGTGGCAGGCAGCGCGGGCCAGTGGTTAGGGGCGGGGGGCTGAGACCCTGGCTCGGGGCGGTGTGTTAAGCTGGCGAGGGGCCTGGGTGCCCGGACGCCCCGTCCGAATGCAACCCCGGGAAGGGGAGCGGGGCTGTCCGGTTAGACCGGCGCGGTGCCCGTCGCCTGGGTCGCGGGGTCTGCGGCGGGCGCAGGTGGGGGGTGCGGCCGGGGGCTGCGCAAGGTGCCTGGCGGGCGGCAGGCTGGCTCGGCCGCCATGCGGATCCAATTAGGGCGGGAGCGGCGCGGGGACCTCCCGCTCACCCCTCGTCGGGGCAGTGAAACGAGGAAATGGCTCGTCTGAGCCGCTGACAGCCCCGCGCCGCGCCGAGATAAACGACCCACCGGCGATTAGTGCCGGGCGCTGACAGCGCGCACCTGAGCGGGGCCCCGGCCGGGGGCTCTGGGCAGGGGCTGGGGGGCAGGAGAAGGAGTCGTGCCCGTCCGGCCAGGCTGCAACAGGAGCCAGGAGCCCCGGGAAGCCGCAGGGCTAGGGCCTGCGGTGCGCGAGGGACGGGCCCCCGCACCCGTCTTAGGAGCCGCCAGCCCATCACCCCCTCAGGCCTGGCTCGGCCTCCTCCTGCCTCTCAGCGGCTGGACTGGCTGCGGGGATGGGGGGTCCAGGCTGGGAACAAACTCCCCGCTGTGATCAGCGGCTTCCTGCCCAGGCAGGGGCCAGCGCGGGGCCGTGGCCTGTTCCTGGCCCCTGCCCGGCTGCATCCCAGGGGCCGAGGGTCCAGCCAGAGCACCCGCCACGTGCGCACCCGCCACGTGGGCCCCACGTGGATGCTGGCACCGGGGTGCTCATGCCCGCCTGGCCAAGGGCGTGGCAATGGGAGCCATCCTCTCGTGACCCCCACGGCAGGTTGCCACGGTCTGTCCCCCAGTCCGTGGTCCTGCCCCCCTGCACCGGGCACTGTCCAGACACCTGCCAGTCTGGGCCCTCCCGCAGTGGGGTCACAGGCCACGGGGGGTGGGGGGGTGGACAGGCGGACCAGCGTGCGCTCCCCAGGGCGGAGGATGCCTGCGGTGCCCGGCCTGGTGCCGGGGCCAGCGCCGTGGCAGCGCGGCGCGGCTGCCTCTGCCCGGGAGCTGCCGCCGGCTGCCGCAGATTTACTGTTACTTAATTGTGACCTCGCAGGCGGGCGCGGGGGAGGCCGAGGGCTGGGGGTTAAGAGTCAGGGGGCAGAGGTCAATCCCTGCTTTCATCCCTCAAGTCCCATCCGCCGCTGGGAGCGGGGGGAGCTGCGGCTCCTGCCTTCCTCTGGCTCCCAGCGCGGCTGCGGCAGACGGTGCAGAGCCCCGGGAAGGAGCAGCCGGAGCCCAGCCCTGCTCCCAGCCCCACGGCCCAGCACGGGGGCAAATGGCAGTGCTGGAGCGGGGTAATGGGGCACCAGGCAGGCCAGGCCGGGGGCTCCAGAGCAGGGGGAAGGAAGCTCGGTTCCCAGCTCCTCCATGAGCCTGGCACCGTCTGGCAGAGCGGGACCAGTGACGGGGTGATCTGCTCCCTGGGTGCCGGGACCCACTGGCTGTGGTGGGGGAGCGGGAGGCAGAGCCTGGGGGGCATTGGCGCCCCCGCGGGTCGTGCCCCAAAGTTTGGGAAGAGGCAGGGCAGGGCAGAGACGTGGAGCCTCAGCCCTGCTGGGAGGGTCCGTGCCACCCCTGGGCCCACGGCATCGCCAGGGAGAGCAGCGCCCACGGCCGGGCACGGCAGAGCCCTGCTGCCCAGGGGCCCGGGCACAGCTGAGTGGGGTCTACACTTGGCACCGTGGCTCCTGCCTGGCCCCTGGCAGCGGGGGGGGGTTCGGCGTTCCCCCCCGCCACGATCCCCCCGCACCCACCAGGGCCCGACTTGCCGCCGCAGCCGGCGCCGGCGCGGGGGTGCCGCGTCCCGGAGCGCGCGAGCGGGCAGGCGGCTGGCGGCATCGATCCGGCGGTGGCGGGTCAGCGACGCCATTAACCCCGATGAGGCTGCTGCCCGCGCCGCTGCGGGGTTAATTAAAAAGAAAAGTTCAGGGAGATGCTGGTGGGGGGAGGGGGGTTGGGGCGCAGCGCGGAGCCGGGGGCCACGCATCGATCGCTCCCGCCAGCCTCCGTGCGCCTGTCAATCAGCCGCCGAGACGGACGGACGGGACAGGCGCACGGACAGGCGGGGAGCGGGCGGGCAGTGGGGACTCTCCCCCCCGGCCTGACAGGTGCCCCAGCGCCCGGCTCGCTGCAGGGGGGGCATGAAGCCCTCCCGGACCCCGAGAGCCCCCCACACCGGAGCCCTGCTGAGCCCCACATGCTGCTAGGTCCGTGTGGCTGGAGACCTCTGCCCCGGCCAGGCCCTGCCGGAGGCTTTTCCGGGTCGGCCGCGTGTGGAGGGAGCCCCGGGGCAGCCCTGGGGCTGAGGGCTGGGGGAGCGCAGGCACGTGGCTGCAGGCTTTGTGCATGTGTTTAGCATGCCAGTGCGTGTCCCGCGGCACCGGATCTGTCTGCGCGTCTGCATCGGCACCTGGCTGCGGCGGTGCTGCGCCTGCGCCCTCGGCGCTCGCCCCCTGCCTGGCGCTGGTGCCTGCCTGCGCTGGGCCCGGCTGCATGTTTTGTGCCTCGGTGTGTCACTGTGCACGCGTGTCTCTGCTTGTGGACCCGTGTGCTCTCCTGCGGGCCTGGCTTCGCGTGTGCTGGGCCCTGCCGGGCCGGGGCAGAGCAGGCCCCACAGCCAGGCCGAGGGCGCCGGGCCGTGGCGGGACACGGGCTGGACGTGGAGGCAGCCCAGGTGGCCGGACCTCAGCCGGGAGGGTGCGGGGCAGGGTCCCCACGGCCCCCAGCCCTCCACCCGGCCCCTCCCCCTGCAGCGTGTCTAATCCCCCCCCGCGGCGCGGATCCCGCTCTCCCTAAATCAATTTCTTCCGTTATTGAAATGTCGCGTCTCTGCCTCGCCGCTAATTGCATCTGATCCCTGCGAGCCGGCGGGCGCGGGCGGCTGCTGCATTATTCATCGCCGCCGCGCGGGTGGGCGTCGGGCAGCGCGAGGCGGGGGCTGCACCCCCTCTGCAGCCCCCGATGGGCTGGGCTGGGCTGGGCACGGGGGCTGGGAGGGGCCGGGGCTGAAGCGTGGGCCCGTGCCCCGTGCAGGCTGTGCAGGAGGCAGGGGACGGTGCAGGATGGGGGCAGGGACTGGGCCGGGGGCCACGGCAGAGGCCAGGGGTCTGCACAGGGGCCCAGGGCTGCGACAGGGGTAGACACGCAGGGGCCAGGGCTGTGCCCCAGGGTAGCTAAGGGGGTGCGGGTTGTGCCTGGGACGCGGGGTACATAGCAGGGGGCAATGACCTTGACCTGGGGTATGGGGGGGGCGTGGCTGTGACCCGCAGTAAATACTGGGGTGGGGGCCGGGGCTGTGATCGAGGGTAGCTGGGGAGCCAGGGGCCGCGGCGGGGCCCTCTGTGCCCACGAGGGGGAGGCCAAAGTGCTTGGGTGCGCCCGGTCCGGGGGTGCCCAGCCTGCCCCCCGGCCGGCCCGACCCTTAATCACTGCCAGCAGTGCCGGGGCCGGGGCCAGCGGAGATGAAAGGGGAGCCGGGGCGGCCCCATCCATCATGCTGTTTTCTTAGCCTGCTCCCGTCACCCCCTCCCCTTCCCGCGGGCTCCAGTACCTGCCCCCGACGCGGCCCGTCTTTACGAGGGGGGCAGCCCCCGCCCCCGCCCGCCTGGGACCAGCCGCAGTTTAATGGGGTTTGCAGCGCGCGTTCCCAAGGGCCGCGCGGGGAAGATGAATCGGCTCAGGCCTGCGGGAAACCTGAGAGCCCCGGGCCCGGCGCAGGAATGCGGCCCCGCCGCTGACCTGACACCGGGCCGGCGCGGGGGGGTCCCGGCACTGCCGCGCCCCGCTGGCACCACTGCCCAGCGGCCGCGGCCCGCAGGCCCCTGGCACTGCCCGTGCATGGCCCACCCCTCCTGGGCCCGGCACGCCCGGCGGGGCAGAGCAGGGCTGGGCGCCACGAGGGCCCCCGGGGCAGCACCCCTGCCCCGTACCCCACCAGCCCTGCTGGGGGGCACCGAGCCCCAGGGCAGCACCCATCACCCAGTCCCAGCCCCTGCCCTTGAGCCGCCTGCCACCCCTCGCCAGCCCTCCCCGAGCAGCGTCCAGGGCACACGCCAGCACACGCCAGCACACGCAGCCAGCCCAGCAGACAAGGGGGTAGCTCTGTGTGGGTCCGTGTGTGAACAAGGAGCACACCCGCACAGCTGCTGGGCTGTGTGAATTGCGGGGTGGATTCATGGTGGGGGATATATGTGCTTCCATGCACACACACACACACACACACACACACGTGTGTGTGTGTGTGTGTGTGTGTGTGTGTGTGTGTGTGTGTGTGTGTGAGCATAAGTTAGCAGTGGGGCTATTTGTGTGCAGAGCTGGCCTATTCTCACTGGGGGGGTTGTGTGCATAGGTGTGGGTGCACGTGTGCGTGCCCAGGAGCGAGAGGCAGCGTCCAATGGGGCACTCTCCGGCGTCCCAGGGCAGGGCTGGGGGCATGGGGGGGGCAGGGATCCACTCCCCACAGGGGCCCATGCAGCGCCCCTCCCCTGCGAGCAGCGAGCGGGGTGCAGGGGTGGACGGGGCGGTCTGGCTGGTTCAGTGCGTCCGCACAGTGGGAGAGGATACTGGCCAGACCAGGGCTAAGAATAGCGCTGGGGGCGGTGGGGGAGGAAGGACGGGGCTTCCTCTGAGACGGCTCCTCTTCCTTCGGCCGCAGCGCCTGGTGCCCGGACACTGTGGGCACTGCGCCGGCTCCCAGCTCGGCCACGTCCCTCTGCAGTGTGGGGCTGGCCCCAGGCCCCATGCCCCAGGAAGGCCTCCCCAGGGCTGAGCCGAGCAGGAGAGCCTGGGCGCTGGACTGGGAAGTGATGCTGCTGCTCAGGCAGCCCCGGAGGCGGCTGCTGTGGCTGCACCAGCGCTCATGGCCGGCTCCTGCACGGTGCGGGGGCCACTCGGTGCACCCCAGGTCTCTCCCCACAGCGCTGCAGCCGGGCCGGGTGCTCCCAGGCTGTGCTGGTGCAAGGGATTATCCCACCCCCAGGGCCGGACTTTGCACTGGTCCTTGCTGGATGTCATCTGGTTTGCTGTGGCCCAGTTCTCCAGCCCCGCCTCAGGGTCACTCTGGATCCTGGTCCTGCCACCTGGGGAGGCTGTGGCTCCACCCAGGGCAGGGTCATCCCAAATTGGCCAAGGTGCACTTGATCCTACCCTCCAGGTCACTAATGAGGACACTGAACAGCCCGGGGCCCACTCCTAGAATCAGAGTCTCAGAGCCGCGGGGCGGCAGGGAGCTGCGGGGTCACATCCAGCCCAGCCCTGCCTGGGGCAGGATCGGCCGCGTCCAAACCAGCCCGGACAAACCCCGTGTTCAACATGACGGAGTCGGCCCTGACACAGCCCCAAGGATCGCTCCCACCGGGAAAGCAGAGGGGCCGCAGCCGCCAACGTCCTGCTGGCCAGGGCGGGTCACGGACAGTCCAGAGACCCCAGGCCAAGGCCGTGACCTGGGTGGGCTGGAGAACCGGTCTGCGATGAACCAGAGGAGACCCAGCAAAGACGGAGAAAAACCACCAACCTGAGTCTGGACCAGTCTGAGAAGGGGGAAATCCCTATCCTTGGGCTGAGGGGCAAGGCCCTCCAGCCGGGACCCTGTGGGGTCGGTGCCAGCAGGAGCATTGGCACAGCCCAGCCCCATCCCCAGCCTGGGCTGCAGCAGCACAAGCACCGCTGTCGGAGGCTTAAATCCCCAGACACATTTCCTACTTCCTCCCAACTAGACACTGAGCCATGGAGGATGCCTGAGCCCAATCATAGCCATAGACAGTGAAGGCTGGAAGGGACCACGGGAGCTCACATCTACTCCAAACCCTGCTCCAAGCAGGACCAGCCCGAACTACATCATCCCAGACAAGGCTTTGTCTTGCTGGGTCTTCAACACCTCCAAGGACAGAGACTGCACCACCTCTCTGGGTAACCTGTCCCCATGCTTCACCATCCTTCACAGGGGAGAGTTTTTCCTAATATTCAACCTCAACTTCCCTTGCTGCAGCTGGAGCCCATTGCTCCTGGTCCTGCTGCCTGCCCCAATGAGACCAGCCCAGCTCCGTCCTCTGTGCAGCCCCCCCGGCAGGGAGGTGAAGGCTGCTATTCAATCCCCCTCAGTCTTCTCTTCTGCAGACTCAATCAGCCCATTTCCCTCCACCTCTCCTCACCAGTCCTGTCCCCCAGCCCCACAACCGTTCTCATTGCCCTCCACTAGACTTTCTCTAATGTGTCCATGTCCTTTCTGTACTGGGCAGCCAACAGCTGGACACCCGACTCCAGATGTGGCCACAACGACCCAACCAGTTTCATGTGCAGCTCCCAGTGCCATTGTCCAGCCCGTTTCCTTCACTGACCAGTAGGAACATCATGGGGACAGGGCAAGGCCTTGCCAAAGCCAAGGTCCATCACAGCCGTGGCCCCACACAGACCCATCACCTCGGGTCCATCCTCCTGGCCTGGCCAGTCCTGACTCAGCTCGAGCAGAGGGCAGCGGAGCATCCCAGCCTGCACGCTTGGCACCGCGACGCTCCTCCCCTGCCATGGAGGGCACGGGGCTGGGCAGCGGGACCAGTCTGGGCAGATGCAGGCCAGCCCTGCCCCGCTCAGGGCCCTCCTGGCTCAGGCCTCCTCAGCCCACGCGTCCTCAGCTCAGGGCTCCCAGGTCCACGCGTGCCTGGCTTGGGGCTCCTGGGTGGGGGCAGGAACGGTGCTGGCCACGGCACCATGCGGCACTGGAGACAGCACACTTCCTGCCCCGAGCGCTTGTGGCCCGCGCCATCTGCACCGCTCTGCCTTGGGGCCAGAAATCCTGCGGCCTCGGGGACTCTGGGGGCTCAGGGCCACGGCCAGCGGCAGCAGCAAGATGCCCCCATAGTCCAGGACGGCAACCAGGGGAGCAGAAGTGAGCCTGACGTCACATCCGCGCCCGGGCCGTGCGCACAGCGAGTAGCCATTTGGGCCGCTGGCGCGGAGCTGCAGGCCGGCTGCGGGAGAGGACCCCGGGAGCGCAGGCAGGGCCCGGGCTGGCACGGATGCCTGCCAAACCGGTGGCAGGACGGGCCGGTGCCGCTTGCCCCTTTCCGGCTGTTGCGCGGCCCGGGCTGCATTTGGGCCAGCCGGGAGGGAAGGGGCACGGCGGGGCGGGGCGGCCAGGGAAGAGGGAGAGGAAGGCAGGGCGGGGGCCGCGGGGCTGGCAAACAAAGGGCGGAGGAAGCGTCGCCGTCCAAGATAAACCAGCCAAGGTGCAAGCGTGCCGTCCCCGCCCGGCCTGGCCCAGCTGCCTGCTGGCAGGGCCAGCAGCTGGGCCCTGGGGGCCGGGGTCAGGGTGGCCGGCAGGGCCAGGACGTGCCCTGTGACGGGCCCAGTCCCGCACCCCGGCCCACAGCAGCCTGGTGCCGGGGCAGAGCCCAGCGAGATGCCACCGAGGGGCCGTGCCAGCCTGGGACCCCCGGGCCCTGGCCACGGGCTGCTTTGCCTTGACCCCACCTCGAGCCCATTCCTCCCTCTTGCCGTGGCGGCTGAGGGGACCCCAGCCCCCCTGCAGCTGGTGGGGGGATGCTTTGGGGACCAGGCTCTGGGCCAGATCCCAACTGCCCAGGCTTTCCCAGGCCACGAAGCCACCAAACAATGCGGGCGGCCACGCTCCCCAGTGCCGTGTCCGGGCCCAGCATCCTCCGGGAAGCCGCCAGGAAGCCTGACATGCCGCCTTCCCGTCCATCGGCTCCGTGCCCCCGGGACCCGGCCTGGCTCTGTGCCGTCACCACTGCCGTGCAGTCCCTTGGCCCCGGGCTCCAACACCCAGCTGGGAGCACAGCCCTGCCCCACTGGGGGCACAAAGATGGGGCAGGCCGGGGCCCCTGGGGCAGCTCCGAGGGGTCCCAGGGCCCGGGCGGCAGCAGCCTGGGCTGCGTCTGAGCCCAAGTGGGGCTGGATCCAGCCCAGACGCCTGGAGCAGCCGAATGGACGTGTCCAAGCATCCTGGTGCTGGCGGGAAGGACCTGCGGCAGCCACGGCCTCGTCACCCCTGGCTCCAGCGTCTGGAGCTGTTGCAGCCCCTGCTCCACTGTGGCCACGCAGCCCTGCCGAGACAGCCCAGTGCCACCGTGCCGTGCCGTGCCGTGCCGTGCCGTGCTCAGTCTCCCTCCCCTGCGGGTTGCCAGGAGCTCCCAACCCCACCTGCCCCTGGCCAGCGACTCCTCGCCCGCAGGCCCTGCTGCCCGCCTTGCAGCCACTGTGGCCTCCCCTCGCACCCAGCACTTGCCTAACCTTGGGGCCAGGGCCTGCCCCTGGGGTGCTGTATTGGGGCCCAAACCAGGCCATGCATTTGGAAACCAGCTGCCCTAGGGCTGCCTGCAGGAAGCCAGAAGCTGCGGTGATGGGCACGGGGCCATACAGACAGGCATGGGTGCCAGGCCAGCGGCTGGCTCTGGGGTGGGGGGTGGGAGGGCGGCCGGCAGTGCTGGCTCCCAGCACCAGTTGCTCTGCAGTAGCTTGCAGCCCCCCTGCCCTGCGCATCAATCAGGCGCTGCAGTGGAACAGGGCAGCCCCCGCGCCCCCCCGTCGACACCAATGGGCTGGAACCGGCTTGGGCTCATCTGTCTCTGTCAGCGCCGGCGGGCAGGGGACACGGCGCTGCTGGAGCGTGGCAGGGCCAAGCCGCTGTGAGCACCAGGGAGCCATGCAGCCGTGGGGCCGAGTCCCAGCTCATCCCACTGCCCCCAGCACCCGGCCCGCCCCCGGGCAGGCGAGTGGGCATACATGCTCATGCCGAGAGCCCACCAAGGTTATGCCCGCACATGCCTGGCACTGATCCCATGCTGCTGACCCCCCCGCCCAGGGGCAGCTCCCACATGCTTGGAGAGGGGGGCAGGGGCCATTGCAGCCCCCTGCATGGGTGCTGCTGCCTCTACCCAAGAGGGGAGCCTGAGCCTGGGGGGCCACATGCTCAGTGCCACGGGACCCCCAGGCCCTGGGCTGCCCCAAGTGGGAGGCCTTCACCCCCCACCAGCTGCAGGGCCCATGCTCAGCCCCCCCGGCCAGCTGATGCCCCCAGCTGGATGTGCCCTGCCGGCCACGGGCTGGCTCCCCTGGGGGTGCGGGGCTGTCTCCGATCCTGCACGTGGGGCCATTTGTCTTGCAGCACTGACAGCCCCCCCGGCCCGGCCCAGCCCGGCCCGGCCCAGCCCAGCCCAGCCCACAGCAACTGGCCGGGGGGGTCCAGCCGCCCCCCAGCCCTGAGGCCAGGGCTCAGTGACGCGGGGGCGAGGCTGGGTGCTGACAGCCGCGGCCTGACAAGTTCATTTAGCAGCTGAGCCTGTCGGTTACTGCCCTGCCGGCTGGGGGGGTGCGTGCCCCCACTTTGGGGCAGCTGCTGGGGCGGGCCCTGGGGGGCAATTAGAGCTGTGCAAACGGGCGGGAGCTGCAGGAGGGCCGACTCTGCCCCCCAGCCTGGGCACTGCAGGTGGGGCCGGAGCCGGCCTTGGGCAATGGGGGGGGTAGGGGCCGTGCCAGGTTCCCAGTGCTGTGGGGGGCAGCCAGCTGCTGCTGCGCCCACTAGGCCCAGCTGCCTTCCCTGCTGGCAGGTGGCTGCTCGGGTGCTGGGAAGCCGGGGCCTCCCCGTGGCACTGATCCAGGGGCAGGAATGTGGGGGGCAGAGCCAGGCCTGGCTGGACTGGACAGGGGCAGCAAGCCCGGCTGCCCTGTCCCCCCCCGGACCCCTCCACGGCAGGCAAGGATCCTGCAGTCCGGCTGCCCCTGGACCCCGGGGTGCTCGGCTGCAACATCCTGGGGTGGCAGCAGTTGGAGCCCAGGGCCCGAAGGGATGCAGAGCCCCCCAGCCACCCCCCACCCCTGGCCCAGCCGAGGCTCATTTACCAACGTCAGGCACCAGTTGGTTTGAATTAGGCTCCGGGAGCTGATAACAGCCGGGGTGGGTGGGGGGGCGCAGATCCTGGTTGCGCTGACAGCCCCCATCCCGCTGACAGACATGGCGCGGCCCCCTCCCGGCTAGGCTGGGACACCCCCACCCCTGGGATCCCGGGCTCTGTTCTGGCCTTAGGCACTGGTGTGCAGGGAGCTGGAGGGGGCAGGGGGACTGGGGGCACCGAGGCCCGTCCCACAGGGCAGCTGCTGGGCCCAGCCCTGGCATGGCCACGGGGGCTCCACCGGGCAGGAATGGAGCTGGGGCTGGGCCAGGCCCAGGCATGTGCCAGGCCCAGCTGTGCCATCATGAAGCAGAGCAACCCCGGGTGCAGCCACAGGAAGGGGGCAACTGGTGCGAAGCCCTGCCAGGAGCCCCCATGCCTGAAGATGGGGGGCCAGGCCGGGGTCACAGGGCCCAGGCCCCGCTCCAGCCGCAGCGGCTTTGACCTGCGGCCTCCACTTTGCATTTCACCACGTACTTAGCAGCCCGGCTTTCAGCACCCCCCCAGCCCCTCCCCCACTGCCGTCTGTCCCCCGTGCAGTGAGGAATGGCCAACAGCTGGGCTGGGGGGGGCGGGCTGGGGGTAACCGGATCCCCCCACCGTGCAGGGCTTGGCTCACATGGCAGGGACGCCCGGGCCAGGGTCAGCGGCAGCAGTGCCGTACGCTGGGGTTACAGCTCGGGCAGGGGGACACGGCCGCACAGGCCAGGCTGTGCCGCATAAATCATGGGCGGCCGCGAAGCTGGTGGTACGCAGCGGGGCAGAGCCCCCCCACAGCACACCAGGGCCCAGGCAGCGCAGAGCCGGGGGCAGTGCTGCCTGCCCTGTGAGCAGCAACCATCCCCCCCCAATGCTGGGGCCAGATGCCAACATAAGGGCACCTGTTCCCATGGCATGCCAGGGGCTGCGGTCAGGCGGAGGGGTGGGGGGAGCCAGCTCTAGCCCAGCTGGACCTGGCTCCAGGCCCAGCTCTGTGCAGGGCCAGAGAGGGGAATGTGGGGGCCGAGCAGCTGGGTGGGGCAAACCCCCCCACTTGGCCCTTGGTGGGACAGCCCACTGGCCCAGTGATTCCAGCTGCCTGCAAGCGCAGGAGGGGAGGGGAGGGGAGGGGGGGAGACTGGATTGGGCACAGGGATGCAGCACTGGGGGCTTCAGGAGGAGCTGCAATGCTGGCTGCTGCAGGCACATGGACCCGAGGGGGGTGGGGGGGGAAGGCTGGGCCAGGACCCTGCCCATGCACCAGTAGCTGACACAGCCCAGTGCTCACCTGCCTTCTCCCAGGGAGCACGGAGGGCAGGGCCAACCCCCATCATGCAGGCACTACAGCCATGGGGTTTTCATGATTTTATTCAAAAAATAGACTCAGTGGGGTGGGGTGGGGTGGGGGCAGGGGGTAGCACCGGGCCCAGCCCCTACCTCCTCTTCTCCTTCACACTGTAGTGCAGCAGCAGCGGCGCCGGCTGCAAGGCAAAAGAGCGGTGAGCAGGGGAGTGGGTGACGATGACAGACCCCCAGACCCTACTGTGGAGCCTGGGCCCTGCCCCAGGGACCCCTGTGGGGTACAGGGCTAAGCACTGCCCCCTTGTCCTGCCATTTGGCACCACCACTCTCCCGGCAGCGGCCCCTCCAGCACACCCACCTTGCCAAACCAGTGCGAGAGCCAGAGCTGCTTCATGGTCATATGGTCTGGGAGCACCTCGCCCTCAAAGAGCAGCTGCACCTGGGCACGGACAACACCCGCATCAACACCTGCCCCGGTCCTGGCCCTCCTAGACCAAGTCCAAGCCCCGGCCCCAGCCCACTCACGTGCTGCAGCGCCAGCCCCAGGCGGTGGCACAGGACCCGGCGCAGGTGCCGCACCTGAGCCCGGACGGAGCAGCGCACGTATTTCTGCTGTGGGAGGAAAGGGAGAGTTAGGACATCTGTCCCCAGGCCTCAGCCAGCC
Organism: Caiman crocodilus; assembly: GCA_030014935.1. Taxonomy (NCBI): domain Eukaryota; kingdom Metazoa; phylum Chordata; order Crocodylia; family Alligatoridae; genus Caiman; species Caiman crocodilus. Next base: position 5,024 of record JAGPOW010001858.1, on the reverse strand, counting down.
CGGGGCAGGGACCCAACCCCAGACACACTCGGCCTAGGAGGGCCCAGCACTGCTCCCCCCACCCCTGCAGAAACCCCTGCAATGCACCAGTGCAGCCACCCCCAAGACACCCTCCCACCGAGAGTGGCACTGTGCTGTTGCCCAGGGTTAGCAGCCCCGAGGGCTGACAGCCCATCACCTGCCATGGCAGGGAGGGAGCCTGGGCGTCCTGAGGCCCAGGCCCTGCCGTCCCCAGCACCATGCAGGCGCGGGGCGCTGGCACCCCCTGCTGGTCACTGCTGCACACGCAGCCCAGGCAGGGACCCCCCCCCCCCCCCCCCAACCGCAGGCTGGACCCCTCCCCCGCAGACCGGACACTTACCTGCAGGATGGCCTTGTTCTTGTCCTTGCCAGTGCTGGGGATAGAAAGCCAGGCCAGCTGTGAGGAATGGGGAGGGGGGACACTGGCAGGGGGGGCAGGCACGTTGGTCCCCTCTGGCCCATCCCTGAGGATGGGCCTGAAAAAGAAAAAACTAAAGGAGTGCAGGGGCTGCAGATTGGGAGTGAGAGGCATTAACAAGACTGGGGGATGAGCACAGCCCCCTCCCTCCAGTGGGGAGTACTGGGTGTGGGTGGGGAGGGGCTCAGCAGGCTGCTGCCAGTGTCAAGAGCTGCAGCATCGATCCCATTACAACTCCCAAGGGCGCATTATTGAGTGTGCCAGAGCCGGCAGGCAGCTGCCCCCCCATGGCCCTCCCCCCTCACAGTGCCAGCTGGAGGGGGGACATAGAGCCTGGGCCCCTAGCCCTGAGCCCCAGCACAGCACCCTGAGTGCTGCCCCCCTCCCCACCCCACCCCAGCACTGACCTCTGCTTTTCCAGGCACAGCGAGACGTGCTCATCATAGCGGAAGTAGTGGGCGCGAGAGTGGTCAAAGCTGCTGTAGGGCAGCCCCATGGGGTCACCCCCCACCGGGTCTGTGGAGGGACACGCCGTGAGCCCCAGCCCCCCCCCACAGCCCACAGGGCTGGAGGGGCCTGGCAAGGCGCAGCCCAAAGGCCTGGAGTCAGCATTGGCGGCAGCCTTGCCCCCACGCCCCCCGCCCTGTCTGCATCACACCTTCGCCACCCAGCTGTGCCACCCGGTCCAGACCGCGCGACTGGTAAAACTCGCGGATCCGCTTCTCTTCATCTGTAGGGAGATGGAGACGGGATCAGTCCTGGCCCCCTGACGCCCCAGGGCCCAGCCTGCCCTGCCGGGCCCTGCCAGGCTGCCCCAGCACCAGCAGCCGCCACTGGCCCTGCCATCCCAGAGAGCAGAGGCAAAGCAACAGGCTGGGGCCAGGAGGGTCCTGGAGGAGCGAGGCCCGGGGTGGCCCCAGCAGCCCCCCACCCACCCCAGCCGGGACACGCACTCTCCTGCAGGCCAGGCACCAGCTTGTAGACGATGTCCTGCATGACACGGTCCAGCTTAAGGTTGAGCAGCGGCTGCGTCTCGTGGATCTTGGTGTTGCACATGGGGCAGTACTTGCTGGTCTGCAGGTACTTCACGATGCAGCTCTTGCAGACTGCGCGGGACGGGGTCAGCGCCGGCTACGGCCCCCCTGCCCTGCCCGCCTGCCCCCGCACCCAGCTGGGCCACGCCGCAGCACAATGCTGCCCTCTCCTGGCAGAAGAGGCGTGCAGCCGCACAAGACAACCCGGTGCAGGGCTGGGGCACGCCAGCCCCAGGAAGGGGGAGAAGGAAGAAGGGATCCTCCAGCCCCAGCCCTATGGCCCAGCCTCTGCCCCTGCCCATGCTCGTGGAGCCCCCAGGACTGGGCACTGCCCTGGGGGAGTTCCCGACAGCCGGCCCCACTCACAGGTGTGCAGGCACTCGGTGATGGTGGTGGCGTCGATGAAGTACCCAGCGCAGAGACAGCAAACGATGTGCTCGTTTAGCTCCTTCATCTTCACCTTCACCTCCTCCTGCAGCACACAGCCGTCACCAGGAGCCTGCACCCACCGACCCCACAGCCAGGCGGGGGGAGAGGCTCCTACATCCCCCACCCTGGTGCCCCACATCCCTGCCCCCCTGACCCCAGTGCCCCCTGCTCCCGCCCCGCATCCTCAGGCAAGTCTCAGGCGAGGCTGCTGCCAAGACCACCAGCTGCAGGTTGTAGAACAGCAACTCGGCCAGCAAGTCACCGTCCGCAGCCACCCTCAACGGAGACCTGGAGGCAGAGAGCAACCCCCAGGCCTTGAGAAGGTCTTTGTAAAACACAGGCAGCTCCCCGTGACACGCATGAGCTCTAGGCCACGCAGGAAGAAGAGCTGCCGGTTGTATTGGAGCCCGCGGAGGCAGGCTCGCCCCAACAGGCTCCACGTCGCGTGGCTACCGTCACTGTACGACAGTCTCTGCAGGGCCTGAAGCAGGAAAGTCAGGACCTGGCTGTGGAGGCACACCAGGCCCTGCCCCTCCTTTTGCAAGGGCAGGGTCAGCACCCATACAGAGACCCAGTGCTGTCTTGGCCAGAAAAACCTCAGCGCCCATCTGTGGAGCTTGGCCAGGACCTCGGGGAGCACGGGAAGGGTACTGAAGCGGTCCTAGAGCATGGACAGGACTAGCTGATTCAACACCAGTGCCCAGCCCTGGAGGGACAGGCACTGCAGTAGCCCCGTCCATGCCTGGAGCCTCGTCGCCACCCTCTGTTCTAGACCTGCCCAATTCTCCAGCGGTGAGGGGGTCCATGGGGCACAGGGAGACCCCCAGATAGAGCAGTGAGCCCGCGCTCCACTGAATGCCCTGGAGTGTGGGTGGGAGCAAGCCCACCTGCCACCCAGCACCCACCATCAACCCAGAGCTCTTGGCCCAGTTGACCCGGGCGGAGGAGGCCGCCGAATAAACCTCCTGGCAGGCCGCCACCCGCTCCAGATCTTCTGGGCCCTGGATCACATTGGTGGTGTATGCCGAGAGGACCAGCCGCAGCGCCAGGTCCCGCAGCACCAACCTGGCCACCTGCCTCTGCAGGAGGCACAGGAAGGGCTCCAGGCCCAGCGCGTACAGCAAGCCCGACATCCGGCAGCCTTGACACACCCCCGCCTGAACAGGATGGGCTCCATCAGGGACCAGCTGAGCTTAACCAGGCGTTCCGCGGAGGCGCACAGCGCCTGGAGGGCCCGCACAAAGCGCAGTCCAAAGCCAAATGCCTGCAGCGTACCTGTGAGATACCCGTGGTCCACCCTGTCGAACGCCTTCTCCTGATCGAGGGAGAGCAGGCCGAACGACAGGCCCTCCCGGCACGCCAGCTCCAGGAGGTCCCGCACCAGGTACAGGTTGTCGAAGATGGGGCGACCTTGCACCGTGTACGTCTGGTCGGGATGGATCACGTCCGCCAGCACGGACTGCAGGCGCAGCGCGACGGCTTTCGCCACGCCACCACCTTCTAGTCCGTGCAGAGGAGGGACACGGGACGCCAGTTCCTCAGGTCGCAGAGGTCCCCCTTCTTCGGCAGGAGGGTCCACATCGCCCTCCCGCACGACGGGGGAGCTCCTCACAACCCTCAGCCTTGGCCCAGGCCACGGCAAAGTCTGGGCCAAGCACATCCCAAAGGCCCGGCAGAACGCCACAGTGAGCCCGTCCAGCCCCGGCGCTTCGCTGCCGGGCGTGAGACAGCGAGCGAGTGCAAGCTCGGCTGAGGTGAGAGGCCCCTCCAGCCGGTCGCGGTCGCCCACGCTCGCCTGCGGCACCGCCCCCCAGAGCACGCTGCGGACTCGAGCGGCTCCCGGGGAAAGAGCCTTGCATGGAAGGATCTCGTGGCTCTCCTGGGGCGCCATCACCCGCCGAGAGGCAAGGGATGCACTGTCTGCCCCCCTCCGCCTCTCCAGGGCAGAGGAAGCGGGAGCCGCGGTCCCTCTCGCGCAGGAGGTGGACTCGCGCACGGGCGCGGCGGCCCTCCAGGGCTCTCGGCCCTCCCTGCGCGCCCCGCTGCGGGTCGGCGGCCTGGCGCCGCTCCAACTGCTCGCTGGGTGCCCCCCCCCGCTGCCGGGCCCCAGGGTGCGGCTGTGGCAGAAGAGCCGGAGCCGACAGAAAAGCCTGCTGCTGCCCACGCCAGCCGGGCAGAGCGTCCAGAAGGCCGCGCTAAAGCCTGGGCCCTCCCTGTCGCCCATCTCTGTGCCCCCCACTCCCGCCCTGCAGCCCCTCCCCCCATAGCCCAGTGCCACCCACCGCTGCGCCCCCATCCCCGCGTCTCGCGCCCCCGGCCCACGGGCGTCGAGTGGCCGCACGTGTCACTTCCCCTTAACTCTGCCCAGGAGGGGCGGGGCCATACCGGGAAGCCCCGCCCCATGCAACCGCGCGTGCGCACTCGTCACGCCGCGCCGACCCCCGCGCCCCCTCCTTCGCGCATGCGCATGCGCGGTCCGGCGCAGGCCACCTCGTTGCGCAGTGGGTCCATCTTGTAGACGGCCTGGAGCTGGTTCCGCAGCCGCATGGCGATCGCCATCGGGCCCCCCTGAGGAGGCGACGCCATCTTGGCCCCGCCGCCGCGCACCGCCCACTTCCGGGTTGGGCCGCGCCCGTCGCCCCAGCAACGCGCCGCACCACAGCTCCCGACGTGCCCCGCGCGGCCTGCCGCCGGCCGGGGGGCTGCCGGGACTTGTAGTTCTCGCCCACGCCCCTCGCTCCCCCGTGGGACGACGGCGCCTCCTGGCGGCCGCTGCGGGCAGTGCGGGGGCTGCGGGTCAGGAGTGCGGCGTGCGGCGATGGCGGGGGTGTGGGGGTGTGCGGGGCCCCGGGATGCGGGGGGCGCTGTCGGGGAATGCGGGGCCCGGGGGGAGGAGCGCTGCGGGGGAGTGCAGCACCGGGGCGCTGTGGGCGGGGCTGCGCCGGGAGCGGGTCCTGCAGTTCCCGCACGGGGCAGTAGGGGGCGGCCGCGGAGCGGCAGTGCGGGGCGAGCGGGGGATGCGGGGCAGTGCGGCCGGCGGGGGGGGGCACTAGACGGGGGGGGCTGCGGGGCAGTGCGGCCGGCGGGGGCTGCGGGGCCGTGCGGCGGGCGGGGGGGGGACA
>JAGPOW010001856.1:0-13557 GCA_030014935.1 Caiman crocodilus | reverse complement strand
CTAGCATTTTCCCAGGAATAGAGGTAAGACTGACTGGTCTAAAGTTACCCGGCTCATCCCTTCTCCCTTTCTTGAAAATGGGCACCACATTGGCCCTTCGCCAGTCCTCAGGGACCTGGTCGGAGCGCCACGAGTGCTTGAACAGCTGTGCCAGCGGCTCAGCTATGACACTGGCCAGTTTTTTCAGGAGCCGTGGATGGAGGTCATCCGGGCTTGCTGACTTGTGCCCATCCAGCTCCGCCAGGAGCTCCTTAACTATTTCAGAACTACCCGTAGGCGGACTGGTGCCCTGTGGACATGCGTCAATGATCGAGGTGGGGGAATTGGCTTGGTCGGTACATAGAAATACTGAAGCAAAGAACTCATTGAAGAGCTCCACTTTTTTCCCTGCGTCAACCACCAACAGTCCTGATCTGTCCTGCAGGGGCCCTATGTTGCTCTGAGCTTTCCTTTTGCCTGCTATATACCTGAAGAAGGAGTTTTTATTGTCCTTGATTGTTGAAGCCAGCCTGAGATGAAACCCTGCCTTGGCCCGTCTGTCTGATTCCCTGCAGTAGTGCACCAGGGAGATATATTCCTCCTTGGTGGCTGCTCCCTGCTTCCATTGCCTAGACATCTCTTTCTTTGCCCCCAGACTCTCCTGGAGTTCCCTGTTCAACCAAGGGGGCTTTTTTGCCCCCTTACCTCCCTTCCTATGTAATGGGATAGACTCCTTTTGAGCCCCAAGGAGCACTCCCTTGAGATACCTCCAACCTTCTTGGACCCCCATTTGCTCTGTGTCCTGTCTGGTGGCTCCCAGCCAGGCGGCCCGCCTGCCAGCCCCCCTGCCCCACCTCTGCAGCCAGCTCCCCAGCTCTGTCCCCACAGTCAGCTCCCAGGCACTGCCTCTGGCTGGCAGCCCTGCTCCTGCCAGCCTCTGTGCGCCCAGGCTGCCCGACCGGCGTGGGAGAAGGCTGGAGGAGCCCTGTACAGGCTCAGTGTTTGGCTGCGGCCCTTTGCCAACTGGGCCTCACCCTGTGCTGTGCTGTGCTGTGCTGTGCTGTGCTGTGCTTGGGGAGCTAGTGCTGCGGCGTGGGGTGGGATCCACAGCAGGTAGCTGCAGAGCAAGAGCCGCTGCAGGCCAGTGCACAGCCACTATAAGCTGTGATGGGGTGGGGAGGGGCTGTCTTACCCTCCCTTTGCTCTGGGGCTTCAGACAGGACAGTAGCAAGGTGCTTCTCTCCCCCCAGGACTGCAGCCTAGAGCCCTCTCCTCAAGGGAGCTGCTAGTGCTCCATCCTTTAGCATGCAGAGGGGTTCCCTTTGCCCAAGCACAGCGGGAGCAGGCGCCCACCTCTCCTGAGACACTCAGTGTCAGGAAACCCAGGTCCTTCTGGGGCTCGGGAGATTCACACCTACAGCTCCCCCAGAGTGCTCTGCCCACACAATGGCCCCTCTCCTGTGGGACTTGCACCAGGGTGCCATGAAAAGTGCAAAGTTCGCTGAGCCAGGAAGAGTCCTGGAAGGAGTGTCCCTCTGCACGGCGGGGGCCAGGCCCCAGCTGAGTGGAGGGGAAACAGGTCCCTACTCCCAGGGCCTTGTCTCCAGTGACTGCTCCCTGTGAGATCTAGGGAGTGCCTGGGAGCAGACAAACAGTTTCACCAGGAGGACAAAGTCTGCTCATTCCCCAGCCCAAGCAGCCCCGCTGGGAGGTTAGGGCGCTGGGGGAGAAGGGGTCTGATACTTGCAGGCAGAGGGAAAAATTGAACCCTTACATCCAACACCTGAACCTGGAGGCTGCTGTCAACAGTGACTACTCACATACTACATGCAGCCCACAGGCAACACCCCCAAATTGAAGGTGAAGAAAAATCACCTTCCCTGCTTAAGACACACCCCACAATCCCTGACGGCCGGCTTTGTGGGAAAGGTGCAAGCAAAAACAGCATGTAAGGCCAGTAAGATGGCTGGCCCTGGGAAAGCTGAGATGCCACTGGGCAGGTACAGAGGTGCTGCTCTAGGGCACTGGGGGCTTCACAGCCAAGCCCACTAGGACTGCCGGTCTGTATGGTGGATTCAGGAGCAAATCCCACTGACCGCCCAGGGAAGACGCCTCCTCCGTCCCTTGCAGATTGGCCCCTCCTGGCCTGGGCGGACAGGTGCATCTGCTAGAGCTGCCAGCTGGGTAATGGCCAGGTGCTGGACAAACACAGGCTGCCCCCAGTGCACACGGCCGCACCCCCAGACTTTGCTCTCCAGTGGATCCCTGCTGGCCTCTCCCCTCCCCTGCCCCGGCTGGTTCTCACCCAGCTGGTTGGGCTGGTCTGGATCTTCCCCCTGCTTTCTGCCTCTCAGTGGCTGCTCCCTCCCTGTGTCAAAGTTTTCTTAAGCCTTCTTCAGAGGCACTGGGTGTTGGCTGCAGCCCAGGCTGGGGCTGCGCCTGGCCTCTGCCAGTGCTCCTGCTGGGACTCAAACCCAGAGGTTCCTAGCTACAGGGTCTTGCCCTGTGCTGTGGCAATGAAGTCTGGTGCCCGGGGCAAAGCCCACAGCAGTAGCCCGCACTTGCCCTGCACACAGATCCAGGGGGCACATCCCACCCCCCATGCTTGCCCAGGGGGGCACGTAGCGGTAGAAGCCATCCTTCCCCCATCCCGTACCCTCTGAAATGAACTGCTCACAGCTCCATCCCATGCCCTGCCCCAGCTGGGGAGTGCTGGTTAGTGCCCATTTGCTTTGGTGCTTGGGGCAGTTGCCCTGCTTCCCCCCCACCTTGCTATGGCACTGGTTTTGTCCTTCCATTCAGGCTCAGATGGACGCTGCATTGGGGTCAGGAAGGAATTTTATCCCCTGGTCAAATTGTTATGGACTGGGGGAGAGAGGGTTGCTTTCTTCTGCAGGAGGGGCATAGCTTTTTACCAGGGATCTCGAGTATACACTAACAACCTGTTACAGAAGCAGGATGTTGGCTGCTGTGGTTCTCCTGCTTTACCTGCGGCAGGTTTGGGTGTGATGTTTTGTATTGTGTCAGGGCTGATGGTAGTTTTAATAAGAGTTTAGCTTATAGATTTGATAGAACAAGGAGCAATGGTCTCAAGTTGCAGCAAGGGAAGTTTCAGTTGGATACAAGGAAAAAACTTTCTCACCAGGTGGATAGTAAAGCATTGGTATGGGTTACTCGGAGAAGTGGTGAAATCTCCATCCTTGGAGGTTTTTAAGACCTGGCTAGACAAAGCGTTGGCTGGGAGGATCTAATTGGGGCTGGTCCTGCTTTGAGCAGGGGTTGGAGTAGATGTGACCGCCGGAGGGGTCCCTTCCAACCCTCGTTTTCCATGATTCTGTGATGTGTCTGGGTGAGTTTGAACAGGGCTGATCCTGTCCCAGGCAGACGACTGGACTAGATGCGACCTCTGGAGCTCCCTTGCAGCCCCACTGCTCTGGGAGTCTATGATTGCCTCCCTGCCCATGGCTGAGCCCGAGAGCGGTGCTGAGCCTGCCTGCCCCAGGCTGCAGCCTGAGCCTTCCAGCCCTAGCCTGCCCTAGCCCTAGCCCCAGGGGCAGCTGGAGCTGGCTGGGCTCTTGGCCAGGACATGGACATTGCCAGGAGAGAGCTACAATGCCAGTGTACCCCCTCAGCAGTCATATGGATGGCTCAGCTGCTGGTGCCCAGCCTGCAGCTCCCAGATGCAGAGGCCACTTGCCAGCCTCCAGCCAAGGGCTGAGCTGTGCATGGGTAAGGGAGGGGCAGGCTCAGCAGCAATGCACAAAGCACAGGCCAAGAGTGGGACATCCCTGGAGGACAGATAACCCTGAGCCCCAGAACAATGCCAGAGGAGGAAAGCAAAGCACTGCAGCACTGGTAGGTGCAGCTTGGGGGGCTGCTCAGGGCCAAGAGCCTGTGTGCAAATAGCACCTGCCTCCTGGACAAGCCAGCAGAAGGCCTCCTTGGAGGAACATGCAGCAGACAGTGCCTGTGCCCAGCCAGCCGGAGGCCCTGTGGCCTCAGAGCTCAACATCTGTTCCCATGCCTGGGCCATAGGTCAATCTATCTATCTATCTATCTATCTATCTATCTATAAGGTTATGTATATCTACATTCTTAGTGACATGCCATGATCCTGTTACAATATACACACCTGTGCACCCATACAAAGGCCCGTTGGCCACCCAAAACTGTTACATTATCTGCACCCGCACACCTTGCACACAAGAATGTGGGTCTCTCTGACCCTGCAGGGACTTCACCCGCAGACAAGGCCTGAGCCCCTGTGCAGCCAGGCACTGATCTCCAGACAGCACCCAGAGCTGAGTGCCCAGTCTGTGGTCAGGGAGGCCCAGTCCTGCCTGGCTGGCTGTGCCAGGCTGGAGACCCAGGCCCAGGATGGAGGGGTGGGTGCTCAGTGCTCCAGCAATCCCCTGGGTGGAGTGCAGGTCTTCAGCAGCGGTGTCCATATCCTCGCCCTGGCAGCCCCTGTGCCCTCCCTTCAGCCTCCCCTCTTGTTGTTCCTGTTGCTTTGTTCAGCCCAGGGCTGTGGCCAGCAGCCAGAGCCACTCCCTTGGATTTGAGAGCCCGGATGCAGCGAGCTCAGACTCTGCCAGGATGCACTGGCACAGACTGCCTGCAGCCAAGCACAGGGTGGGGCAGGGATGGGCCTGTCCACCAGGAGGACTTTGCCTGTCTCCCAAGCCTAGGTCGGAGCCTATTCTTTGTGGCGGCCACTGCATCACAGCACCTCTGGGCAGTGGGACACTGGGGCGAGCAGAGCCCAGGCCTGCTTACATGCAGGGAGGCTGGAGAAGGGCGCTTCCAGCAGACAGGGTGCAGTGCTCTCCAGACCTGGCCTTACTCCCTTTCCAAGGGGCAGTGAGCTCAGGAGGCCCCGAGGCAGGATGTCCCTCATGCCACAGTGTTGCCGCATCCTGCAGCCAGCATTGCTCCCCAAGGCCAGACCCATGTGGGCTCCCTGCTGCCTAGGCCCCAGGCTGCCTTGGGAACATCTCCCGGCCATGCCCAGACACCATCTGTCACTGGGATCCTGGGGCAGCAATAGCTATGCAGAGCAGTGGTGCCTGGTGCAAGTGCTCTGAGCACCTTGCCTAGGAGAACCTACAATTGGGACTCTGGGCAAATAACAGGGCTGGAGAAAGGCTGGCACCTAGTAATAGCTGATCAGGGCAGTTGAGGGGCTGGTGCCAGCTGGGTTGGGATGAGATGGGGGTGCAGAGTGATCAGCACCATGCTGGGTGCTCATGCCAAGCTGCGTGCCAGGCTGCTAAAAAGTGCAGACAGCACCCAAATTGCTAAAAAGAAGCTGTGATGGCTCCAGAGAAAACCCACAGTAGCACCAGCCACCCCACAACACCACACTTTGCACAGGGGGAGCCCTGTGTCAGTTATACAAGACAACTGTCCAGCCCCAGCGGGTCCTGCCCTGTGTAACCTACTCAGACCCGGCCCCTGGGCTGACATGATTGCTTCTGCCACAGACTGCCCCTCACCCTCTGAACCCTTTACCCCAGTCCTGGAGATGCTCCTGTCACCGCACTCCCCAAAGGAGGCTCTGCAACAGAAGCATCTTGGAGAGCAGGTGCTGGCAGTAGTCACAGCTCCAGGAGATGCTGATGCCCCCCGCCCCAGCCCACGTGACCCCTGCCCCTGCCAGGATGGAGCAGAAGAGCTGCACTAAGCCAGGACATGGCCAGTGCCAGCTGGGTACCATGGTAGAGGGAAAGCACCATGTGGCAGCATGGGCCTGGCCGCACCCAGACCCTCTCCAGTTCCCTAAGCACCATGGCCTCTGGGTGGCTACATCCAGTCCCTACGTTCATGGGCAGGTGCGAACCCACAGAAGCCCCCAAACAGCCAATTCCCCCCCAAAGCCCTGAAACACCAAGATGTCCCAATTGCATGCCGAAGAGAGCAGTGGGGTGGGGAGGCATTGTTGACACCCAGCCCAGCCCAGGGAGGACAGGCAGGGAGCTGCTTTACCCAGTGCTGACCCAAGCAGTGAGGGCAAATCGCTAGGGCTGGGTGTGAGGGGCGGCCTGCAGGCAGCCTGCGCAGTGTAGGAGAAATAATGGCAATGCACCCCCATGGGAGTGAGCAGCACAGACACCACCAAGCCCCACTGCCCCTGGCAAAGCAGACAAGCCCAACACCCTGGCAGAAGGGAGCTTCCAGCAAGCCCCAGGCTCCCCAGAGGCCTTGGGTCATGGCCTCGGTCTGAGACCCTTTGGCTCCCCTAATCCCTGCCCTGGAGGGGGCCAGTCACTGGTGCCTACCATCCCCAGCACTGTCAAAGGGGCTGGCAGGGGAGCAGGCTGGCGAAGCCACTTGGCAAGCTGGCAGTCAGGCCTTTGATCTGTGCTGGGGGTGAGCCACCTCCCTGAGGCGGTGGTGGGGGCCATGCTTGCTGCCCCAGCACCAGGGCTGCCCAGGAGAGGCACCCGCCCAGCCCAAGGGCAGCCAAGGCAGGGTGATTCCCTGGGGGCAGATGGCTGGGATGCAGCACAAACCAGGGCGATAAGGCAGCGATGATACAGGATGTCAGGTGCACGAGACAGCTGAGCCTGGGAGGTGTTTGGGGTGCAATTTCTGCAGGCTGGGGACTGTCTCCACCCTCAGGGACAGGCTGCAGTCTTACCTCCTTGCTACTGTCCTCAGCTGACCTGAGAAACCTTGCAGCCAGGGGTGGCAGAGCCACATAGGAGTCCCTGGGAGTGCTCCTGAGCAGGCTTCAACACAGGTGCTGGGGTGTGAGCACGTGTCTGAGTCAGTCTGATGTGGCTCAGAGCCCTGAGTGTCCTTGTCAAGCTCAGCCAGACAGGTGCCAAACACTGCTCCAAGCTGGCACGGGAGCAGCTCCATGGGCTGTGTGAAAGGCCTGCTGCTGCAGTGCTGGCGCCTCCAGGTGCAGCGAGTGCATGGCTGCTGTGTCACTGAGGCAGAGGCAGGCAGTCTGGAGCCCTGGACTGACAGCCCCTGTCCCTCTTTTGCCCTCAGGAGGGAGACTGGCACTGAAGGCTTCATGGTCTGTCCTTGGGGGCTGACTCCCCTCTTCTGGGCTCTCCATGGCTTTACAGTACACTCACTTGCAGACTGGTGGCTGAGACACCCTGAAGGGAATGAACCCCAGCCAGTTCTGTGCTACTTGCGGGCGCTGAAGAAGCCATCCTGCATGCAGAAAGCAGGTGCACAGCTGCAGCTGCATGGCCTGTGACAGCATCGATACCAGCAGGGCACTGCCTGAGTGCCCCAGCAAGTGCTTATGCTGCCCTGTGAACCAAAGCCCTAACCGATACAGCGGCCAGCGGGGCCTCCTGCAGCCACTGCCCTTGAGTTGGCAGCATAAGACCTGCCCAGGCTCCGTTGAAACATGCAGCATGTGTGTGCTGCGCCCGTCTATGGGTAGAGCAGTGCTATGCCAGGCCCCTATGCAGACACCAGAGCAAGCCACACAGCCAGGGGCCCCCACACAGACACCAGTGCAGACCACACAGCTGTCTTTATTCAGGGTGGGGCAGGAGTGTTTGCAGCAGCTCAAAGATCCCCCACACTGCCCAGCCCAGTCTCAGCTCCCTGTGAGGACCTGCTTCATGCAGGAAGCTCTCAGCTCCAGGGGATTCCTGATCATGGCTTTCTCTCTAAGGGCTTCATGGCAGGACCTGGGCAGGTCTCAATGCAGGGGTCTGCCAAGTCCTGCTGTCTTGGGGCTCTACTGTCTAGCTCATGCAGTGCAGTGCTCACAAAGGGCTGGGGAGATGCTGCTCTACAATTCCCCTTTCCCTTCCTCTCCAGCTGTGCTCAGCACCTCCTCTCAGCTCTCTGTACACAGGCTGGGGTGCCACCCCCATCCAGGAGGGGCTGGAGGTGGCACAGGCACTCAGTGAGACCCATAGACCAGCATCTCTGCCACTGCCACGGAGAAGGGCTCCCACCCTCCCCAGCCTAGGAGCCCACCCTGAAGTGCCAGTGCCTGAGCAATCCAGTGTCTCTGGTGCCCACAGTGCAGTACGACTGTGGGCTGGGCAGGCCCGCAGTGCCCGCTACTTGATGCGGTGGTGGAACTGAATGACGGCTTTCTCCTGTTCATGTGTCTCGATAGCGCCGGGCCGAATCCTCCGGATCTCGTGGATGGCATCAACCCCTGTGATCTTCTTGGCCTTCACAAGGTAACAGGCCAACAGGGTTCCTGTCCTGCCGAAGCCCAGCAAGCAGTGCACTGCTACTGCCTGGGGAAGGAGCATAGGCGGGGGTTAGACTGGCCCCACAGGGCACATGCAGCTTCCCCAGAGCAAGGATCAATGGAGAAGGGCCTCAGTGATGCACCAGCCTAGAGGAGGCCCAGGCCTCCTGCAGCCAGTGCCTTGGCCAGCTAGGACATAACTGCACTGGCTCTGGCCCTGGCCCATAATGATTGTTGCTGTGTGCAGCTGGCAGGGGGTTGCCCTGAGACTCTGTCACTGCCTTCTGCCAGCCCTGTGCATGGCACTCCCTGCAGGGAGGGAGCAGCATGAAATGTCCTGGCACAGGCCAAAGCTGTATCATACCCCGCATCCTGCCCAGCATTTTTCATCACTCAAGCTGCATTTGGGGCTGTAGCTACTAGAGCGCTCAGGGCAGTGGCCGAGGCACTGACCAGGGAGACACCTCTTGGGGCAGGCATGTTTGTGCCATCTACACACTTGGCTCTGGAGAAGGACAGCACAAGGCCCTTCCCAGGGAATGGGGGTAAACCTGGCCCTGCCAGCCCTGCCCTGGGGATTCCCCAGCCTTGCCCACACCCCTCAGGCAGGGCCATACTGCAGCCCTCTCTCCAGTGGGACCACAATAGCACAGCAGCCCTTCATAAGCTTTGATAGCCAAGGACACTGTTCCACAGTGCTCAGTCTGCACAGTGGGAGCAGGGGAAAGGGGAGTCTGTACCAGCTGGGGCTGGGACAGGTGTGGCTGGTGAACTTGGAGACAGATGGAGTGGGTGGCATAGGCTGAGGGAGAGAAGAAAATTGTGGGGGGTCTGAATGTGCATGTGTGCACACATGCATGCACCCCCCCTTGGAAAGTCTGCAAGGGGAGGGGGGAAGGGCCGTGGGAGGAATGGGGCTGGGATCAGAGCAGGGCTGGGGCCCGCTGTGCCCGTCCCTTCCCCCACACGTGGAGTCATTGCCTGGCGCTGGTGGCCCCTGTAAATTCACTGCCTCGCACTGGCCCTGGCCTCACACCGCCCAGGAGGGCCTAGAACAGGGCCAGCCTCAGCTGCACTGCCGGGTCAGAGGGGACAGAGCCCGTGGGACTCCCGTGTCTGCCCCACATCGTCCCTGGGAAGAGGGACTCCTCCAGGGGTACAACACTGGGCAGCCAAGGGGGATCCATTGCCCCCCAATCTTTGCATGGAGCACCAGTGGGCTACAGCTGCGAGCTGTGCTTTGCCTGCTCCACACCTCACTGCTGCCTTTGAAAGCAACGTGGCTCCACGCGAGTCCCGCTGCTGGGTGGGCCGGGCAGCGAGACACAGGGCACTAAGCCGCACCATTTTCAAAGGCAGTAGTAAGGCATGGAGCAGGCAGAGCGCAGCTTGTAGCTGTAGCCTGCTGGTGCCTTGTGCCAGCACCAGCATTAGGGGGTCACAAGCCCCACTTGGCTGCCCAGTGCTGCGTCCCTGGAGGTGCCACCAGGCTCCAATTGTCCCATGACCTGACCTGACCCAGCCGGGACCCCATTCACTGTGAACGTAGCTCCGGCCAGGCTGGGCTATGGGGCAACGAGAGCTCAGCGGGTCGTCCGGGGCACAGCGTGGGGAAGCCAGAGAGGGGAAACGTGCCCCAACTCCCCCCCTATGCCTAGCTGGGAGCTGGCCCTCCTCCTCCCCTGGACAAGCTACTTGTGGCCCCGTCCTGCTCCCCTCTGGGGTCCTGCAGCCGCACACTGAGGCCCCAGCTCCAAGGCCCACCTGGCTGGGCAGCAGCCTGCCCTGCTCCCTTCCTACAGGAGCCTCAATCCCCCTCTCCCCCACTTACCTGATGGAGCTGCTCTGCAGACTGCCTGAGGCCACTGCATGTCTCTGCACATGGCGCCCTGTCTTCCGCCTTCCTCCCAACAGCTTTTTACCCAGGCCGGGGCATCAATACAAGCGCCCCGCTGCCCACTTAAACAAGTAGCTATTTCAATTATTCAAACTGGTCAAGTGTTTCCACTACGCATGCACCATTGGGGTGGTAAGGAGATCACCCCAAGGCGCCTTGTTGTGCATATGCATAGTGGACAGGAACAGACTACATAATCATGACACGATAGGTGAGTTTGTTTTGAAAACAGTTTGAAAACCAGTTTGTTTTGAAACTGGTGGGACAGCGCCCGAGCACCTGCCCTGCTGCCTGGCAGGCCGCCTGTGCGTGTGTGCAAGGCCCTGGCTGGGACGCACCTCCCCCTTGGCGTTGGCGTCCTCCACAATCTGCAGGAAATGCTGGATCTGCTCCACGGATGGAGGGCAGAAGTCAGGGATGCGGAGGCGATGGACCTGGATGCCAGGGCAGGTGTCGTGGTAGGGTGGGCTGCGCTCGCTCAGCGACACCAGGTGCCGGATGCCGTGCTCATGCATGTACTGGTAGTGTGCAGGTAGCCGCGGCATCGCCAGCCCTGCCAGCTTGTCAGGCACCACCCAGGAGAAGTTTGGAGGGACGGCTGATGCCATCACAGCTGCAGCAAGAGAGAAGCAAGTGAGCGAACTGCCCAGCACACACTTTCTGCAGGTTCCCCCACCAGTCCCAGCTCAGCTCCCACCAGCCCCCCCTGCCCCAGGGCTCTGACACAATCCCCATTCCCTGGCTCCTGTATCACAACTCAGTGGCTCCAACTTCCGCTGCTTCCTGCTGGGGTGGAGAGGATGGTGGCACCCACTCCATGCCACACACACTGCAGCCCCCCACTGCCTGGCCAAGGGGCTGGCCCAGCAGCTCCCTGTAGGCTGGGAAGGGGCAGAGGACTTGGTTAGGGCCCCTCGAGACATGTGCCCCATCCTGCCCTGCCCTATCCCAGAGCCTGGCTCCTTCCTCCCAGAGTGGCAGCATC
Source organism: Caiman crocodilus (assembly GCA_030014935.1). Classification (NCBI taxonomy): domain Eukaryota; kingdom Metazoa; phylum Chordata; order Crocodylia; family Alligatoridae; genus Caiman; species Caiman crocodilus. The sequence goes on along the minus strand of JAGPOW010001856.1, from coordinate 2,514 downwards.
AGCTGCCACAGCCCAGCGTCAAGGCCAGAGCAAACCCACTGTGCAACCTGCTGCCACGACATCCACTGCAACATCTGCACGACAGCAGGACTGGGAGGTAGAGATGCAGAAACACTGCGACTGATGGCAGTAGCAAGGAGAACTGGAAAATGGGCTGGTGCCCACTTCTGCACTGCCAGGAATGGAGCTGGTCAGTCCCAGCCCAGGGCCACAGCCACAGGGAAAAGGCCAAGCACTGCAACCAGACCAACGCAGCCCCTGCAGAGATCTCTGGCTGGGCCCAAGATCGCCACAGCTACCCAAGTCATCCCTGAGTCTCCAGCCTCACTCACGGCAAATGGCCTGGAGCCGACAACAGCCACAACCAGACTCCCACAGTACCCTTCTGTCCCATGGACGTCCCTTCCCTGGAGCACAGAGGTTGCTGCGGACCCTGATCTACGCCCAGCTGTGCAGCTGAGGGCAGATGTGCCTCCCACGCCAGGGCTGCGGCATCCTGGCCTAGTGGCACCAGGGCCATCGCACGCCTGGAAGGCAGAGGAGGGACAGGGCGCATTGCAGCTGCCCCACACGGGCAGGCCTAGCCTGGTCAGCGACGGGCACCTGCAGCTCCCACCGAGGGTGGCTCAGATTCCCCCTCCGCCGCTTGGCAGCCGGTCCCACCGTGCCCGCCTGTGCCCGGCAGCCAGGGCCGGGCCTCACCCAGCGAAGCGCTCCGCCCCGAGGAGCTGGCGGCTGGGTGTTCACCGCGCGCCGGCCACGGCCCGAGGCCGCGAAACGACTCTGTCTCCAAAGGGGGGTGAGACAGTCACCTCGCCGGGGTCGGCTGACCCCGCGCTCTTCCCTGCCACGGCAGAGGGTCGGACTCGACCCGCTCAGCTCCCTTCCGACCCTGCCACTAAGACGCCCGGCCTCTTCCAAGGCACCGCTTTACCCCGGTTCCCAGGAGGTGTCCCGCTCCCACGCCGGCACCCGGTCTCCCCCAGCACCGGGGGCCACGGCTGCGCCGGGTCACGGGGCAGCGGCGTGCGCGCGCCGCGAGCTCCGGGCGGCCCCGCGAACCGCTAGCCCCGGCCCGGCAACGCACTTCCGGTCCCGCCCCGCACGCCGCGCCGCGCCGGGGCGCTGAGGGGACCCGCGGCGACGTAAGGCCAAGGTCCTGCCGCCGGGCTGGGAGCGTAGCAGCGCCCCGGGGCCGGGGGGACGGACTCGCCGTGTCTGCGCGGAGGAAGCGGAAGCTGGAAACGGGGCGTTGGCGAGCCCGCTCTTGCGGCGCCGGCGCAGCGGGCCCGGCCGGGCGGCGCAGAAATCTCTCTCGTTTGTTGGGCCGCGAAGTTTATCCCCCCAGTCGGCCACAGTTCGGCCTGTTCCGTGTGTCAGGGGGTCGTGGTAGGTGTATATGCGTGTTTCTTTATTCTGGCACATGGGAATATAGCTATAGTCTCCAAATAAACCCACCCACCTCCCAAGACCACGGCCTGTCACTGCAGTCAGCCCCTTCGCCAGGGCCACTGGGGCGCGGTTCTGCCAGGGCTGTAGGTGAAGCAAATCCCTGCGGCAGGTGGCAGTCGGGCTCCAGCTCCCAGTACTTTCTCGTTCTTGCTGTTTCGCTGAAGCGGGTCCTGGCTCTCGTCCTGGCCGGGTCCTCTTGTCCCCGGACAGGACAGCTGGGCTCATCCCTTTGCTGATGCTCTGGAGCAGTACAAAGCTGTAGCTGCATTTCTGGTCCTCACTGCTTGTGACGCTCACCCTGCACCTCCCTCCTCAGCGCACGGGCACCCGGCAGGCTCCTGCCAGTGGGTGCGTACCCAAGCTTTGGCTGCAGAAGTCCTCAGTATTTTGGCATAGTTAAGGATGGCCTTTTGGCTCGTATCAAGTGTAGTCCTTGTTCAGGCAGGGGAGATGCCAGGATCACCTTGAATGCTGTTGTGTAGTTAAGAATGGAGACGTGTCTAGTGCGCTGGGCACAACCGGCCCTGCGAGAGTCTACTGTAGCCGCCCGACGGCAAGCACTCCGCTATGTGCTTTATTTTTATGGAGATGGGGGATTTCTCCCCCCTAACTTGCTCCTTTGACTTTTTGGCTCAAGAAGAGCAAGACTCAGGGGCATCTTAACCCCAAGGCATGTAGACGCTGCCACAGATCTGGAGGTGTCTGAAGAGTCTGGGCAGGAGGAAACTTGCTGGTGGTTGCACCATGCAGACCTCAACGATGGAGCTTTGCTTCGTCAATAGAATTTGAACATGATTTGGAAACACGTAATAAAAAATTTAACAAAAAAAAAAGACGACCTTAGCTAGGAGCTGCCTGGACTTTTGGCTAAGAGCAAGCAAGGCAGGGGGTGCACGTAGGATGCCTGCCTGGTTTTGGGGAGTATCTGAAGCCTCAGATGGATGGGTCTGGGAGGGAGGATACTTGCCTGGGGATAAAGCCACATGGGCTTGACAACTGAGTTCAACTCAGTCAAATTTGGGTACTTGGGCGTTGTCCAATATAACTGGAACTGATTTGACC
>JAGPOW010001855.1:166611-179809 GCA_030014935.1 Caiman crocodilus | reverse complement strand
AGGTTGGACATTAGGAGGCACTACTTCACAGTTAGGATGGCTAGGATGTGGAACCAGCTTCCTAGGGAAGTTGTTCTTGCTCCTACCTTGGGCATCTTCTAGAGTAGATTAGATAGGTACTTGGTTGAGGTCCTGTGACCCCGGCACTTGTTCCTGCCATTGGCGGGGGGTCAGACTAGATGGCCTGCTCTAAGCCCCTTCTGACCCTAGATACTATGATACTGTGATACTATGAATATCTCTGGGTTCAGGTTAGAGGTGAGAGCAACAAGGTGGGAGTGTGCTATAGGCTGCCAGAACAGGAGGAAGTGGTGGATGAGGCTTTCTTCAAACAGCTAGCTCAATTTTCCCACTCCATTTGTCCCACATTCCCAGTATTGTGCAGGGATCTGTGTTTTCCAGGCACTGCAGAAAAACACAGGAAATGCCAGGTTTTCTGTAGCTGGAGATGAGCAGGATGTAGAGGGCACCACATGCATGTATGTCCATGCCCATATCTACATGACTAGCAACAAAGCCCCAAACAGGGGTGGAGGGAGTTCCTCCAGCTGCCTGCAGGTGAGTGCAGAGGGGCAGACTGAGGCTTCTATGGTGAGGGTGGGAGTAGGACAAGGTTGGTGGCTGGGGGTGCTGCCCAGACAGGGCAGTGTTTGGGGCCCAGGGCAGGAATGTGCAGCCACAGGGCCCAAGAGGGAAACAGGATGGAGCCAGAAACAGCTTCTCCAGTGAGGTGGCTTCCTCCTCTTGCATGCACTTTCCAGGAGGGGGAATGGTGGGGCACATGCTCCCCCCAAATCTGTTGGCAGAATGGAGGATGATGAGGACTCAGGGCTCTTCACCTGACTTCTGTGCTCCTGGGATCTCCACACCAGCAACACATGCCATGGCAAGGTGCCCTATGCCCGTCTGTCCACAGCCATGGCAGCAATGCAGAGTTGTGCCCCGTAGTGTTGCTGGGTGAGCAGGGAAACCTCGCCATGCAGTGCAACAGGCATAGGACTCCCAGACAGAGGGCAGCAGGATGAGGGAAAGGGAGGTGGAAAAATATTCCTCTTTCAAATTTGGAAAATGTGGTCAACCCAAACAGGTCCTCAAGGAATCCATTTCTAAGCACTTGGAGAAGAAGAAGGTGATTATGAATGGTCAGCATGGATACACCAAGGGCAAGTCATGCTTGACCAACCTGATTGCTTTCTATGATGAGGTGACTGGTTCTATGCATGTGCAAAGACCAGTGGATGTGGTGTACCTTAAGTTCAGTGAGGCTTTCGATATGGTCTCCCACAACGTTGTCACAGGCTAGCTAAAGAAGTTCAAGCTGAATGAATGGGCTGTAAGGTGGATAGAAACTGCCTGATAAATTGGGCCAGAGGATAGTAGTCAACGGCTTGATGTCTACCTGGAAGTCAAGTGGAGTGCCACAGGGGTTGGTCCTGGGGCCGGTTTTATTCAATATATTCACTAGTGACCTGGAAGAAGGTATAGACTGTATCCTCAACAGGTTTGCAGATGACACCAAGCATGGTGGGTAGTAGATGCATTGCAGCGTATGTCTGGTTTTGCGTTTGTGCTATCCTAGTCCAACGAGGTCTCATACCTGCAGAGGCCAGATGCTCATCACCGTCTTGGGCTTTTGTTCATAGTTGTTCATAATCATCAGGGTTGGAAGGGACCTGAGCAGATCATCAAGTCTGACCCCCTGCCATAAGCAGAAATGAATGCTGGGATCAAAAGACCCCAGCTAGGTAATTATCTAGCCTGCTTTTGAAGACCCTCAAGGTAGAAGTGAGCACCACTTCCCTTGGAAGCTGCTTCCAGATCCTAGCCACGCTGACTGTGACACATTGGCCTTTTTCCAGTCCCCTGGCACCTGGCCAGAACACCAAGAGTGCTCATAAAGCCATGCCAGGGGCCCTGCAATGACCCTTTCTAATTCCCTCAGCACTCTTGGGTGGAAATCACCTGGACCTGCTGACCTGAACACATCCAGCCCCACCACAAGTTCCCTAACTTGTACCTCCCTGACCCTAGGCCTGGTGGTGCCTCTCCTGAGTCTGCCTGGCATCCCAGTACGGGAGATGTCCCAATCCCTGCTCAGAAAAATTGAGGCAAATAATTTGTTAAAGAGGTCCACTTTTTCATAGTTTCATGGTTTCATAGTAACTAGGGTCAGAAGGGGCCTAGAGCAGGCCATCTAGTGCAACCACCAGATGGCCAAGCATATCCTGCAGGGCCCCACTTTACCCGGTACCTTCTTTTTACTCACTATGTATTTAAAAAAGGACTTCTTGTTATCTTTGATTCTGGACACTAGTCCCAGTTCCGTCTCTACCTTAGCCTTCCTAACAGCCCCCCTATAGTCTCGACCAATGGTGATTTAATCCTCCTTGATGAAATCCCCTCTCTTCCACCAGATGTACACGTACTTTTTTAGCATTCAGATATTGCTGAATGCCTTTGGTGAGCCATTAGGGCTTTTGAGCACTCTTCCCATCTCTGATTGTCCTTGGGACGGTCATCCTTTGGATGTCATCCTTGGGACGGTCTTTGCCTGTGGCCAGGACCAGGTCCAGCAAGGCATTTCCCCTGGTGGGGCTGTGCACCTCCTGGTTAGGTGGATGTCCTGTATCTCAGATAGGAACCTAATGAACAGTCAGAACTGGCTCACTACTCCTCCCAGCAGATAGCCAGGTAGTTTATGTCACCCATGATGACTACATCTCTTGACTTAACTGCCTCTGCAAACTGACCTGAGAATTCCTGGTCCTGCTCTTCCCCCTGGTTGGGTGGTCTGTAGCAGACCCTCACTGTTAAGTCCCTTTCCCCATGACCCCCTTGTATCCTGACCCAGAGCACTTCAGTCCACTCCTCCTCTGACCCTAACATCTATGCAGGGCGCCGGACTCGATGATCTATTGAGGTCCCTTCTGACCCTAACATCTATGAATCTATGACCCCATTCTCTTTGATGTAGAGCACCACACCCAGCTTTCCTGCCCGTTCTATTCCTTCCTTTTCCTTTTCGTGTAGCAAAAGAAGAAAGCACAGAGGCCTGGTGGTTCCCTGTCATTGGGTCACATAAATCCACACAACAATACCCTGGCCTGGCTTCCTACATCCTACTCCTTAGACTGGCCTCTGCCTGCTTCCAAAGCATACACTCCAGTGAGCACCCTCGGTGGCTCATGAACTAAATAAATGCAGATTGACTGGAAATCACTGCAGCTATTCTGTGTTTACATTGCAGCTCTTGAAAATAGAATTTGGTCTGGTCTCTTTATCTTTTCACATATCCAGGTGCTTTCCTGAAGACCTGGGGCAATTTCCAGTGTGAGTCTTTCCCTGGGAAACTTTGCATCTCTTATTCATATTTGCATATAAATAATTGATCTGTGACCATCTTCCTGAGATGCAGATCATCTTCGTGGATGAGAAGCAAAGGACATGGTCATGGAGAAGAGCCAGAGGAAGAAGGACGCAGATGTACCATGTCCACAGCAGTCTTCCCAAGCACAGTTCAGCCAACCCACTCATGCACTACATTTCTCACACCCAGAAAGGAGGGTTTCTCTGAAGCACCAGGACCCACCACTCCTAACTACACCAGGGCAGCAGTGTGGCAGCCTCATCATTGTAGGAGCAGTATTTCCAGAGCCTCTGCAGGAGAAATGGTGGGCATCTTTGAATCTCCTCCTGAACCCAACTGGCAAAACCATGAGAAGTCCTTTGTTTGTCCAAGGTAGGAAAGGTGTTTGAAAGGAGGTCAGGGGTTGGATGGAGCCCATGGTTCTTGGGAAAGCAGCTGGAGGGGTGAGGTTTGCCTCTGTTTAACCCATTTGGGCAACCTTATCCAGCTCTGTCCCCATCCCAAGCACCCACCCCAGGGAAGACAGAAACAAAGCCACATACAGTTAGTGATATCACTGTCAGGTTAGGTTTTAATCAGAGAACTAAGGAGGTGAGAACAGTTGATGTGGCTCTATCCAGTGCAGCGCATGCACCGAAGGTCCTATTTGGACATCTCCGCTCCCCTTCAGCAGGACCTTATATGTATGCACAGCAAATGAAGTTGCCGTAACACTTGCCAATCACCACTTCACGACGAGTGCGTCTTGGACAGCATGAACCGCCTCAATAGGAACATACCATGGGGCTGTTTTGCCCACCAGCACCTGAAGAAGGAAAAAAATGGTCACTGTGACTTTCTGCTCCCCTTTTCCAAGTATGGGAATTTCAGCACAAGAGGTATGATGATAATAGGACAGGAAATGGCCACAGGTAAGGCAGGTGCTGACAGACCAACAGTTTGCCAGTGAAACTGTGACATCTATAGAACATTAAAACAAGAATACATATACATGGCAGGATACATGGCAGCTCTGGACAGAGCAATCTGGAAGGGACGTGTAAACGAAATGCAGTCCTTGGTTAAAATCCCAGCAGCGAGGGCCCCCTCCACCCATTGAGACCAACTCTCATGCCTGCTCTCCATATCCACACTGATGTTTCTTCCTCGTGTAAGCACCCCGCCATGGTCACCCCCAGGCTTTGCATCTTACCTTCAGCTTCCACATTAGCTTTTGCTTCCAAAGCATCATTCTTCACCTCATCCCAGGTGTCCACTTCCTTCTGGGGTTGCTTCTCATCCACTGGATTGGGCATGGCCTGGACATGGAGAACCAAGAGAACCAGGGCAAAGAGAAGGCAGGTGGTCTTCATGACTGCAGGTTGCCTGGGATCCAGGAGACACCAGAAGAGATGAGGTTCTGAGACTCTGTGAGACTGGTGCTCCTCTGAGGACTGTTGGAAGAGTCCTTGCTTTACACATCTTTCCAAGGAGGAAGGCAGCGGCATTTACAGCATGGGGGAATTCTCAGGGAGGCTGCTCTAATCTGCTGCACTGCCTGCTGTCATGTGTCCCTTGTGTTTGGTGAAGGCTTGCTGGAGATAAGCCCTCCCTGTTCTCCAGCTGTGCAAGTATCAATTTACAGTGGTGCAAGCATCACCTTGGAGGTACCCCTTGCCTCTGTCTTTCTTTAAGCAAATATAATAAAATCACCCCACTCCTGTCTCCTGGTCCAGCACAGTCAGGCATGTGTTGCAAAATCTTAGTTCACTGATTCCCTCTTCTAATCAGGGTTTGTACAGCACCTGGCACAAATAGGCTTTGATCCATAACCAGGACTCCTAGATGCTACCCCATAGCACTCCCTGTATGAATTTTGAGGCCCGTTCTTTGCTGGCTTGGGCATCAATTCTTCAGTGTTGCTACTGAAATTGCTGGATAATCCTTCTGGGACATCTTCGGTCTGGCCTCCAGGTTGGCAGCAGACCTCGTGGCACAGCAGATTGGGCCAACAGATTGATCCCTCCATCCTCCACAGAAGGGAACAGACCTTGCCTAGCAAAGTCCTCTGTCATTGCCCTGTTTGAGGCTCCTTGATTCTGCAGTGTTCCCTTTTCCTTGCAAACCTCTTTTTCTCTCAGCAAGGTTACAGTGAAGGAATGTGAGAGAGAGTTGCCCAGCTAATTCCCTAGCAAACACCCCCTGAGCTGTAGTTAAACAAGGGGCTGTAGTTAAACTGAACTCTAGTTAAACAATTGGACTCTAGTTATACAAGGCACTTAAGTATCTGTGTAGCTGCTGAGTTTTAGCTGCTTAAAATGCAACTCTGTAAGTTAGTCTTAAATCCTAGGGCTGTGCAAGGCTTCAGATTATGCTTTGGATCCAGAGAAGCACGTCCAGATCAAAGTTCTGACTTCTTCATTAGGCTTTCTGAATGGGTTCAGAGCTTCCAAAATGCTTTGGAAAACCTTCGAGGCTGGATCTCTGAAGCGGCTATAGGGATTTATAATGGGGAATCAATGAAACATCTATAACTTTGTTGCTTTTGTCTGATTTGTATGAAACTTGCAGGGATGGTAGCCTCTGTAGAGGGAATGATGCCTGCCAAACTTCAAGAAAATCAGTGCAGGGTTTCTGGGAAAACTGCACCCCAAATTCTTGAAAGCAAAGCTTGTGTCGTGTGTGTTACACCACAGAGGGGTGAAAACTGCAGGGCTGGTAGCCCCTGGTGAGGCCACAAAGCCTGCCAAGTTTCAAGATGATAGGTGCAGGGGCTTGGGGGGATGTGCACCTCCAGCTGCTGACAGGCAAAACTCATGACAGATGAAACTGTGTGTGTTAAGGCGCAGCGAAATGAAAGCTGCAGGGATGCTAGCCCCTGGTGTGGCCAAAAAGCCTGCCTGCTGTTGAGCAGATCAGTGCAGAGCTTCTGGGTTCCGGAGTTCTGCACCCCTAGCTGCTGACAGACAAAATTCGTGACATGGGTGCTTGTGCAACTGATTGTCTCTGCCCTGGGTAGTAGATTGTCTGTATTGACTATTTCCTCTCCTTAGTCTGTCTGTGGTTTTGTAGGTGTTAATTGATGCTAATTAACTGGTTACATTAGCTAGCAACTGTGTATTGAGCTGGTTCCTGAGTGAATCATGATTGATTGGTAACTGGTAACACAGTAGCTTAGCAGCCAGGCCTGCAACAGTTGTCTTGTCCTGTCCTCTGCTTTATAAACCCCACGATTCCCTGCCATGCTTTCTATTTGAGTACTATCATCAACTATCCATGTCTTTGGTGGCACTGAAGTCCTCACTCAGCATCACCAGGAGGGTCCTTCTCCTTCTTTTTGCTCTTTTCTTCTTGGTTCTCCAGGTGCAGGCTCAGCACAAGGCCCAGGAAGAAGCCCAGGACCCAGCACTTCAGGATGAGGCAGAAGAAGTGATGGCAGCCCCAGGTAGGACACCAACCAGTGTGGGAGAGTAATGGGGCTATCTGGTTTAGTCTGAAGGCACCACACGAGGCATCTCCAGCTTGCAGGACCCTGGGCATAACTATTATTCACAAGTGTTTATTATGTTCACTTCCAGTATTATGAATTACTTTTTATGAATGCACCCAGTCCTGCCTTTGGGAATGAAAATGTCCCTAAGACCTCCTTTCCCCTGTGCAAAGAGTATCCCAATTTCAAAAAGCCACTGTAGGTGCAGTGGTGCCATGTGCCAGACTGAATTTTGCTTCAGAGGTGAAGTCAAGTTGGGATCAATCCTGTGCTTTCCTTTTCCCTTGCTACAAGGAGCTGCCAGGGCTCTGAAGGGTGAGTCAGCATCTGAAGGAAGACTTTACGGAGGATATGAGAAAGCCAAAGAGGGGGAGAGCTGCATTCATTCTGCTTTTCTGAGTCATGTTCTGAATCCCAAATCATGTTTCTGTGGAGGCCGAGAGTGGCCAGATGGGGCCGCTGATGGAGTGGAATTAGGCACAAAAATCTTGTTGGTTGAATTCAAAAAGAATTTTACTTACAAACTGGAATACAGTGTAGGTACGCTCTGTAAAGTTGCAACACAAAAAGAAACCAGGTGGCATACCGATGTTGTCCAAGCATGCAAGGCACAGGGTACGTCAGGATAAGTGGCGATGGGGAGTCATTGGTGGTTGATCAGGCCTCCAAGTTCACTCTGAGATACACATGGAAGTCTCTTCCGACGAGCATGAGGAGTTCTCTCCAACTTGGGCAGAAACTTGCCCTAACTTTTATATGGCTAGCAAGCCAATTGTCAGCCGCCAGGTATGAATAATTTACGACAAGCCAATCAAAAGCATGCATGCAAACAGTGCAGATGCAAGCTTTGGCGGGGACTGATCATTGCACCAAGGTTTTTTCCCGCCTTACAGGGGAATCCCTTGCAACTGAACACTCGCATTGTGCTGAGAACTTTTCTGTGCCGAGGCCCTTTTAATCTCTCAGCACAGACATGCCCCCTTGCCGATGGCACAGCTGAAGCTGGAGCACATGCGAGTCAGCTAAATTGTTGTGTTGCCTGACAGGTTCACATGGTAGGTAGGTATAAACAAACGTAGACAATGAAACAAGTTTGCTCTCTATAGCCCGAACTAAACAATAACCTATGAACACACAAATACACGTAACTATATTTGTTATGAACAGTTCAATCATCAGGACTTTGGTGGGTGTCATAACGCTGCCTCAAGTCGTGTCCTGGCTTCTCAGAGTATCTTCTCTCCCTCTAGTCTGGCTCTGACAAGCACTCTGGATCCCGGACCTGTGGAGAAAGAAACTTTCTAAACAATTAATTAACTATACTACAAGACATGATTATATTATGGATTTTAACACAATGATCCATCATCCGACTTGGCTGAGCATTGGAAACCCAGTTCGTAAGCCAGATTCCATTGACCCTCATCTCCCAAAATTCACAACAGCTTTTTCATGAGCCTCGAATGATACAGGAGGAATCCGAACATGGCTCGTTCCTCCGGCGTTCTCTGCGTTGGCCAAGAACTAGGCTCGTATGAGGCTTCACTGAACACTTCTATGTCCGGCTTGATGAGCTCCTGCAGTCGCAAGAGTTGCTGTAGGAGATCGCCTGCGGGTTGTCCGGCCAGTGGGTTCAAAAGGATCTGCAAAATGATGGAAGTCTTTCCTCCATATGTTTTGATGCAGGCTTCTATGCTACTGAGCGTGATTGGAACAGCTCCAGGATCTTGCAAGTAATGGTGAGGCCATGGTCCTCGCTGCTGGGTCGCTGTCAGTCCCAGTGCATGTGTTCTAGGGCTCCATGCGCAGTACAAAATTCCCATGATCACTAGCAAGATCTGTTCCTCATCGACTCTTGATGGACAACCTCCGTGTCAGGCCTATGACTTCTGGCTGGCCTGACCTGCAACAAGCACTGGAAGCAGAATGGGCCAATGAGGGTTGCACGTCACCATGTCAATGTCAGTAACGCACCCTCTGCTCCATGAGGCTTGTCTGGTCAGAAAACTCGCCTCTTCTCAGCTCACCAGATCGGATCCAAACTCCACAACCAGGCATCCCATCCACATAGCTAAGGTCTCTTCTGATCTCATCTTGGACCTCTTGCATAACTTCTGCAATTCAGTCCAGGTCTTGGCGTGATAGGTGTTAGCAGCACCAACCACTTGGCTTCTCGCTGCCACAGGGCGCGTGGCCATGTGAGTCATCACTACATCCGACGGGGAACTCGGGCACAGCTTGTTTCCCATTGTCTCCTTGTTGTAGCCTGGAAGTGGGCCCGTGGGAAGCGATGTCATCTTGGGGGGTGGATTCGCTACTTCTGCCCGCCCGTCGGTAGTTCTGCCCTTCTCTTCTGGATTCTTGGGTCAGCTCCCCTCCGTTTCATTGCCATCTTGGAATGGAGGAGGACCGGGGTTTCTTTCTGCTACTATCTGCTCAGCTGCGTGAATGGCAAGCAGTCGGGCTTCCAGCTTTGCCTTTTCCCACACCAGAATTGTTACCATGTGGAACATCACACGCAACATTTTCCCCTTCCCATGTTCCAAGCCAGTTCTCTTAACCGCGTCATAACTTTCTGCTCCTAATTTTCCACAGAGCTCAAAAAAAGGCTCCGGGTCTCTCAGCTCGGGTGCTAGGTCTGAATTAATCAGTGCTGGCCCTTTGCTCTACTGTACACAGCACATGCAGCGGGCAAACTCCTGGCTGAGGGCAGTGCTCTCCTCGCTCAGCTTTGGTCCGGCGAAGCGTTCGGTGCCCCCTTCTTCTCGGGGTCTGAATAGAACCCACTCACTTCCCATCACACATCCGAATGCTCCAGGGTGGAGATGCACTTCCCACTCTTTCTTAGTTTCCCCTTCTCCTTCGAGTGAGAGGTAACCGCTCACAAGTCTTCCACCCACTTGGTGGTAAGCAATGTGTGTGCCTAACTCCACGGCGTTCAGTACGTGGTGTTTCCCACTGTGCCAGAGGCAATTCTTAACTAATTCCAACTCCACTGAGTCTTCCCTGGATACCAATCCTGTTTGTGATGCCATGTGGGGGCCAAGAGTGGCCGGATGGGGCCGCCGATGGAGTGGAGTTAGACACAAAAATCTTGTGGGTTGAATTCAAAAAGAATTTTACTTACAAACTGGAGTACGGTGTAGGTACGCTCCGTAAAGTTGCAACACAAAAGGAAACTGGGTGGCACACCGATGTTCCCCAAAAAATAATTCAAAGAAGTAAATTGAATTGTAATACTACTACTAATTGAATTGAATAGCTAAGCTAAACTAAGCTAAGTTAAGCTAAATCCTAACCACTCCTTTATAACATGAAAAAGCAGCAGGCGGGGCTCAGTCGCAGCGTTCCTCTCTCACACAGTTGCTGACAGGAAATGAGCTGCAAAAGGCACAGAAGGGCTGGAAACAGGGGCTTTTTATACTTTTTTTTAGTCCCACCCCACAGACGCCGCCATGGGAAAAGTAGCCAGGGAGAAATCCTTCTCACTGGCTACCTACAGACGTCAGTCTTCTCCCCCTCCCCCTCCCTCTTCCAATTCCCTCAAAATGGCTGAAGAGGCTCTGGAGCATCCAAAGACGGTCCGAAGTGCTTCAGATGCCCCCGGCTTGCTCTGGACACCATTGTTTGTATCTGGCTTCAACCCAGAAGTGCCACGTCGGACACCAGATCATCTGAAGCGGGTCAGGATCCAAATCGGGATCTGAAGTCTCACACAGCCCTATTAACCAGCAATGTGAAAAGGTTTTGCATACCGCAACTGCAGATATCACCCTGCACACATCCTCCAGAAAATGCACTGAGTTTCACCAGCCGTTCCTTTCAATATCTTATCAGTCCGTCTCTGGATTTGCTCCTTTTCCATCCCAGTGTGTGTTTTCTCAAGTCTTTTTAGGCTCTCAGTCCTAGAGGGACTGTGGTTCCTATTTGTGCTATGCCAAGTCCAATGAGGTCTCGTACCTGCAGAGGCCAGGTGCACATCACTATTTTCGGCTTTTCTTCATAGGTGTTAATAGTGGGTAGGGCTGGAAGGAACCTGAGCAGATGACCAAGTCTGACCCCCTGCCATGGGCAGGAATGAGTGCTGGGATCAAATGACCCCGGCTAGGTGATTATCTAGCCTCCTTTTGAGGACCCCAGGGTAGAAGTGAAGACCACTTCCCTTGGAAGTTGGTTCCAGATCCTAGTCACCCTGACTGTGAAGCAGCGCCTCCTGATGTCTAGCCTGAATCTACCCTCAGTCAACTTGTGGCCATTATTCCTAGTTACTCCTGGTAGTGCTCGGGGGAATGGGGACTCCCCCATTGCCCACTGCTCCCCCCTGGTAAGTTTAAGAATGTACTGGGTGATTTCTCCAAAAGCTTATAATGCTCATAATGGCAGTCAATTAAGTCCATCACACAAAGATCTTAAGTCTTTAGCATTCTAGATCTGGCCTGCAAACTGGGCACAATCTGTGTCACTAAGGATGCACTGGGTAACTCTTCCAAAAGCTTGCTTTACTGCTTATCATAAAAGCCGTGATACCCCTCTTGGGTAGTTACTTGAGGCTGTGCAGAATATAAATCTGGGAAAAAGCTGAATTCTCTGCTGACATCTACAGACTCTTGTCTGACCAGACACTTTATCTGCTTCCTGAGTCACTCTGGGAAAGCATCCTTGTCCCAGTGCTGAATTCACCCCAATATCAGTTCCTTCTAAGCCAGGGACACGTCCCATAGCACCTTGCAACTATCAGCCAGTTTCATTTATGAATCACAATGTCAAAATACTGGTGATGAGACTGGAGAAGGTTTCAGACTAGATGAGACGGAAGAACCAATGCAACTGTATGACTATCACAGCAATGAAACAGGATGACCTACAACCACACGTCAATCTAGCTGTGAGTGCAGAAAACAAGGCCAGGGCAGAGAGACTTCTGCCATTTTGGCAGAGTTTATCCATGTTTTCTGCTGTCAGAAAGGAGCTGATACTTGTCTTTTCCCCTAATTAGGAGGACAGCAGCAGGCTGCTGAGATACTGCACAGGCCCCTTGAATAGCACATCATCAAACAGATGACAAGCAGGAGGGATTATCATCAGCCTGTCCGAGGTAAACGGAAAGGACGGTGTCACTGCAGGAAGAGCCAAGAACAAAGCAACAACAAAGGAGATTCACTGAGATTCTTCCGTAAGATCTTGTTCACCTCCCCGCACCCTCATACTCCTGTGTTGTCCTGTCCCCTGCTTTATAAATCCCACTTCTGTGCTTTCTATTTGGAGTGTAATCATCAAGTGTCCACGTGTCCTTCTCCTTCTCTTTGCTCTTCTCTTCTTGGTTTTCCAGGTGCAGGCTCAGCACAAGGCCCAGGAAGAAGCCCAGGACCCAGCACTTCAGGATGAGGCAGAAGCAGTGATGGCAGCCCCAGATACGACACCAACTGGTGTAGGAGAGTAACGGGGCTTTTAATAATGATTTTAATGCAACTGTCATAACTCTTGTGTGCCGTTTGCTGTTCTGGCTGGCTTATGAAGGATACGATGGGCACAGGGGAGATCTCGTGAACACAGTGGCGGGAGCACTGCTGACTGCAAAGACATTTGTCAATGAACTGGGGTTTTGGAAGGAGGAAGAGGAAGACAAGCCCTAGGACCCCCAAACCTTCTCCAAGCTGAGCAGCTCAGGACCTGGCTCACAAATGGACACTGCCACACAATGGCTGATCAGGAAAATGACCTGTAGGCTTGGTTTCTATCCCATGAAAAATGAAAGGGCAGATGGAGGAGGAAGAGAGAGGGACACTTCTTGGTAGCAGCCCCAACCTTGAGCCTGGAAGGGGGAGAGGGGACCAGTTGCAGCTTCTTTCCTCTCGCCAACCTGAAGACCTCCAGGTGGAGGAGAGGGGAGGCTCAGGGGGTGAGGACAGAGATAATAGGGTAGGTGAGTCTTTGGGACAGAGCTCATGGGGCCTGGGTGGATGTCGGAGGTGAACTTCTGGGAATACTTGGAGCTGGAGGCATGAAAGATGGGCGTGACAAGCAGGGTCAGGGTGCACAAGGAGGTAGGAGAACATGGAGCAGAGATGGGGGCTGAAGGATGAGCCAAAAGTGATATGAAAGCAAGACTGATGCTGGGAGTATGCAGAGAAGAAGGTTTGTGTGCAGGCTAGGGGCATCAGTAATTGCCGGGCAGAGGGCAAGGGCCGGCACGGTTATGGGGGCAAGAGCTACTGCAGCACCAAGAGGCCAAAGTCACCTCTCTCGACACGTCTGGGAAAGTGGGCTGCACACATTGTGTCACCCATTCGTGCCTAGGGAAGTGGGGAGAGGGTTAGTGCAGAACCAGAAGGGAGCCCTGTAGACCTCACGGGAGCATTAGC
>JAGPOW010001842.1:8584-24279 GCA_030014935.1 Caiman crocodilus | reverse complement strand
CGCCGGCCCCAAGTGACACTGCAGTCAGATCCAGGACCAGGGGGTGAAGGCAGGGGTGCCCCTCTGCAGGGTGGGGGCTTTGCGGGTAAGAGATGCAGGATGCAGTGTAGTGGTGCCCACCATGTGCAGGCCGCACATGCTGCCCAGGGGAGGCTTGCATGCAGCTGGCTGCACAGCTCCATGGCCAACTCTCTAGCGGCGGCAAAGGATGGGGATGGGGGAGTTGCATGCGGCAGCCGCTGCCACTCTACCTGTAGTGTCGTGCCAGCGGTGATGGCCACTACCTACAAAACCTCCCCATGCTGCGCGGAGCAGTGCCTGGAGTTGTGCAGCCCAGCTGCAGGGTGGCAGCGGCACCGTGGTGGTGGCTGGGCAGCACGCAGCCCTGCCCCATGTGGCCGACGGCACAGCTCTGCAGCGGCAGCAGTAGGTGCAGGAGCTTCTGTACACAGCAGCTGTCTCTGCTGGCACGGCCCCATAGGTAAGCAGCAGTGATCACAGCGTACAGAACCTCTCACGCTGCTGCTGAGCCATGCCCAGAGCTGTGCGGCCAGCCACGGGGCAGCAGCAGTGTGGTGGTGGCGGGGATGGCTGTATGGCTGTATGGCACCCTGGTGCCACCACAGTGTCGCTGCTGCCCTGCAGCTGGCTGCACAGCTCTGGGCACTACTCTGCGGCAGCACGGGGAGGTTTTGTAGGCAGTGGCCATCACCACTGGCATAGCTCTACAAGTAAGTGGCAGTGACCGCTGCATGTGAGCCCCCCTATCCCCCTCCCCCACTGCTGCTGCAGAGGCAGCCATGGAGTTATGCAGCCAGCCATGTGCAAGCCTCCCCCTTCCCTAGGCAGTCAGCCGGGTGCCATGTGTGCGGCCTGCACATGACGGGCACCACCATACTGCCCCGCATCTCTTACCTGCAAAGTCCCCCTGGCCCGCTTCTGGCTTCAGTGTGCCACCTGGGGCTGGCAGCAGCCACTACTCCCTCAGCCCCCAACCCCAGCTTACCTCTAGGCTCCAGGGGTGAAGGACATGGCTCCACGGTGGCAGCACTTGCCTGCAAAGCCCCACAGCTAGCATGCAGCTGCCACCACCCCGCACCTCTGCGAAGCTGTGCAGCTGATCACAAGGCATAAGCAGTGGTGCAGTGGCTGCTGCTGCATGTAAACCCCCCTTTCCACCTCCCGGCTGGGTAGGACATATGTGGCCTGTACACGGTGGTTGCCACCACACTGCTGCTGCCACCGTGTCCTGTGCCACTTGCCAACAAAGCCATGTAAGTGGGGATGGTAGCGCAGGGTGCAGTGGCAGAGTTGCAGTGGCAGTCTCCATGTGCGAACCCCCTGTCAGGCCGGCCAGCGCATGTGTGGCCTGCTGAGTGGCACCCCTGCCCTCACCCCCTGGCCCTGCTCCTGGGATTGGGCACAAGGGCATGCTTCCTCCCCGCCTTCTTGATGTGTCCCCTTAGTACCTTCCCTTTCCCCTTTTCCCCCCAAACACACTTACCTGCTGGGGTGGGTTCAGTGTCTGTGTGTACCTCCGTGTCTGCATGTGTGTGTCTGAGTGTAGGAGGCTGTTGTGAGGGGCATTAGGAGGGCTGTTGAGGCTATGAGGGGGAGTGCAGGGCACCAGCAGTGCTGTGGAGGGCCTTTAATTTTTATCACGGGTTTTGGGGTTTTAATCGGAGAATTTGCAATTTTTAATCAGAAAAAAACAGAATCCCTGGTTATGGCTCAGCAGAAGGAAATGAAAGTTTTAGTAGCTCTTGTTGTTACCACTACTGGTTTAGCATTTCCTTGACTCCATTGCTAGCGACCCATGCACGTGCGATGGAATCTGGGTACTTCTGTCTCCAAATGCCTCGAAGCTTCTGCCCATGTTTTCATATCCACCAGCTACAGGCTCTGGCTTGACTGTATTTCCTTGGAGACCTGCTCCCAAACATGCTCTGCCATTCAGTTGTCATCTCCTGAAATCCCTCTGCATGTCAGATCACCTCTTTTTAACATCATGATGGGTGGCTCAGTGCAGGACCAGTGAAAAATGGTTGCTTTTTCCAGAGGGTCTCTGATACAGGGGTTGTTCCAGCTTGTGGGCAGGGCTGAGAGACTTACCTTCTCCCATGTCCATTTGCGTTTTTGGTGATTTCTTTTCCCTCCAGTTTCTCTGAAAGGCTTTCTTAGGGAAGGGCTTCATGGCTTTTTGCTCTGTAAAGACCATGTTGACCATTCCTACATTATGGGCTTTCATGTGCTTGAAAAGGTGTCTCCTTCTGCTTTCTCTTGTCCGTATCCAGGACTCCCAGGACCTTTGTTTCAAACCCTGCAGGATTTCCTCACTTGTGTGCTCAACTCCCCTTCTGGGAAGATCCTCCCATTGGATGGGATGATTGCTTTCGTTGCCACTGCAGTTCTTATAAAATCTTCCTTTCCTCTGCACAGATGGGAAATGACACTCTGTCCCAGAAACAAGTGTCACAATCAGCCATCTGTTGCCAGGCCTCACTTTAAACCTTCCCACAGAAAAAACTTGCTTCAGTTCCTTTGCCCGGAATGACACTGCTAAGACAGATGTTACCTAGCCACCAGTGTGTCCAGTGTGTCTTCATTTTCATGCCTTTTATAAAGAGTGAATTCTTCATCTTTATGCTGTTTAGCACATTACACATCACTTCATGTGCAACCCTGTCCCTGGGAACTCTCTTGGTCTCGCACCCATTTTATACCTCTGAGGAGTGGTGGCTACTTTTTGTCCTGTGACCATCCCGCCAATACCTGGGTGACAAAGGCCATTGTTTATCAAAGGCTTCTCCCTGCAGTGCCATCTTTTGCATCCTAAATGTCCACCCTCCCTTGTCCTTCAAGGCCCCAGTAGAATCCTTGAGTTCATTGGATCCATTCTCCAAATCCTAGCTGGTTATTTGGCATCCAGTACCCAGTTGTGAATGTTTTTTAACCACTGCCCCAAACAGGACATCGAGGTCCCACCCCTGACTTAATCCACCGCATTACGCGAGGACAGGAGGAGCTGTGGGTCTGTGATGGTGAGGACATTTCAAGGTTGGAGGATCTCCTGCCAGGTGAGTTGTGGCTGTCTCCTGCCCTGACTTCCCTCTCAGAAATGCTCCGTGCCCACAGTGCCTGGACCCTGCAGACCTGCCCTTTCCCTTCTTGTCCCCCTAACTACAACTGCTAGGGACAGTGAGTTCCTGGTTTTGATGTTCAGGCACAGGTCTGGCTTCCCTGGAATAACACGGTCTTAAAATTCTGTATTTGTTTCACAGCGTAAGACTTCATTCCCCAAGCCCAAGGTAGCCATACCTCTATAGCAGCCTCTTCTAAGGCATGATGGGAGTTGAAGTCCCCCATGGTGGCATCAGCATGGTGGCTTGCAGCTCCATGTAGCCATTATTGTAAAGCAAGAGAGAGGCCTAGGGCTCTGCTTGGTATCTCCTGCTCAGGTCAAGCTGGAACCTAGGAAGTGTTGAATCTTGGTCTTGGGCTGCACTGAGTGGCTCCTGGCCCCAAAGGATGGGAGGGATTCACAAGCTTTCATGTTGCAGGGGGAAGTGAACCCCCATGACTCATGCCTTTGTGTTTCATCTCTGGGCCATGAGTGTCACAGAGCTCTGGACTCAGCAGAGAGTCCATGTACAGGTTCACGCGAAGGCCTTTGTCCCAGGGGAGATTCCAGTGATGTGCGGGCCACCTGGGCCTCATCAGCAGACGAAAGCCACATGGGCCCATTGCAAGCCCTAGAGCTTTCCCAGGAAGCAGGAAGGAGACATAGCCTTGTACCTTCCAGGAAAGACCCCCAGCTCAGTCCCCTCCTCCCAGAGCAGGTTTTGGAGGCAGTAGGGATGAACCACATGGGAATTTTCTACCTAGGAGAAGCAAATGGTCCAGTGTAAAGCCATTCTCACCACACACCCTAACTTCTGGCAAGCCCCAGAAATCCACTGCGAGGTTGTCTATCCTGGTACCAGATGCTGCTCTCAGAACTGCCAGAGATCACGGGTGAGGAAAGCAGACCAGTCTCAACAATGCACTTTGGCTTTCACAGCATGTTGGCCCAACCAGTTTGAGGGCTCAGTATCATCTCCCCTGGGTCTGCCAGTGCTGTGGGACAGAGCAGTCTTTAGAGAGACTCCCTTCTTTATGCTGATTCTGCCTCTGTTCCCCTGGTCCCGTTAGAGCAGGAAGTTATTCAGGTCTGGTCCTAACACATGTCCCACATGGGTTTCTCCCAGTAGAGACTGAGGGGATGGGGCTGAGCGCTAGGTCACAAGTTCTGTGGTCCTGGCTCTGACCTTCACTGAGCAGGAAGTATTAGCCTGGCACAGGAACGTGCCCCTACCTCACCCTCAGCATTTGGGGCTTGGCAGAGTGACGTTATTCTCTTCAGAAAACAAGTGTCAAGGTCCAGTCATCCTCACAGGCCCAGGACAACAGAGGGAATTGCAGTGCTTGGCCTGTGACAACAGGGTATGGCTAACCTAGAGTTTCTCCTCCCCATGCAGAAGGCACCTGGCTGCTAAGCAGAGCTGAGAAGCAGAGTCCTGATGAAAGGTCTGCAAACCTGGAGCCACCACAGCCTTCCCCAGGGAGTTTGGGCAAAATGGAGTCCCTGAGACCTGAGGAAGACCAATGGCTCCAGAGCCAGGGGAGCCCCCAAAAACATAAGGTGAATATGGCAGTGAAGCAGGTGCCATCATTTCTTGGGCATGAGAGTGGAGAAAGGACAGATTCCAGAGAGAGCCCGGGATCCAGGGAAGGATTTGTGGAGATGAAGAGACATAAGGCAAACTTCCACCAGAAAGAGACCCTGCATCTGAGCCAAGGCAGTGGGTGGGGCCTGGCAGAGACGCAGGAGGTGCCTGCTGACACGTGGGGCAGAGCCCACCCTGACCCTGAGTGCCGGAAAACCTTTAGCTGCTTCCCACACTGTGCTCTTTCACGTTGGTGCCCTGAAATTGGAAAGAACTTCACTCGCTCCTCCCACCTGGTGGTGCACCAGCACATACAAAGAGTGAAGAAACCACATCAGTGCTCTGCGTGTGAGAAGAGCTTCACCTATTCCTCCCATCTGGCGCAACACCAGCGTATCCATACAGGGGAGAAGCCATACAAATGCTTTGAGTGTGGGAAGAGCTTCACCAATTCCTCCCATCTGGCACGACACCAGCACACACACACAGGGGACAAGCCATATCACTGCTCTGAGTGTGGGAGAAGCTTTACCCAGTCCCACAACCTTGCCCAGCATGAACGTGTTCACACGGGTGAGAAGCCATATCAATGCTCTGTGTGTGGAAAGAGCTTCAGCCAGTCATCCCACCTGGGCCAGCACCAACATATCCACACAGGGGAGAAGCCTTATCAGTGCCCTGTGTGTAGGAAGAGCTTCACCAATTCATCTTGCCTCACCCAGCATCAACGCATTCACACGGGGCAGAAGCCACATCAGTGCTTAGTGTGCGGGAAAAGCTTCACCCATTCCTTCAATCTGGAACAACACCACCGTATCCACAGAGAAAAAAAGCCATATCAGTGCTCTGTATGTGGGAAGAGTTTCACCCGGCCCTCCCACCTGGCTCGGCACCAGCGTATACACACAGGGGAGAAGCCACATCAGTGCTCCGTGTGTGGGAAGAGCTTCACCCATTCCTTTAATATGGCACAACACCAACATACCCACATGGAAAAAAAGCCACACCAGTGCTCTATGTGTGAGAAGAGCTTCACCCGGCCCTCCCACCTGGCCCAGCACCAGCATATACACACGGGAGAGAAACCACATCAGTGCTCTATGTGTGGAAAGAGCTTCATCCGGTCCTCCCACCTAGCCCGGCACCAGTTTATACACACACGGGAGAAGCCACATCCGTGCACTGTATGTGGGAAGAGCTTTACCAGTTTGTCCCACCTGGCCCAGCACCAACGTATCCACACAGGGGAGAAGCCACATCAGTGCTCTGTGTGTGGGAAGAGGTTCACCAATTCATCCAATCTTGCAGCACACCAACGTATCCACACAGAGGAAAAGCCACATCAGTGCTCTGTGTGTGGGAAGAGCTTCACTCAGTACTCCCACCTGGCCCGGCACCAGCCTACCCACACAGGGGAGAAGCCACATCAGTGCTCTGTGTGTGGGAAGAGCTTCACTCGTTCCTCCAATCTGGCCATCCACCACCGCATCCACACAGGTGAGAAGCCATATCAGTGCTCTGAGTGTGGAAAGAGCTTCACTTATTCATCCCACCTGGCCCAGCACCAACGCATCCACACAGGGGAGAAGCCATATCAGTGCTCTGTGTGTGGGAAGAGGTTTGCCAGTTCTTCCAATCTAGCACCACACCAACGTATTCACACAGAGGAAAAGCCACATCAATGCTCTGTGTGTGGAAAGAGGTTCACCCAGTCCTCCCAGCTGGTCCGGCACCGGCCTCTCCATACAGGGGAGAAGCCACATCAGTGCTCTGTGTGTGGGAAGAACTTCACCCGTTCCTCCAATCTGGCCATCCACCAGCGCATCCACACAGGGGAGAAGCCATATGAATGCTCCAAGTGTGGAATGAGTTTCACCCATTCCTCCCATCTGGCTCGACACCAGTACATCCATACAGGGGAAAAGCCATATTAATGCTCTGTGTGGCAAGAGTTCACCAATTTATACCTCCTGGCCCAGCACCAGTATATCCACATACAGGAGAGGCCACATCAGTGCTTTGAATATGAGAAGAGCTTTCCCCTTTCCTTCATTCTAGCACAACACCAGCCCATGCATACAGGGAAGAAGCCACATCGGTGCCCTGTATGAGCTTCAGTTTTATCTACCTGGCCAGCCACCAGCACATCCACACACAAGGAAAGCCACATCAGTGCTCTCCCTCTCCCTCTCTCTCTCTGTGTGTGTGTGTGAAGAGCTTTGCCCAGCACCAGTGTATCTACAAAGGGGAGAAGCCATAACATTGTCTAGAGTGTGGGAAGAGCTTCACCCTGCCATTTAACCTGCCCACACACCAGCATGTGCATACAAGGGAGAAGCTGCATTAGTAGTGAACAGTTTCACTATTTTCCTGCCCCTTAGGCAAGGGGCTGGAACCAATGATCTCTTGAGGTCCCTTCCAGCCCTAAAGGCTATGAAATCCAAACTGGCCTGGTACCAATGCCTCCCCTCTGGCCAAACACCAGTGCATTGGCACCCAGGAGCATCCATAAGTCTACCAGCAGTGAAGGGAGGGCTTGCGGGTGCCTACCTACTCAGCTGCTGCCTGTGCATTCATTACTGGAGTGCAGAAAAATATAATACCCAGATGCTGGGGAAACCTGTGACGGGATGATCTTTGTATCAGCCTTGGATCCTCTGCCTTCTCAATTGTTTTCTAAAGGTAGCCAGTCCCCACCAGGGACAAGTGCCTTCCCAATAGGGTGACCTCCCCAAGACAGCTGGCTCTGAATGCCTGTCCTTGGCTGCCTCCCATGCCCATTGAGGTCTGCAAGGAGTTGCTGCTGTCACCCTGAGCCTGGTCTTTCAGGTTTTGCTATTTCCCCTCCCCAGAGCTCTGTACCCCTGGGTGCCCGCTGCTCCCCTGCCCTGCCTTCCACTGCACTCTTAATGCAGTCTTTGCTCAGAAAGCCTCAGCACTGGGCATGGTATCTCTGTGGCTGGGCTCTCTGCCTGCTCCAGAGCTGTGAGATGGGAACCAGCCAAGGGCCAGAACCCTTTGCAAAGCAGATCTTGTCACTGCCCAGCTCCTTCTCTTGCAGACGCTTCAGTGGTCCAGGGGCAGTTGCAAATCCTCGGGTGCAGGATCAGTCACACTGGAGGCCTCACTCCAGGGGCTGGCAATTATTTTGGGTGGAAGGCCACTTACCAAATTTTGGCAAGCTGTTGAGGGCCACTTGGGTAGCCCTGCCCTGGTTGCCACCTTGGGACCAGGAGTTCTGTCCCCTAGCCCCTGGCCTTTGCCACCAGAAGTCCCCTCCTCCCCTAGGAAACTCCTTTCAGCAAGGTGGCTTGCCATCTCAGAACCAGAAAAATACTAAAATATATTATAAAAATCAAACATACTACAACATTAATTTCAAAAAAATATTTTTGTCCTGATTTACATGTGTGAGTGTATTGTATGTAGAGGTGATAGTATCATAGCTTAAAATGAAGTCTTATTCTTGTATATTGTGAGTGGGTATAGGTTTGTGGGAGGGTGTGGGTTTTGTAGGGGGCTGTGTATGGGAAGGGTTTTTCCCACAGCCTGCCTACCCCGGCCCACGTGTGGCAGGCAGCGCCCCTCCAGGCCCAGACACTGTGTTCCTGCCACTCCTGACCCCAGGACACCAGCGCAGCCCAGGGCTCCCACTCGCCACCACTTCCCCTGTCTGCCACTGCTCCCCTTCTGCCACTTCTCTGTCCCCCCTGCCCCCCACTTGCTGCTCCAGAACCATGTCCCAGCAGCTCCTGCCATCCCAGCACTGCCTCTGGGACCTATGTGGTGCCAGGCAGCAAAGGAGAAGGGAAATGGCTGCAAGTGGGATCATGGAGCACAGCAGCAGCCAGGCAAGCTGGTGGGGTGGAGTGGCAGGGGTCTACAGAGCTGGGTGGTTTCACTGTCTCCCTCCTGATGCAGCATAGCTCAGCTCCATAAACGCCTGCCAGCCTGGGCCCCACACTCCTGCTTCCCTGCTGTGGGCCCTGCCGGCACTGGCCCTGGTGCACCTGCGTGGGATCTGCGCTCCAGTCCAGCTCTTGCTGCACTCCGCACACCTGTTTGCTGCCCCTTCCTACCACAGCCACATCCCTGCTTCCCCCACTACCCACCACCCCGTGGTTCCCAGCCACAGCAGGGACTGAAGGAACTGGCCCAGCCAGCCCAGGGGACAGGGCAATGGCCCATGGTCCTCCCCTGCCCCGCTCCTTATCTGGATTCCCCTCGATGCAGGGGGGCAGGAGCAGCCTTAGGCCAGAAGCCTCAGCTAAGCAGAGGCTTCTGCCTGGGACTTGGGGGGTGGGAGGGCCGGGCTGGGCCGGGCAGGACTTCTGCAGCCTTGATCCTGTCGGAGGCTCTCCCTGGGACCTGCTGCCCCTGGCTCCTGTCGTCTTTGAAAGACTGCCAGGAGCAGATTAATACTGATTTTCTAATGTTTTGGGGGGCCCCACGTGCCAGAAAGAATGGCCTGGCGCTGTGTTCTGCCCACGCTGTCACTCCCGGCACTGCTGTGCAGCAAGATCCCTGCAAGGGGACGGCGGAGTGCCTTTTTTGGGACACACCCAGCTCTCGCCTGCATGAATCGGAGCCACCGCCCTCTGGCCCCTTAAGCCAGGGACAGCTCGGGTCCCTCTGGCAGGACTGGGGGTCAGGAGCTGTGGGGAGAAAAGGCAGAAGTATTGGGGAGAAGGGAATGAATAGAAGCCCCCTCCTGGGGCTTTCCCCCCAGATCTCTGCCTCTGCCCCATGGAACTACCTCACATTATGCCACGAGGCTAGGGAGAAAAGGATCCGCGGCACCCTTCCTGGCCTAGTGTTTCCTACCCGGACTCAATATTGGGCTGGACCCATTGCAGAAGCTACTTTAGTGGGAACTTCCGCCCTGACTTAACTATTTCCGGTGTGCTGCCAGTACCTCTTCCCCTGCACCCCCTCCTCCCAGGACGCCTCGGTTCTTTCTCGCCCTCCTTGCAAGACTCTTGGGTCCTCGGAAAGAGCGCTGGGATTCATTCCCGGAGCGTGACGCACATCCGGTTTTCCCTCCGGGCACCTTAAAAGGCAGCGGCATAGAGTAGCTGAGGGGTCCTAGGGCTAGAGTAGTTGTTGCCCCAGTAACAAGAAACGCGTCCCAGCAATACGCATGCGCTAGCTTCGCGCCCGCCCCTGTGCCCGTAGGCTTGGGGCTGTCTGCGGACAAGCCTGATCCGTTGGCGGCTTCCTCCAGTCCCGCGGGGGTTGACAGCAGTGCGTTGTTCATTGGCTGCGTTCGTGTCACAGGCGCTTGCGCGCGGGAGGACGTCGCTGGGCTTGGAAATAATATCATCAGGCTCTGCCTTAGTCTCCTAAATCAATCGTCAGTGTCTCTCCCCCCCCCACCTTTTCTTTTGGGCCTCCTTAGCTCGTTCGTACGTGCGTGCGGAAGCCTTTGCGGCCATGTTTGTTATGGGCAGCACCTACATGAGCGCACCCAACAAGGTTTCACGGAGCGCGAGGCTTCGTCTGCCATCTGGGAGGAGGGCACTGCCTGGTCACAGCAAGAGCAGCGAAGCCACGTGAGCAGCCGTGTTGGATAGAGTGATTCCCCTCCCCCACCTCAATGACACCCCGCAGCCCCGTCCGCCATCCTGGTTGTGGGCAACACGTTTGTTGTTGGTCGGGTCTACCAAAATAATCATAACGAAACCCACTGGTGCTGGCCTCCCCGGGCTGTGTGGCTGTAGGGCTCCCAGGCACCCAGGCGTGAGGACTCTCAATGGGCCTTCCCAACACACAGGAGATACAGCCCTGCCCCCGTTCTTGTAGGTCTCTTTCCTCAGTAATCTCTCCCTTTGGGCCACCTGATTTATCCTTATTTTTTCTAAGGTCCCCCATACACCCTGAGGGCCTGGAGGGACCTTGTAGGGTCCCCCCACCTCCATTACTGGGGTCACGGGCCTGTCATGGTAGGCCACGTGTCCATGGGGGTGGGGGGGTGGTCTAGCGACCATTCCCTGTTACAATAGGGTCTCCCGAAAGGCCGTCCCCGTTGGCTGACGCCCCCTTGGACTCCCAACCCTGGCAGGTTAATGATTGTCAGGGCGTGGGAGGGGGAAAGGTCACCTGGACAGCCCGGACAGACTCACAGCGGCTGCGCAGGGGACCCCCTCCCCTGCCCCCCGCCATGTTTTGGGGTGTCTGGTCCTATCTGCTGTATCTCTATGGTGCCCTCATCAATGCCCTGTCTCCCTGCCAGCCTCCCACCCCACTGCCCGCCAGCAGGGTAGACTGGGAACAGGTACTGGGGCTGGGGTGCGGGGGAAGGGAGTAGGTGCCTACCTACTGGGGCAGGGGGGAATTGGGGGAGCCATTGGGGTCCCTGCCCCCAAGAGCCAGGGAGACAGGTGGGGGTCTGCATGCCTGCTGTCCCAAGGGTGGGCACAGGGACGAGAGGGGCCCTGGGAAGTTGGGTGGGGATAGGGGTCCCCCAGTGGCACTGACTCCTTTTCCTCCCCCCTCCGGCAGTACCTGGGGGTCTGGCACTTTGTGGGAGCCGCGGCCATCACCAGCCCCTCGCTAGAGACCTTTGCAAGCACGGATGGGGCCATCTTCTTGCTGGTGCCCAGCACCCAACCTGGGCAGCTCGGCCTGCGGGCAGTGCTGCGTCTGTGAGTGTGGGGTGGGAGCGGGTATCATCCCCCCACCCTTTCTCTGCCCCACACACCCCCAGGCAGCCACTCAAGCACCAGCCATCCCTCCATCTCCACCCCTGCATCCACCTATCCCCACACATCCAGCCCCACACATGCCCTCCATCCCACCACCCATTCCTTTATAGCCGTATACATACCCTATCTGTCTACACACCCTCCATCCCTCCCTCCCTATACACACTGCATGCATCCCTCTCTTCTGCCATCCCCATATGCCCCATCCATCCATCCATATCGCATCCCTCCAGTCAGCCCTATACTTCCCTGTGCACACCCCATCCGTCCCTTCCTCTATCCACCAGTACACCTATTCCTATAACACAACACCCATCCATCCATTCATCCATCCATCCACAAACATTCACACACCCCCTCCACCCATCCCTCCTCTTCGTGCTCTCTCCCTTTCTCCCCCACCAGGAAATCGGGGGTCTGCATCCAGCGATCCTGGACCTACCTGCTCAAGGAGGGACACCCAGACCTGGGCACTGAAGGTGAGCGATGCCCCTCATTCCTGACCTGCAGCCCCCTGCCCTCTTCACCCCTGCTGGTGCCCCTCACTTCCAACCCACAGCTCCCTGCCCCATAGGACTTGGTCTCTTCCTGCCCCCCCCTTCCAGGCCGTCCAGGGATGCAATCCTGGGTATTTGCTGGGAAGTGCCCCGACACCATCATTGTCCAAGAAACCGACCGTGATTATGACCGACTCCTGCTGTATGGTAAGTGTGGAGGGAGCCCAGACACCTGGGTTATCTGGGAGGGAAATGGGGGTGTGGGGGGAGCAAGGGGGCTGGGAGCCTGGATTCTCCCTGATTCTGCCTCTCCCCCTAGGCCGCTCCCCCCAGCTTGCAGATCAGTGTTTGGAGGACTTCTGGTACCAGGCTTCCTGCCTGGGCATGGAGACGTCTCTCCTCATCCCCTGGACCCATGGTAATATCTGGGGGGAGGGGGGAGGCAAGGGTCTCCCTTGCCTGCTGCTGCCCCCCTGGTGGCTGAGTAGGGAATCTCCGATAGCGGGGCGGGGGCATTAGGGTGATTGAGCTCAACCACCCCAGCCAGCAGACGGCAGCAGTGAAGCCCCCCGTCATTCTAAGCAGCTTCCTTCTCTCCCCCCTCCCAGACCCCTGTGAATTCCAGGATGCCTGATCCCAACATCTCCTGCCCCAGCAAACAGTAAACTCCAGTTCCTGGAGCTGCCCAATAAAGGACTTGCTTTCCCTGCTGGCAGTCATGGTGTCTGTGAGATGCCTATAGGGGCCAGGGGACTGCAGGTCAGGAGTGAGGGGCAACAGCCAGGCTGGGAGGATAGGGGCTACAGGTCAGGAATGAAGTTCACCAAAGGCAGGTGGATCGTCGGTGAGGGGCACTGGCAGGGCTGGGGAAGGAGAGCTGTGGGTTGGGAGTGAGGGGCACCAGAAATGGGTGGATTGTGAGGAAGGGGCACTAGCAGGGTCAGGAGAGGCACTAGAGGGGCTGAGTGGGGGCAGGGTCCTGTGGCCTGGGAGTGAGAGACACTGGCAGGGCTGCCTGTGGGGGAAGGCAGGGGGTGGTGACTTGGGAGTGAGGGGCACCAGGGCAGCAGACTGGGCATGAGATGTACCAGCAGGATGCAAGTAGGGCCAGTGAGGGGCACTGGTTGGGGATGCAGGGAGCTGCAGGTCAGAAGTGAGGGGCACCAGGTGACAACAATGCCATCTTTAGGTTTTTCCTTTTTATTTAAATAAACCACAGGTTGGTTGAATAGAAAAACACCCCTAGGTATCTCCCCAGCACCCCCAACCAGTACAAAGCCAGATCCAGGTCTTGCCCCTGGCTGGGGCTAAAGACAGAGGCTCTGGTATCCCCCCACCCCCTTTGGCCCCTTCACATCAGACAGACCCAGGAGATCCTGGGGGAAAACTACCCCCTTCACTCCCCACTGGTCTAGGACCCCTCCCCAGAGAAGGCACTGGGATTGAGGGGGGTGGACACAGACTAGGAAGCCCCCTCAACCTTGGAGACCTCCCAGGAGTATCTGTGGCCCTCTCCCCTCTGCTGGGTTCTAGATCAGGTGGGTTCAAGGTACCTTGCATAGAGTGGGGAGGGGAAGGGGGATGGGTTCTCGATTGTCTTGGCGCACATGGAGGACCTGGTCCACAGCAGCGGCAATGAGGTTGGACGGAGAGATGGGGGCTGTTGTAGAGCCAGAGCAGGCAATGTTCTAGCTTGGCCAGTGAGGCTGGGCCTTTCTAGAGCCAGCTGTGATGTTCTAGATCAGGCAGGGAGCTGGCACAGTCTAGAGGAAGACAATATTCTAGATGAACCAGTGATGCTGGGCCTGTGTAGAGCCAGCCAAGTTGTTCTACGTTGGTTGGAGAGCTTGGGTCATTCTAGACTGGGATGATGAGTATATCAGCGAGGCTCAGTCTTTCTACAGCTAGTTCCAATGTGCTAACCATCCCATAGCTGGGGGTGAGCATGTTCTAGATTACACAGGTTGATTGAGCCACTCTCAAACCAGCTGCAATGATCCTGATGTGGTGGAGAAATAAGACTATCCTGGAGCCGGAGGAAGATCGTGTTCTGGATGAGGCAGCAAGGCTGGAGCTTTCCAGCACCGGCTGTGGTGGTCCGGATCCCACGGGGAGCCCAGACCATTCGAGACTGGAGGAGGAGTGTGCTCTAGAGCAGACAGGGAGACGAGCCCTTTCCAGAGCCGGGGGAGGGTTCTGGATCAGACCAGGTGATCACACCTTTCCAGAGCCAGAGAAAGACATTGCTACAGATCGGTCAGCAAGGCCGGGCCTTTCTAGAGCTTCATATGTTCTAGACCCAGTGGCCATACTGGGCTGTTTTAGAGCCAGAGGAAGATGATGGTCTAAATCAGACAGTGAGGTGGGGAACTTTCTGGAGCCAGCTGCAATGTTCAAGATTGGCATGAGGAATCAGACCACTCTAGAGCCAGAGGTGCCATTCTGTACTGTTGGCAAAAATGGGCTATTCTGCAACTGCTGTTTTAGATTGGCCAGCGAGTATCCGGGGCACCAGTGGGCAACTCTAGACCTCACAGGAGGAAAGGGCACCTGCCTTGAATCCTGAGGCAGGTTTCTAGAGCATGGCACTGTTTTAGAGCAGTTCTGAGGAGATATAGCTTATCTCTGGCTCCTGACAGGGCTCGTCCCAGAAGTGCCAGTGTCTGGATCCCATGTCACAGTCTCCATCTAAAAGGGAACTGAATCTGGGTTCCCACCACGGCGAGTTCTGGATCCCAGGTCTAGAATGGGAGGCTCCTGCCCGAGTCCCAGTGGCTCATGCTCTAGACATCAGCTGCTGGAAACCAGCGAGATTCTAGATCATCGCCACTGGCTGCCATAGGCAGCTCTCGAACGTCCCCTCTTCAGCTCAGTCTGGATCACGGGTGCATCAGGCACAGGCAAGGACTCTCCTCCCTATCGCGGCCCAGCTTGATAAGAGAGGTGGGCTGTTCCAGGCACCACTATGACAATAGAGAGGGATCACGGGGGCATCAGGCATAGGCATGTCCTCCCCATCACAGCCCAGCCTTGATGAGACGGGCAAGCTGTTCTAGAGATCACCGCGGCAACAGAGAGGGACACCCATTCTGGACCTTGAGGCTCTTTTTGAAACAGGGAGTGGATCTTTTGGATGACAGACGGGCAGGGCCATGGGTTCTTAGTGCTGCAGGGGGGAGTCCCTGGATGACGTCCATCTTGGCTCGACAGAGATCTCCATCCATCCAGGGTGACAGCAGGTGAAGCTTGGGTTCTAGGTCATTCGACACCAAGAGAGGCAAGACACCCATGTTCTGCATCACAGCATGGTCCTGACCTCAGAGGCACTTCCCATGGGAGAGTCCTGAGGCTGTGGGGAAGGGCAAAGCCTTTGGAGGGGTGGGAGTGTGGTGGGCAACGTTCTTGGTAATTCAAGGAGCATGTTCTAGGTACAACACTGAGGCAATGTGGCTTCAGTGAAGGGCTCGGGTTCTAGGTCATGCTACCCCATAGGCAGGTCTCATCTGAGGGGTGTGGAGTGGTGGGTGGGGGCTGCTGGTGTGTTGGGAGCTTATTGCTAGATACAGCCACCATCCTGGGGGTGGCCCTGCCTACCCTTCCAGCCTCAGATCTCTTCTGCTGCCCCCTTCCCATGGTTCCTCCGGGCCCCAGCGGGCTTCCTTGCCCTGACTAGAACCTGGATACCTGCATTCTTCCCTGGCACAGGGGTGGGGATAGGGCCCGGACCCCTGGGTTCTTCCCTGGCACAGGGGTGGGGATAGGGCCCGGACCCCTGGGTTCTTCCCTGG
>JAGPOW010001839.1:52922-64985 GCA_030014935.1 Caiman crocodilus | reverse complement strand
TCATGTGCACCCCAGATGCCCTGGTTGCACGCCTGTCGGCCTGACACAAAGCTGCAGCCACCAGGTCCCAGTAACTGCCTTTATTTGCAGTGCCTGCCCCCGCCCCTGCCCCGGGCGCACCCGGACACCTGGGTCCCTTGCCCCAGCCCTTCCCAGTGGGCCCGCCCCTGGTTGGATGGCTCCTCTAGGGGGCAGCTGGGAGGGACTGGGGTGGGCGGGCTGAGGATGGGGGGGGCTTCAGGAAGGGGTGGGGCTTGGTAGGGGAGGGTTCTGGGGTGGGACTTCTGAGAGGCGGGGCTTGGGGTGGGGCAGAGCTTCAAATGGAGGAAAGGTCTGAGCAAGGGGCAGAGATGGGAGGGGTGCAACTGAGGGCGGGGCTTAGGCAGGGCTTTGACAGGGGTGCGGCTTAGGGGCTGGAGCCGAGCCCCTGGGAGGAGCCATCAGGCTCCCAGGTTCTCGTAGAGGCTGCCCTCGCCCTTAGATTCCAGGGGGCCTGCAAGACAGAGGGGGGCTTGTTAGCTCAATGCGGTAGATAGAGGGCCCCCAGTTCACCCAGTAAGAGAGGGGAACTGGGACCAGCACAGCACTCACCTGGCAGGGCCTGAAACGAGAGGGCCGGAGGTGCTGCCCTGCAGGGGAAGAGGCAATGGGCAGGGATGCAGAACTCAGGCATCCGGGCTGCCAGCCCCCCGGCTCCAACCACAGGCCCCACCAGCCTCCCGCAGAGCCCAGGAGTCCAGACACCCGCTCCCCTCCCAGGCGTCGGTCAGGGCTCCAAGGCCCCTGTTCTCACCAAGGGAACCCAGGCTGCCAGCCCCTCACCTGCGGCCCTGGTGTCTCTGCCTCCACAGTGCCGCCCCCATGGCGAGGAGGAGGAGGGTTTCCACAGCAACACAGGCAGCCAGCGGGGCCCATAGGGTGTCACAGGCCCCAGGATCCCGGCTCTGGGGTTCGGGGCACTGGGAGGACCCCGGTACTGGAGAAGACAGGAGAGCAGGTTAGAGGAATCCAGGCGTCCAGGCTCCCACCTACTCTCACCCCCAAGGGAACCGGGCTCTCAGCACCTACCCACCAAGGCAAGGGCCTCCCCTCCCCTCCCAGGGAACTCAGGCACCCGGCCCCACCTGGGGCTGTGACGCTCACCCACCTGCCACCACACGCAGGTTGTAGCTGGTTACCGTCCTTCCCCCCAGTGTGCACCAGTACATTCCAGCATCCCCAACCTGGACCTCTCGCAGCAGCAGAGACTGGCTGGGAAGCAAGGAGAGCCGGACCTGGTCCCCTCCAAGCCCCGAAGCTGGGGGTCGCTGAGCCACAGTGAGATCTAGGCTATCATTGCGATACAGCCACAACAGCTGTTTTCCAGCCCCCGGGCGGTGCGATACAGGGCAGGGCAGCTCCACCGAAGCCCCCACGGCCGCAGAGACCTCTGGTGGGGGCAAAGGGAGAGACACAGCTGATTTGGGGGTGGAATGTGGTTATGCACTGGGAGTGCGGCTGGTTCTGGGGTGGAACATCTGAGTATATACAGAAATGCAGCTGATTCTGGGGTGAAGCAGTTGTATACAGGCATGTGGCTGGTTCTAGGGTGAAATGGGATAAACAGATGTGGCTGATTCTGGGGTGGAACAGCTGAGTATATACAGAGATGTGGCTGATTCTGGGGAAAACTTTGGTTACACACAGCAAAATTGGCTGATTCTGGGGTGGAACATGGTCATACACAGAGACAGCTGACTCTGGAGTGGAACATGGTTGCAAACAGACATGCAGCTGATTCTGAGATGGAACATAGATCACGTGAGTGATTCTAGGGTGAGATGCAGCTGATTCTGGGGTACAATGGGAGAGAAACACAGACACAGCTAATTCTGGGGTGGAACGTGGTTATGCAGGGAGGTGCAGCTGATTCTGGGGTGGAACAGACAGACAGAAGGGTTTTACCTCCCTCCATGTTGGGTCTCTGCAGCAGGAGAAGGAGGCAGAAGGGCTCTACGGCTGCCCCCATTGCTGGCATCTCCTCGGGGATGCAGGGTGTGACCCAGGGGAGGGTGCCAGGAGCTGGTCAGGCTGGAGCCATATCTGGAGTGACGCAGCAGAAGGGTGACGGACGTTATCAGGATCCCACAGGGATGGATGTGTGGAGGAAGTGTCACAAAGCAGCTGTTCCCCCAGAGCCAGGCACAGCTCTTGTCCTCATTACGCCTATCCTGCTCCACCCCAAAGCCAGCAGTGCCTCTTGTCCTTGTTATACCCAGCCCTGCTCCACCCCAGAGCCAGCCACAGCCTTTACCCCCATTACATCCCCCCCTACTCCCCCTTAGAGCCAGTTGCAGCTCCTCACTCGTTATACCGAGCCCCAGGCAACCCCACGCTCCCCCGAGCCAGCCGCAACTCAGGCAGGGAGGAGCTCTTTTCACAGCGGCGTCCCAGCAGGCGCTCCCTTATGAGTTCCCCTTCACTTAGCATTGCCCAAACAATTGGCATGCTGCCTCTCCACCCCAGGGGCTGCTGGGTAACAGCCACCTCAGGCCTGAGGCGCCTAGCTGATGCCATTCCAACGTGGCGACACCAGTATGACCACCATGTCCGACACATGCCATTTTGGTCTAACTCTAACATTGTGGCACCAACGTGGCTGCCACGCCCCACAGACGCCATCTTGACCTACCTCCAGCATGGCGGCTCGGAAATGGTGCCCATTCGTGACCTAATGCCAGCGTGGCAACCCTGTGACTCCAAGATGGCCACTGTATCGCCAACCCCAAGTGGCCCAGTTGGTGCGAGCCCCTAGTGCTGAGCCAGCATGGCTGCCCTGTGCCCACTAGTGTCTCCCAGGTGGCCTGACCTTTGTACAGTGACCCCTCAGATCCCCTCTTGATGCGACTCCAAGATGCCCGGTGTGTCACCAACACTGAGTGGCCCAGTTGGTGTGAGTCCCATAGGGCTGACATGGCCACCCTGTGCCCACCAGTGTCTCCCAGTTGCCCTCCACTGGTATCCCAGTTGGCCTGACCACCCCATCCTTGTTCAGCGACCCCACAGATCCCACCCCACCTCAGCATGATTCTCAAGATAGCTGCTGTATTGCCAACCCTAACCAGCCTAGAACCAGGCCAACATGGCTGTCCTGTGCACATCAGCTTCTCCCAGTTGCCTCTAATTGGTGTCCCATCTGGTGTAACCATCCCCCAGTTGGCCACGATGGCGACTCTTTCACTCCAATGGAAGGGCAGAAATGGGTGCCTGGCCCTTTAACAAGGGAGGTGGGTGGAGGAGAGAAAAGCCCGCAGCCGGGACGCCGGGAAAACGCGTTTTCAAAACCCCTAAGGGAACTTTGGCTACCTCCGGCTCCCCGTAGAGAACCCGGAAGTAACGCTTTTGCTCGGTCTCCGACCCGGCTTGGTCCGGCCAAAGATGGCGAAGCTGCTGAGTTGTGTGCTGGGGCCGCGGCTCTACCGGGTCTACAGGGAACGGGGGCCCGCACGGCTGCCCCGGCCTGGGGACGAGGCCGCCGAGGGGTCCCCAGCCTCCCGCGAGCCTTCCTGGGTGAGTGCCGTTTTTAACCCTCCCCCCCGCGGGGGAGAAGTGGTATCTTCCGACTGCCTCTCTCTCTATGGGAGTTCGGACGAGACCATTGCCTGGAGAGGGTTGCCGTTCGGGGACACGCCCCCTTTTTCCTTGATGGAACCTTCCCAGTCGCTGGGTCTGGATATCCGTTAGGATGGTACCATGATGGGGGGAGGGGTGGAATGTGTCTCTGCGTGGCCGTGATGGGGCCGTCCCAGTCGTCGCATCTAGATGCCCGTTAAGGCGATACCATGCTGGACAAAAAAGGGGGACTATGCTACCCCTTACTTACTTCTTCCAGGAGCCCCCCCTCAAGTGACCCCCCCCCGTTGAAAGAGACCATTTTAGAAAATGGGGTTATGGAATTGAGGGGGCAGTTATGCTCTCTTCCTGTCCACTTCTCCTTAGCACTATCCTAGGGGACCTGGATATCTCGGGACAAACCCTTGTGAGGAAAGAGGGGGCATGAAGTTGAGGGGCAGAGAGCATGATTGCTCTTCCATTGGGGGAGGGGGAAATACCATCCGGATCAGGCCATGGGGGGGGGTGATATATTTCCCCCTAATGGTATCTCCCCCACCCCACCTCTGTTCTGTACACAGTGGTGCAGTCCTTGTCTCAAGTTGCTGCTACTACCCTGAGATAAACCATTGTAGAAAAGAGGGGTGCTCCCACTGCTGTTTCCTGCATGGTATGCCTCACCCTAGGAAGCTGTTGATACTCCTTTGGGTGAGACCATTGTAGAAGCAGCAGGTAGAGGGGCACACATTTCCTGTCCAGTACCTCACATGGTATGTGCCGTCCTCCCCTCTGGCCTGCATTACTTCCCTAGTGCTATGACTCCAGCCTGGCACAGCCGGGTTGGCATAACTGCCAAGAGGGGGCCGGGGCCCCTCTGTTAGCGGGGACGTCATGTTGTCACGACTTCCTAGATGGCAGTTAGGGCCTCGACCTGGGGGAAGTGCCATGGTGGTGTGATTCTCAAGTTTGCTACCAGTCTGCCCCAGTAGGGGTGGGTTAGCGTGACTGGTGTTGCCAAGATGGCAGACATTGCCTCCCCAATGGGGCTCAGCTGGCATGACCAGAACAGCCAAGCCAAGATGGGCATCCTGCCAAGGTGGTGGCATTTCCTAGCAGGCCCACATTGACCTGGCCACCGTGGTTCCCGCCCGGTCGGGCTGGACCGGCCTGGCTTCCACTGTAACCTGTTGTGATCCCGCCTTGGCAGGGGGCAGTACAGGTGCTGTGCACGTGCGACCATGGTCAGTGTGCCCCATGCGACAGCGCCACAATGGCCACCATGTCCCTGACCATGAGGTGACCATTAGCGTGACTCCATTTTGGCCACCCCAGAAAGGTTGCTGCATCCCATAATGCCCTGCATTGCCCCTTGGCTAACAGCCAAGGGCTTCACTGTGCCCCTCTGGCTGATTTCCCAGCATGCCCCACTCCCCACCTGTGGCACTGACGCCAACCTCACCCCACGCCTTGGGGTGACGGAGACTTTTCCATGCAGGATTCGTACTACCAGCCGCGGAGCCTGGAGAAGCACTCGGACAGCATCCTGGCCCTGGTGAGCGCCTCTGCTTCTGGGGGAGGCTGGGAACCCAGGCATCTGGGCTCCCCCCTGGCCTTCCAGGTGTCCAGGCTCCTCCCCATCTTGGGCCCTGCCCAGGGGAGCAGCCCTGGCAGCACAAACATGTTTATCTGCTCCAGTCCCTGGGGCCCCTGGTTCTGTCCCCTAGAGCGGAGAGAGAGCCCTGGCGTCCGTGCTCCCCTATCCTGCCTGAATCCACCACACCTTTTTTCCTTCCTAGAGAACCCAGGCATCTGGGCTCCCCGCCCTGCCCCTCTCCTGTTCCAGACAACCCAGGCTTCTGGCCTCGATCGCTCTGGCTCACCAGACTCAATCGTGTTCAGAGTGTGGAGGGAACCCAAACATCCAGGCTCTCAGTTCCTCCTGCCCTCCGCCCCCAGGATAGGAACCCAGGTGTCTGGGTTCCCAGCTCCCACTGCTGTAACCCAGCAGACTGGACCCCAGGTGTCCAGGCTCTCAGCCCCTGGCCCCCATTCCACTCCCAGAAAACCCAGGTGTTTGGGCCCCTGCCCCAACCCCCTGCCTCCTTCCTTGAGAACCCAGGCATCTGGGCCGCTGCCCCCCCCCCCCCCCCGCTGGCCCCCCCGGCCCCTCTTCACCTCTTAGAAAACCCAAGCTTCCCTCCCCTACCTGCTTTCACCCCCCAGCTCCCACTCGCCTCCCAGAGATCCCAGATGTCCGGACTCCCAGCCCCCACCCCTTCCCTGGATTGCAGAGAACCCAGGTGTCTGGCACTGACTCTGATGTCTGGTCCCATTGCAGGCCTCAGTGCTCTGGTCTATCTCCTACTACACCTCCCCGCTGGCATTCTTCTACCTGTACCGGAAAGGTAGGAGGCACTGCGGGGGCAGGTAGGGGGCTTGTGGAGGGCAGGAGGCATATATGGGGCATGGGGAGGGGCTGGTGGGGGTGCACTACGGAAGCAGGTAGGGGCTACTGTTGAGGCAGGTGGAAGGGCAGATACAGCTTGAGGGGGCATTTAGGGGACACAGGAGGAATCTAGGGAAGGCAGGGTCCATGTAGAGGGCATCAATTCGGGGTAGGAGGCTTGGGGGGCATGTGGGGAAGACAGGCTCTTGGGACCTGGGGACAGGTAGAGGGGTGGGGAGCAGATAAATGAGGGGGTGGGATGACTAAGGGCACCAACATGTTGTGGGGTAGGTTGAAGGGGCAGGTAGGGGGAGCCAGGGGGGCTGGTTGGGTTTGTTTAAGGGGCCAGGGTGTATCAGGGAAGTTGTTCCATCCCAAAGCTGGGCATGTTGGGGGCATGGCCACAACACCCTCTCCTCTGGCCCTTTTTCCCCGCCCCCAGGCTACTTGACCATGTCCAAAGTGGTGCCCTTCTCCCACTATGCTGCCACCATGCTCTTCCTCCTGGCCGGTGTCGCCTGCCTCAGAGGTGAGTGGGTAAGAAAGGGCTCTGCCCCCCCGACATCTCTCCCAGCTCCGGAGGCAAGGGAGGCAGTCTGGGAGACGGGTCCCTTCTACCCAGCTCAGGGAGAAGAGTGGGGCTGGGAGCCTGGACACTTGGGTTCTTTGGGAGGATGTTGGGAGGTGAGGGTTAGGACTGGGAGCCCGGATCCCTGGGTTCTCTAGGAGGGGGTGGGGATTGGGGGGTGGAAGCAGGGAGAGCTGGGGACGCGGATGCTTGGGTTCTCCAAGAGGGGGATGAATGCCAGCGGACTAGGGCTGGAAGCCCAGATGCCTGGATTCTCGAGGAGCGGGCTGGGGTGTGGGGGTGGGAGCCCAGACTCCTGGGTTCTTCAGGAGGGGGATGTGTGCTAGGGCTGCAGGCCCAGACGCCGGAGTTCTCCAGGAGTGGGGTGGGAGCCCAGACTCTGGGGTTCTCCTACAACCATTCAGCCTATCTAACTGCACCCCCTCCCCACCCAGGGATTGGGCGCTGGACGAACCCCCAGTATGTCCAATTTATCACCATCCTGGAGGACAGCCACCGCATTGGCACCCCCGAGATCAAGGTGAGGCTCTGTGACCAGGCTTCTGCCTCCATCTGTAGGCTGCATGCTATCCACCCCACCCCTTCCCACAATGCCTTGCAGCCCCCCCCCCTCCTGCCAAGCCATTCACAGCTTGCACCGCCCCCTTCTGGTCTCGCATTAACTTCTGCTGTTTCCTGTTATGCCTTTCAGCTTCCCCTTCCCCACCATCCCTGGCAGCAAGGGATGATGGGAGCTGCTGCTTCTCCCCTCATGCCTTGCACGCTAACTCCTCACCATACCACAACAGCCAAGCCTGCCTCAGTTTCCCATCATGCCTTGCAGCTGCCCACCACTTCCCCCCCACCCGTTTCCCAGGATGGTTTGGAGCCCAACCATTTTTGTGCTTTGGACTCTTTCCCAGCATGCCTTGCAGCTACCAACTTTCCCTGTTTTTAAAGGGGCAGAAACTAGACCCAGGTCTGAGGGGTAGGGGGCATGGCTGGGGGAGTGGAGCCAAAGCAGGAAGCCCCACCCACTCCCAAGGAGCGGCTGGTGGGGGGGGTAGCTGGGGGGGCATGAGGTCTCAGCCCCTCATGCCCAACCCCAACCACTCCCCTTCCTGTGTGCACAGAAGAAACTCGCCAGCTACAACTTTGACTTCCGGAGCTGGCCCGTGGATTTCCGCTGGGATGAGGTCTCCAGCCGGTGGGTGAGCAGGGAGGGAACCCAGGCGTCGGGGCTCCCAGCCCTCCTGCTTTTACCCCCCCAGTGCCCTCCCCTTCCAGGAAACCCAGACATCTGGACTCCCAGCATCCTCTGTTTTTTCCCACCATCCCTCCCTGCCGAGAACCCATGTGTCCAGGCACCAGCTTTGACCACTCCCTTCCCAGAGCAAGGGGAGAACCCAGGAGTCCTAGCTTCATGCTCAGACCCACCAGCCCTGATTTTGATCTCAAGTGAGAGAGAACCCAGGCTTCCAGCCCTGCCTGCTCTCACCCCCCAGCCCCCACTGCCCTCCTAGGGAACCCGAGCATCCAGTCCCTCAGCCCCCGTCTTCTTCCTGAGCTGGGGAGAACACAGGCTTCTGACTCTCCCCAGGTCAGACTCGCGGGGGGTCTCCTTGCTGCAGCCGCCCCCCAAGCACCGCAGCACAGCCAACGGGTTGCTCAATGCTGTAAAGAAGCTGCCCTGCCAGATTGCCAGGTATAACCCTCCCCCCAGGGAGAGGGGTTTGAGCTCCCTGCCTCCCTATTGGCTGCAACAGGCCAAGGGGTGGGGCCTGCATGCTTTCCTGTGGAGGGGTGAGGGGTGGGAAAGCATCCTG
This sequence comes from Caiman crocodilus, assembly GCA_030014935.1. Lineage (NCBI taxonomy): Eukaryota > Metazoa > Chordata > Crocodylia > Alligatoridae > Caiman > Caiman crocodilus. The sequence goes on along the minus strand of JAGPOW010001839.1, from coordinate 56,554 downwards.
GGAGGCTGCAGGGAATGTGGGTGAGGATCCCTGGCTGCTGATTGCTTTGCTATGTTGGTCCTGAGACCTGTCCCTTGGTTGGCCAAGGGCGTGGGTGCAGGATCCTGCATTGGGAATCATGGTAGGGTTTCCTGGCTGCTGATCAGCTGGGGTGAGTTGGCAGGGGCATGTCCTTGGAATCTTTGTTCTGAGATGTTTGACCTCTGATTGGTCAGAGTGGTGCTTCCAGCAGCTAATTAGAAGGAGACATTGGGAATTGCAGGAGGGATCCCTGGCTCCTGATTGGATGCAGGGCTTGGTGGGGTGTGGCTTTGGAATCTTGGTCCAGAGACCTGTCCCCTGGTGGTTGAGGGCTTGGGCCCAAAATACTGATTGGTAGGCATTGAGAAGTTCTGGAGGGATCCCTGGCTGGGGTTTGGCTGGGGAAGGGGCTGCAGGTCTGAATCCTGATTGGCTAGAGGCAGAGTTGAAAATGATGCTGATTGGTGGTAGGAATCCGAAGGTTGGTGCCTGCAGATAGGCCAGCTTGGGGGTTGGCCTGGCTGGGGGATGGAAGAGGAAGTAACACTAGAATTCTGGCACCTGATTGGCTGGGGAGGATCTAAATAGGTCATAGGCTGGCAAGTGGGGTTCAGGAGGAATGGCTGGGGGAATTGTGACTGTTTATTGGCCAGGGGGTGAGATCACCTAATTAGTAACTTTTTAAATATGGCATGGGTGTGACAGCAGGGGTCTAGGACCCTGGTGCGGCTGGCTCTGGGGCATGTCAGGCTGGGTGTAATAGGGACAGGAGCTGCAGCTGGCTCTGGTGAGCATCACGACGAACCCTTGTCTTTGCCCCGTGCCCCACCCCACAGCTACATTGTGGCTCACACATTCGGGCGCCGGATGCTCTACCCCGGCTCAGTCTACCTGCTCCAGAAAGCCCTCATGCCCATGCTGCTCCAGGGCCAGGCCCGCCTGGTTGAAGAGGTGAGTCTTGGGGGGGAAGGGAACCCAGGCGTGCGGGCTGCCGGTCCCCACCTTCCCAGGGCTGGAGTTAAAGCCAGGTTTCCAACCCCTCCATGCCCCAACCCAGGTGTCGGGGCTCCCAGTTCCCCCCACCTTTTACCCCTCCCAGACTCCATTTCCCTGTCAGAGCTAGGAAAGAACCCAGGCTCCAAGCACCTGCTGGAACTCTCCACATCCCAATCCCACCCCCTGAGCTGAAGAGAATCCAGGCTCCCAGCTACACCCCTGATCTAAGATCTAATCCATTTAGCCTCCCCTCCACCCTCAATCCTCCTCTGCAACTGTGTTCACAGACCCCTGCTCCCTGATTCTCGCCCCCCTCCCAGAGAACCCAGGCATCTAGATTCCCAGCCCACTCTGCTGTCATCCACCCAAACTCACCCCCCTTTCAGATCTGGAGAAAAGCCAGATGTCCAGGCTCCCAGCTTTGACTTGCTACCCCCATTCCTCTCCCAGACCTGGGAGCGGACCCAGGCATCCGGGCTAACCCCCCCGCCCCTCCCACCCCTCCCGGCAGTGCGGCGGGAAGAGGGCCAAGCTGCTGGCCTGCGATGGCAACGAGATAGACACAATGTTCATGGACCGGCGTGGGACCTCAGAGCCTCAAGGCGCCAAGCTGGTGAGGTCCGAGGAATGTGGGGGGGGAAAACCTAGGTATCCATCCGGGCTCCCAATCCACTAGCTCTTCCCAGAGAACCCAGCTGTCCTGGGAGCAGACTGTGAATACAAACGGTCCCCTGTGCTGCCTGGGCCCTGCTGGGGGAAAGGGCTTTGAATCCCCTCCAGGGGCATCTCCCACCTCTGGGAGGACCTGAATATCTGTGTGGGCCTAGCTTCCTTAAAAAAGAGGCAGCCACTCCCACGTCACCCCCTGCCTGGGGATATGGGGTCCCTCACCCAATGTCAATGTGTGGCTGGCTCTGGGGCACATCAGGCTGGTTATGACACGGACAGGAGCTGCAGCTGGCTTTGGGGAGGTGTCCAACCAGGTATAACACTGATCTTCTCCCCACCAGGTGATCTGCTGTGAAGGCAATGCTGGATTCTATGAGGTTGGGTGCCTCTCCACCCCACTGGATGGTATGATCCACTTCCAGGAATGGTTCATTCCCAACCCCCCTGTTTTCTCTCTCTATTTTAAATAATCCACTTCTCTTGGGCATGAATCATCTTGGACCAAACCACTTCTGTTGTAGGGGGAAAGTTGCACTGTGTGGGTCCATCCATTCCTTCGCTTCAGGGGGCCTTTCTGAACCAGTCCATTTTACCTGCAGGGAAATGCAGCTAAGAGTGGACCCATCCATTCTGTTTTCTGTTGGGGGTGTTCTGGGTTAGATAGCTTTTCCTCCATGAGGGGCAGACATAACCTCATCTTGTGGGGCAACTCTACCTATCAACATGGATGGGGGAGACTATTTTGCCCTAATGGACAGAACCATTTTGCTGTGAAGGAAAATGGTATCTTTTCCTTAAAGGGAAGTGGATGACTTAAAGTTGGGGGGACATCTTTTGGACTCATTGTTTCCCTTTAACTGGGGAAAATCTCTTGGACTCATTCATTTCCCTTTAATGAAGCAGGAAATAGTTTGGACTCCTCCATTTTCATTTATTGGGGGAGAAAGATAAGTCCAAGAGATTGTTTCCCTCCATTGGGAGGCGGAATCTCTTGGCCTCATCCATTTCCTTCCAAAGGGGGGGGGAATCTTTTAGACCTTTCCATTTTCCTTTATGGGGGGAATCTGGACAAGAAGAAATGGACAAGTCCATTTCTGGGGGCAGGGTTTGTGCTATATTGAAAGTAGGAGTGGTTTGGCCCTGTGCAGACAGGTCATTTTTGGGGCGGGGGAAGGTGGGGTGGCATTGCAGAGTTTTTTTCAATTTCCTTGTGAAGGGGAGGCAGGGTTCCAAAATGATGTAGTCCTAGGTTAATCCAGGCTTCTCTTCCCACCTCCCCAGCTGGCTACTCGGTGCTTGGATGGAACCACCCCGGTTTTGCAGGCAGCACGGTGAGAGCTGCTCCCCACCCACCCCAGGAAGTGGGGGGGCAGAAGTGTGGGGGGGCATGGGCCACTTGGATTCAGATTAGCCCCTTCACAAGCCCTGGAGGTTGCCTCAAGACCCTCAGAGCCTCCAACTCTATATGGGGAAACTGAGGCATGGAAAGAAAATGGCCTTCCTCAGCAGAGGGAAGACAACACAGGTGTCTGGGGCTCCCATTGCCCTGCCCCCCCCCCCACACACACACACACACACACACTAAGAGCAGCCAGGCTTCCCCTGCTCTAACCCACCAGGTCGCACTCCTAGTTCAGTGGGAAGAGAAGCTAGCATCTTTCCATCCCCACCGCCCGTGAGCACAGGGAGGGAACCAGGTGTCCAAGTGCTGGCTCTGACCCTGGCCTGGCCCCACAGGGCATCCCACTGCCCCAAGCTGAGGCCAATGCCATGGATGCCGTGGTGCAGTTTGCCATCCACCGCCTTGGCTTCCAGCCTGATGACATCATCCTGTATGCCTGGTCCATTGGTGGCTTCACAGGTGGGGAGGACCACGCAGAGACATGCTGGGAGGAGCCTTGTAGGAGATGGGGGGGGGGGGCTAGAATGGGATGGGAGGGACCAGG
>JAGPOW010001828.1:133002-148872 GCA_030014935.1 Caiman crocodilus | reverse complement strand
GATATATGACATCAATCTCTTTTCCCTTGTCCAGGTGATAGGTCACCTGGTCGTAGAAGGAAATGAGATTGGTCAAGCAAGACCTACCCGCAACAAACCTATGCTGGCTATCCCTTAACATATTGGCATCAGCCAGTCCATTAAGGATGGCCTCTTTAATAAACTTTTCTAAGATCTTCCCCGGGATAGAAGTCAGGCTAATGGGCCTATAGTTAGCCAGATCCATTTTCCTCCCTTTCTTGAAGATAGGCACCACATTGGCCTTCTTCCAGTCTTCAGGCACTACACCAGAGCGCCAAGATTTTTCAAAGATCCATGCCAGAGGCTGGGCTATGATGCTCACCAGCTCCTTGAGTACCTTGGGGTGAAGATTATCAGGGCCGGCTGACTTGAAGGTGTCCAGCTTCTCAAGATGTTCTTTCATGAAGTCAGCATTAATGGAGGGCAGGGGATCACCCTCACCCGGACTTCCCTCTCCCGTAGCGGGCATGGGTGTCCCATGGGACTGATGAAAGACCGATGCAAAGTACCCATTTAATAGGTTGGCTTTTTCCTGGGTGTCAGTTGTCAGTTGCCCCATCTGGTTCAGCAGGGGTCCAATGTTGCCCCTGCTTTTCCTCTGGCTCCCCACTTATCTGAAGAAGGACTTTTTATTATCCTTCATGCTCAAAGCTAGTTGGAGTTCAGTTGCAGTCTTGGCTTTCCTGGTATGCTCCCTACAGGACCGGACTAGTGCAGAATAATCCTCCTTGGAGGTGACTCCCATCCTCCATCCTTTGTAGGCCTTTCTTTTTAGCCTCAGGAGGTCTTCTAGGTCCCTGGAGAGCCAGGGAGGGCTGCTGTGCCCTTTTGCTGCCTTTCCTCCGAGATGGAATAGAATTAGTTTGTGCATTGAGGATCGCTCCCTTGAGGAGCAACCACTCTTCTTGAACTCCCCTCTCCCTGTGGTCATGGTCCCTTAGGGCATCACTGACAAGCCTCCTGAGCTTGTCAAAGTCGGCTTTCCTGAAGTCAAGGACTTCAGTGTTGCTGACTGACTTGCCAGCTTTACAGTGGAAGGTGAAGGTGATCAGCTCATGGTCGCTGTCACCCAGCTTCCCATCGATCACTAGGTCGCCAACTAGGTCATCCCCAGTAGCCAGTACCAGGTCAAGCAGCACTTTGCCTCTCATTAGCCCATAGACTTTTTGAGTCAGGTAGAGGCCATCCACGCACGAGAGGAAGCTTTGTGACCGCTCAGATTTTGCTGAACGGTCCTCCCACAAGATGTCCTGGTAATTGAAGTCGCCCATGACAACCATGGTCCTGAAGCATGCGACCTCAGCCAGTTCCCGGGCAAACTCCTGGTCAAGCTCAGGACTTTGGGTGGGAGGCCTGTAGTAGACTCCCACCATTGTGTCCCTTGTGCTGTGTTCCCCACAGATTTTAACCCAGAGGGTCTCCAGTCGTCCACTCTGGTCACCAACATCAGCTTGCAGGGATGTGTAGCTTTCCTTAATAGAGAGCTACACCCCCACCCCTTTTAACTACACAATCCCTCCTGTACAGGTTATAGCCATCTATATATATACCCGTCATGGGTGGAGTCCCACCAGGTCCCTCCTGCTTATTCCCCAAGCTCCTGGCATTTGTGTACAGGCAGGCAAGTGTCCCCTGGGGGCTCCTTCCTTGCCCACAGATTTTACCAGGGCTGGGGCAAGGGTGGGCTCCTTTAAGTGCTTTGACCTGCTGGCTTTGCATGGATTGCTCAGTGGGCCAGCAGTGGCAGTAGTCCCTCCAACCCCCACCAGGCTTAGTTTAAAGCCTGGTGGAGCAGGTCAGCCAGTCTGGCTGAGAAGAGCCTCCTCCCTAGGGGAGAGAGGTGGAGGCCATCTCTTCCCAGCAGCTAGCTGCCTCTCTCGCCAAAGAGTGGGCTGTGGTCATGGAAACCAAAGCCAAAGCCTTCCCGATGACACCAACGCCACAGTCTTCAGTTGACCACATGGATCCTCCTCTCCCTTCTCAGCTCATAACCTGAGACTGGGAGGATCGACTAGAACACCACCTGTGCCCCCAGACCCTTTAGCCCCGCTCCCAAATCCCTGTAGCCCCTCATGACCCAGCTGGGAGTGCTCCGAGCCGTGTCATTGGTGCCCACATGAATAAGGAGCATGGGGTAGTGGTCTGTGGGTTGGAGGAGCTTTGGGATCCTCTCTCCCATGTCCTGGATGCAGGCCCCCAGGAAGCAGCAGACTTCCTAGGCTAAGGGTTCAGGGTGGCAGATTGCCCCCTCAGTCCCCCTCAGGTGGGAGTCTCCCGCAACAAACACCTTATGTTTTGTCTTGGGGAGAGCAGGGGCGGTAGCTGCAGTTGGGCCTGTGTTGCCTGTAGGAGCCGGCAACTCAGCAGGCTCTGCTGGAGCAGCAAGAGGTGTGTACCTGTTGCTCAGTTCTGGCGGGGCAGGGGCCTTGGTGAAGCGGGCCTTAGGACCCTTGACCCCCTTGGTCCAGGCCCCTGTCTGGACAGAGCAGGAGGTCCCAGAGTCCTCCCTTGTCCTGAAGGGAGACTGGTCTACCCTCCGCCTCCAGGGGGGGAAGGGCCTGGCAGTCGGAGTCTATCTCCTGCTCACAGTCCCTGATGGCACGCAGTCTCTGGACTGTGGCCTGGAGCTCCTCCAGCTGGTGTGCCAGAGACCCCAAAAGGGAGCAGACCCCACAAGGGGAGGTCACCATGCTCCCAAGCCCCAAGAGCCTGAAAAAGGGACAGGCAGCCCCGGCAGCCAAGAGCCAGGGGCTCTGTCTGCATGGAGCCCAGAACCAGGAGCTCCGTCTAAGTGGCCATCTCTGAGGTGCCGGGGGGGTGCTGCAGAGCCCGAGTGGACCCTCAGGGTGCAACGCGTGCCCATCTGTGTCATGCCTCTGATAGGCTGGCTACGACTGGGACTGTCTACCCTGGGGGGTGCACTGGCAGGGTCCTGGGCCCTCCCATGCGAACTCCGCGCTAACGCACACACCAGCAGAGAAGTGCACCCGTTTGCACGGCTCCCTGGGGGGCTGGGCAAAGTAGCGGCCTGGGCAGGGCTTGATCCGGCCCAGCTCTACTCAGCCACCTCCTCCTACTCACTAAGGGGTTAGCCCCCTCTCTCCATGGGCCCCGCTTACCTCCGACTGTGCTGGGAGTCGGCAGGGGGCTCTGCGGCTGCTAGAGGGTTTCTGGGGGCTTTGGGGGAGCAGAGGTGCAGTGGGCTTTCACCTACACATCTCTTGCTGCTTCCGAGCCTAACTATACTGAGAACAGAGGGCGTGGGAGGGCTGTCCATTGCCAGCCTGGCACAAAGAAACAGTGCTTTGGAGCCGGGCAACATTCTGGTCAGGAATGTGTAGGGGAGTCACCCAAGGCCAGAGTCACGGTCTAGGGTGGCCTAAAATGGATTTCCAAAGTATTTTGTCCCATAATCTCATCTTAATCTGATCTTCATTTAGGACTCTGTACTTAATGCAGGACATTATTTTTCATATTAAGTACTAAATGTGCATCACTGATAACATTCTCCCTTTACTAGGAATAAGGAAGTGGGAAAGAAATAAGGAACCCATTTCAGCCTCATCAGCTATCTCCACTTCCCCAAGAGCATCAAAGTTTCTTGCCTCCAGGGAAAACAGGTGTCAGAGCTCCCATTATCCCCCCACACTTTTTCAGAACTCAGGTTGCAGAGCTCGCATGCCTAGAGACAGGATAAAGATATTGCCCAGCCCACCTGCACTTCCAAAAGCTGGGGAAGGAAAAGAACCCAGGGATCCCCCCCACCCAACCCCCAGGCCCAGCTGGAACCACCCTTGGATGGTGTGGATCCTGTGCAAGAGAGGGGGGCAAGGTCTGGGGAGCTCAGACACCTAGGTCCCCTCCCTTGAGGACAGCAAAGGCAACAATAGCATGTCTCTTTTCATCCCTTTTAATTAGCAAAAGAAACAGAAAAACAAAACCCTCAAAAATTAATCATAAAAACAAGACCCAAGAGCAGGTGGGGCTGGGGTGGACAGATTTATACACAGATATGGGGGTAGGGTGGGGGGACCAGACATTTAACATCAAAGTCTCTTTTTTCCCCCCTGGTTTCACCAAAAAAGAATCCATAAAAAATAATTAAAACCCTCCTCTAAGCCCCAAGCTTCAGAGGCAATAAATTAATCATAACTAAAGACAAAAACACAACAGAAATCACTGTTGTAGTCATCCTCATTAAGGCACCGTGCCCCAGGGGGGGCTAGGTTGGGGGGCTCAGCTGAGGTGGGGGGGCCTATGGCCATGGGGGAGCATATTTTGGGTGGAGAGGCTTTTGGGAGAAGCCTGTGGCATGGGGGTCCCCCCTAGTCCACATCTCCCCCCTTTGTTATTGCTTCCAGCTGGGCCATTGTGGGGGGCCTCTGGGAAGACCCCACCATCCTCAGGACATCAAGTTAGGTGGCAGGGAGGTCAGAGGTCACATTTAGGGTACAAGGGCAGGCTCAGAGGTTGTCATTTTGCCCCCCGTCACGCACGCACACACGCACGCACATACACGCACACAAAAGGTCACGGTGCAAGGGGTCAGGTTTCAGAGGTCACCATGTAGCCACTGTTGTGGTGTGGGAAGGGGGAAGGGGTCAGAGGTCATGCCCACAATGATGAGGGGGGGAGGAGGAGAATATCCGTCCATCTGTCCTGTCTACATGTCTGTGCACCCTGCTCAGCTGTGACTGTGGACAAGAGTGATGGCCTGCTCCAGCCGTGGCCCCAGCTTGTGCCGCCGGCAGTAGGCATCCCGCTCCAGGGCTGTCAGGATCTAGGGGGGGTCAGAGAGCAGAGGTCAGGTGTCACCATTCCTAACAGGAGGGAATGAAGGGTGTTGACACCTGCCCCCCTCCAATAGCTCGGGGGTTGGCACGAGTGCCTGGGCAGGCCAAGGGGCCCACGAGGAGTGCTAGGGGGTTCCTGGGGCTTACACTTCTGCACAGGAGCACCCCATGTGGTAGGGGAGCCCCAGCACCCAGCCTTGCCTGGTTGCTATGGGTGGTGAGGCCAGGCATGGAGTTGGTGCAAGTGCCAGGGCAGGGCATAGGGGGCCCCGACTTCCTTACATTAGCACCCCACATAACAGCACAAACTGCTAGGCCAGCCTGGTGGTTGCCATAGGTGACAGGGCCCACCATGGAGTTGGTATGAGGGCCAAGAGGGGGGTCAGAGAACCCCTCACCTCCTCACGGTAGCGCTCCACGTAGTGGAAGAGCTCGCTCAGGGCTGCCAACGTGTTGAATTCACCAGCATGGAGTCGCGACTGCTCTACTAGGTAGGCATCCATGTCCTGGTCGCTGATGGTTGTCATCTTGGCAATGTCCCGGTAGTACCTGCCCCAGGCAAGGGGTCAGGGGGGCAGGAAAGGGACCCAACCTCCCCTGAGACAGCCCCAAGCAACTGAGGTCCCCCAACCCTGCCCCACCAAAAAGGGTTGGGGCTTCAGCCTCCCCATAGCTAACACCTCCAGGCCCCTCACTACTCCCCAGTCCCCCAGCCCTTTGAAATCCTCTGCCCAGGCTTACGGTGGTACAGATCTGTGATCCTCATTCTCCCAACCCCTTCTGGGGTATTGGAGGTATAGCTCCATGACCCCCAGGGTTTTAGGGTACGACGTGCAGGCACAGCCCTGTGCCCATCTCCCACTCCTCCAACCAGGTTTGTGTGGGTAGTCCTGTGCCCCTCCATCTCCCAGCCCCAGGACGAGATGCATGCAGGGGTTTGGGAGGTATTTTTTGAGGTTTCCTGCTGCATTTTGCGACTGCTGCCTTTAAATCTCTGGGGTACACAGGGAAAGTGGCACATGCTGGGTTTTGGGGGCATGCACTGGGTTCTGGGGGCACATGCTGGAGTCTGGAGCCTCCCAGCCTGGCCTCTCACCGCTCTACCCAGGCACGGTAGGCAGGCAGATCCTTGGCATAGAGCAGCTTGGTGGAGGGCGAGTCCTTGCCCAGGCGCTGGGCAGAGGTGGAGCAGGAGTCCATGAAGGTCTGAGCCACGACCGAGAGACAAGCATCTGTGATAGGCGTCTTGTGCACGTCGAACACGAACTGTGGGTTCTTGATCACGTTCACCCAGAACCGCAGCGGCAGGCTGCAAGTAGGGAGGTCAGGAGGACCAGGAGCCACTTAAATTACAGGGGAGCTCCTAGACACCCCAGAATCCACGACAGGGGCCCAAAAGCTGGTTCAGTGTGACCAATGGGGTCTGGACCACATGTACGCAAACCCATAGGAAGGAGATAAGAGGGTTTGGGGGCACAGCATTCCTAACATTCAGGCAAACCACCACAGGACCTATAATACAAGAAACCCTCAAACACAAGGGCCCAGTACCCCAATAAAGCTCAGGCTCTTCAGAGGTTGCAGGGGGGGATGCAGCTGGCTCTAGGCCTGGGGTGGGTTCTGGTGAGGGAGGATCTGGCCAGAGTCTGAGGGCAGAGGGGCCATGCCAAGGATATTTTGAGAGAAAGTGGGATGGTTCAAGGGGTATCTTGGGGGAGGGGCCGTGGCTGGTTTGGGGGGCCCTCTCCAGTTGCTCTTTCAGGTGTGGCACGCTGGGATAAGCAATTCTGTGCTGAGTGTTTGGGCCAGGCTCACCCAGCCTGGCCCGCTGGAACGGTCCCCCTCCAGGTTGATGAGGCAGTGCATAGGGCTGTGACCAGCTTGTGTGGGGGAGGAGCTGAGGCTGGCATAAGGGATGCAGGAGGCTGTAGTCAGCTTTGAGGAATGCTGTGGATGGTTTTGGGGGTGCTGAGGCACTGTGGCCAGCAGATGGTTTGGGAAGTGGAGGAGTCTGTTGCCAACTCTGGGAGGGCCATGGCTGGTTTGAGTGGTGCAGGGGGGCTCTGACTGGTTTGGGGGGGGCTGTGGCCAATTCTAGGGGCCCTCACCAGTTGCTCTTCCAGGTGTGGCGTACATCAGGGTCAGTTATGCCATGCCGGTCAGCTTGGTCATCCAGGAAGTCAAACATGAACTTGATGGCAAGGGGCAAGGCGCTGCCACGATGGGCTGTGCTCAGCACCGTCTCAAACAGATCGTCCACAAACTTCTGCAATGTCCCCTGTACCCAGAGACCCACCCCCAAGCATCTCAGCCTGGTGCTGACCCCCCAGGCACACACCTGCCCCCACAGCCCCCCCTCCAGCCCATCTCCAACCACAGCCTCCCCATTATGCTAGGACTAAGGTCAATGTGGGGAGGGGGGGCATGGTGGGTTTGGGGGTGCTGTAGGAGGCCTGGGATTTGGAATGCAAAGGAGGGCTGAGGGGTCTGTCACCAGGGTTAGGAGCAAAAGGTGGGGCTAGAGGGTGGATGTGATGGATCTTGGATGCTGGGCTGGGCCTGAGGGTGTAGGTGACAGTGGAGGATTTGGGGGCAAAGGAGCAATAGGGATCCAACAGGATAGGTTTGGAGGTGCAGATGCAATGGGACATTTGGGCAGCCACAAGCTGGGATTGGGGTGCATGGGGCTGTAGGGGAGTTTCGGAGTCCCAGGTTGGGTTAAGGGTTGCTGTGAGAAGCCATGAGATATTGGAGGCTGAGTTCCGTGGATACAAGGGGAGATTGGGGTGTTAGGGTTCAGGGTGCAATGAACAGGTTTAGGATCCAGGGTTGAGTATGGGGGAGCTATCGGGCTTTAGGGCTGAGCATAGGGGTGTTGTGAGGCCCTGGGGGCTCTACCTTGGTGGCAAGGAGCCGAGTGAGGTAGATCTCGGAGACCATCTTGCTACCACGCTCAGGCCCTCCCCCACCAGCATCACCACCACCCCCCACTAGGGGGTCGTGACTCCGCACCAGGTGCCACAGGCGGGTCCCAGCCTCACGCTCAGGCGTTAGGATTGGGGCCCGCAAACGCAGGCTGTCAGGGCTGCCAGACGTCCGCAGCAGCGTCTCTGCAGGGCGGGAGCTGTCATTGCAAGGGAGCAAGATCCCTCCCTCTAGAGCCCTACCCCCAAATGCCCTCCAACCCTCCCAGACCGTATAGGACTCCCCCCAAATCTCAGAGACTCTCCCCACCCCATGCCCCCTGACTCCACTTCTCACCCACACAAAGGAGAGACCCCAGGTGTCCAGGGTTTCTCCCCCCCACCCCACTGCTCTCACCCCCCCAGCCCCCTTCCTCTCCCAGAGAACCCAGACATCTGGATTCTACTCCCCCCCCCCCCAACCATAGCCCCACCCCAACTCCATAGCCTGGGCATGAGAGAGGCCCTGGGTTTCAAGGTGTAGGGAGAGATCCTCACCATATCGGCTGAGGGAGCGGCTGACAGAGCCCCCAGCCCCACTGAGGTTGACAGCAGAGGTTTGGTGGGGAACCAGGGCCACTGTTGACCCATCTGTCACCTGAGGGGGGCCGGCACAGGGACAGGGGTGAGGGAGGCAGGGGACCCAAGCATCCAAGTTCCCAGTCCCCTTGCTCTCACCTCCCAGTCCCCCCTGGAGGGGGAAGGGGAGAGGGGTGGGAGTCACCTGGTAGTGCGCCAGGGTGTTGATGCGCTTCCAGTCGCCCTCAACCCGGCTTGTGGAGTCTTCATCCTGTAGCAGGATCCGACCTGAACCCTCCTGGCACCACTCTGCAGGGGAGGTGGGTGTGGGGGTGAGACCTCCCACTCCCTATCTAAGTAGTCCAGGAATCTGGGCTCCCAGCACCCCCTCTCCCACACTGCTCCAACTCACCAGACCTCACTCCCATCCTAGAACTATGAACCCACGTGTCCAGGACCCTAGCACCAATCCCCTGCCATCCCCATCCCCAACACACATATTTTAACTATCCAGCTAGGAGGTAATCCAGGTGTCCAGGCTCCCTCCCCCCTGTTCTCTAGCTGGAAGGAAACTTTCATGTCTGGGGTTCCATGCCCTTTCCCAAGCTGGGAGAGAACCCAAGAATCCAGGCTCCCAGGTATTCCCCACCCACATCCAGGGGGAACCCAGGCACTCAGCTGCCTCCACTGCCCCAGACCAGCAGGGACCCAGGCACCAGGGCACACCAAGCTCAAGGTCATTGGCACGAGGTCGCTGGGACATGGGGGCCCCCCGGTGCAGAGCATCCAGCAGCTTCTCCTTGGCCTGCGTCACCGTGTCACAGTTCAGCACTTTGACAGGCAGTGCAGCACCTCCGGGGGGATCAGGGCAGGCACAAAGCAGCGTCTGGACAGACAGGGGGTAAGAGACAGGGGGGCAGACCTCTGGGGACAAAGGCACTCCCCTCTTGGAGAACCCAGGCATCTGGGCTACCCACACCTTAGTCCCCCTCCCCAGCCAGAGAACCCAGGCATCCAAGAAACCTAGTCCACCCTTTCCCTTCCCAGGGATCCCTGCTCTAAACCCCTTCCTGTCCCTCAGGTGGGTTAAGAACCCAAGCATCTGGGCTCCCAGCTCCCCTGATCTCACCCCCAGAGCACCCATGCATCTGGACTTCCAGCCCTTCATGCTGGGGTTACGAACCAGGCAGTTGTGGGGGGGGGGGGGGCAGAGGGGGGAGGTACCAGGGTCTTGTAGTCGATCTGCTGGCGGATCAGCTTATCCTCACTGAGTGAGTAACGTGCCTCCCCCGTCACTGCATCCAGTGGCCCTTTCTCCACCTGCTGCTTAATAGCACAAAAGAGCAGGTACAGCGGCTCCCCTGCACTCTCCTGCCAGAATGGGGGGAGGGTATCAGCCACTGCAGAGCCAGGTGTCCAGTACATTCAGAAACCCAGGCATCTGGACATGAGCCCCAAGAAGAACACCCCCCACCACACACACACACTTCCCTAGGGAACCCAGGTGTCTGGACAGCCCCCTGTGAACCCAGGCATCCAGGTACAGCCCCAACCTGCCCAGGAGTCCAGGAAGCAGCCCCCCCTGCCATGCCACATCCTGGAAAATAAGCACCCTCATCCTTGACAAGGGAACCCTGACATTTGGCCTCCTACAGCCCCACAACCCCTGCTGCTCAGTGTGGGAGGAACTCAGACAACCCCTTGTCCCCAGACCAGAGTACCCAGGCATCCAGTTTGCCCCCTACAACCTTGAGGAAGCGATGCAGCAGGAAGGTGAACCAGTTTGTTAGCATCTTCTCAGCCACTGACTCTGTCCTGGGGGGGTGGGAAACCATTAAAGGAGCACAGGATTCTGGGTGGGGAAGGGGAGGAGAGCAACTGGCAAAGCCAGGAAAGAGGATGGGCCTTGGAGAACATCAAGGGGCAAGGAATAAAATAGCCCAGGTGTCCAGGGAACCCTGCTGAAATGGGGGGCAGGGGCTGGGGGCAAATATGGGGAGCTAGTTCCCTGGGGGTGATGGGCAGCAGCATTCGGGGCAGGGCGGGGGCAGGGCTAGAGTGCATCTGGGTACGCATTGGGTGTATTGTGGTGCACTGGAGGATTTAAGGTGGTCCAGGGTATATGCACCCTCCCAGTATTTCACTGGAGCAGCAGGTAAGGGCAGGCATAGTGCTGGGTTTGTGGGGGCTATAGGGGAATATAGAGGATAACCAGCCCCTGCAATCTCTCACCAGCACAGCAGAAGCTCAGGGTGGGTGCAGTGCTAGGTTTGGGGATGCAGAGGGGTACCCACACCCCGCAATCTCTCACCGGCGCAGCAGTAGCTTGGGGTGGGCACGGTGCTGCAGGTCCTTGGCAATGAGGTCAGCCAGCAGCTGGCGCAGGACAGCAGTGGCATAGTCGAGCCGCCCCTGCAGTGCCACCAGCAGCAGCGAGGCCACGAGGCCACGGTCACGCATGGCAAAGCCGCGCTGTGCCTCCAGCGTGTGAACAAAGCCCAACAGGAACGGCCGCACCAACAACAGCTGTCCGAAGGCCCGCAGCCCCCGTGATGCCCCTGGCACTGCCTGTAACCATGGGGGTAGGGTTGGGGGGAAATCCAAGAGGGGAAAGGAAGGGAAGCCACCAAGAGAGGGTGAGAAAAAGGGCCTGGAGGTGGGGAATCAGGCATCCAGGGGAGGCAGTGGTGAGACCTGGAGGGGACACACAGGCATCTGGGAGCAGGGGGACCCAGGTGTCCAGGCCGATGCCAGACACTTACATAGGGATCGCGTAGCAGGGGTGGCTCCTCAGCACCAGGGAAGAGCACGCGCAGGGCATAGTCTTGGTAGCCACGGAACGGGATCTTCACCCCATCGAGGTGGTTAGTCAGCTCATGGATGTCAGTCTGCAGCTCTGCGAAGGCTGCACAGCCACAGAGGCAGGGGCATCAGCACATGGCCCAGCACCACCCCCTACCAAGGGTTCACAGTGCCCCTCACTCCTGACCTACCATCCCCACTATGGCCCCCATAGTGCCCCTCATTCCTGACCCATAATCCCCATCATTAGCCTGTGATGCCCCTCGCTCCCAGTGCACAACTCCCACTTGAGCACGCACCCTCCTTGCATTCGAGTGCCACACGGGATTCCAGATTGTCCATCTGCAGCTGCAGCCGCTTGAGGGTGCGGTCAGCATCACGTGTCTTGCGCTTGTAGGCCACCAGAACACCAATGATGGCAAGAAGCAGCAGTGACCCCCCGGCCCCAAGCCCCACCAGTGCTCCTAGTGGCAGCATTGCCTCAGGGTAGATGTGCAATGTCCCTGGAGAGAAGGACAGGCCCCCCACCAGGATCTGTAACAGATGAGTTGGAATTAGGCTTGGAGTTAAGGTTAGGTGCCCCTTACCCCTAAATACTGACCCACAGAAGCATGTGCTGCCCCACATTCCCAATCCATTGCCCGCCCTGGACCCTGTGGTACCCCTCACTCCCAACCCACATCTTCAAGAAGAAACAGGATTGGGGGGGTCAGAGCAGCAAGGGAGGGGAGGGTAGCACCCCAAAGACCCTGCTAGCCTCCCCCAAGAATCCCCAAACCAGGAAGTGGATGGGGGGGAAGAGTCAGGAAGAGCAGCCCCCCCCAACCCCCTCCCAGCCAGGCCCTGCAAGGGGGGGTCTATAATATGGGGGACCCCAATGTACTCCTGCTCTTCCCTGTTGCCCCAGTAGCCCTAGGATGGACCCCCCTGGGCCCAGGCCTCCCCCCTTATCCCCCCACCCCACACCATGACAGGCTGCTCCCCAGTCTGGTGGGGAGAGTCACACAGCAGCTGCGTCTCAGACACGGTAAGAGCACATGGCTCCCCTCCGATCAGCACTCTGTAGTTCAGGCGTCCGCCTGCCCCAGCCGCTGGGATCAGGTTCCTGCCCTGGGGAGGGAATGGGAATGAGCCTGGTGCCCCCAGTCCTGACCTGAACCCCGCCAGCCCACAGTACCCTTTATTCCAAACACACAGCCCCCACTCACTCCCAACCTGCAGCCCCCAGCTTATGGTGCCCTTCATTCCCAAACCCATAGCCCCACTCATCACCCCATCATGCCCCTCACTCTTGACCCACAGCATCCCTTCCACCCCCCCGAACCTTGAGGACGACGTGGGCACCAGGCTGCACCTCGAGGACGCCGCTGAGGCCAAACGGCTCTATGCTGGGGTCAGGGAAGTAGGTGAACGAGCGGTTGAGGCTCCGGGCAGCCTGGACATGGTCAAGCACGAAGCCAAACTCCTCGGGCTGCACCCCCCCTGGCGGCAGCCCCTGGCTCCCCAGTGCCAGCCCTGGTGCCTGGCACAGCATCACCGAGTCGTTCAGCACCTGGCAGCTCTGCCGGCCGGTGGGGGGAGGGGCAGAGGTCAGCAGAGGCAGCTCAGAGAGGGAAAATGGGGGGCACCAGGGGCAGCAGCAGCTCTGGGGGGTCGGGACAGGAGCGGGTGGGGGCAGTAGTGGGGTCAGAGATCAGCAGGGTATCACAGGTCAGTAGTCAGTTTTGGGGGATCAACTCTAAGAGGAGTCAAATACTAGCTCTGGGGCCAGCAAGGTCAGCTCAGGGTCAGAGGCCAGCTCTAGGAAAGGCAGAGGTCAGCTTTAGGGGTCACCTTGAAGGGGGGGAAATCAACTATCAGCTCTGGAGATGACAAGGGTGAGCTCAGGGTCAGAGGTTAGGTCTGGGGGTGGTAGGGATCAGCTCATGGCCAGAGTCCCGCTCTGGGGATGGCAGAAGTCAGAGGTCAGCAGTGGATCAAGGGTCAGTGGTCAGCTCCGAGGGATCAACTCAAAGGGATCAGAGGGCTCAGGATCAGGGGTCAGCTCTGGGGATGGCAGATGTCAGCTCTAAGAAGGCAGGGATCAGAGATCAGCTTTAGGGAGTCATCTCTAGGGGGTCAAAGGTAAGCTGTGGGGCTGGCAGGAATCAGCTCCAGGTCAGAGACTGACTCTGGGAAAGGAAGGGGTCACCTGTGTGTCAGAGGTCAACAGGGGATCAAGGATCAGCTCTAGAGATGGCAAGAGGCAAGGATTAGAGGGGATCAGCTTTAGCTCAGGGGTCAGAGCCCAGCTCTAGGGGGATTCACTGGACCATGGGTTTGGTGGCTCCTGGGTGGGGGGGTGGAAGTCTGGGGCCCCTTTCAGCATCCTCCACAATGCCCTTCCCCTTACCCAGACACTTACATTGAGGGTCTCAATGCCCCTGTACACAGCACGGATTCGGGGCTCCTGGATGCTCTCCAGGCGGGTGCCATGCACCACGAGCTGTGTGCTGCCACTGTGGAGGTGGGGGCACTGTTAGGCGGGGGGAGGTCTGTGGGAAGCTGGCAGTGCTGGAGGGGTCCAGGAGAGGGTGTCCTTACTTGGCAATGCTCCAGAGAGGGTCAACAGCAGTGATGGCCGGGTCAGGCAGATAGCGGTAGCTCAGAGCTGCCGTATGGTTGCGGGTGGCCCCCAGCGCCGCCCGATCCATGCGCATGCCCAGGATGGCTGAGCCAGGCCCCAGTGCTGAGGGTGGTGTAAGACAAACCAGCTCCTTGGGGCCCCGCCTGCAGGGGGGGAAAAAGGGATCACGAGACGGGGTTGGGAGTAAAGGGGCACTGCAGGGCTGGGGCAGGGAGCAAGGGGCACCATCAAGGCATGGTGGGGGCTGAGAGAAAGGGACACCCCAGGACAATGGGAGGTGCTATAGGTAAGGAGCAAGGAGCACTGTGGGACTGGAGGGGGCTGGAGATTGGGAGTGAAAAGCACCATGGGGCTTGAGGAAGATGTGGGTCAGGAGCAAAGGCACTGCCCTCCCCAACCCATACCTGATGAGAGGGCAGGGTGCCCCCCGCAGGGCAACAGAGACATTGCTGCCAGCATCCAGGTGGGTGCCAGTGACTGTCAGGCGGGTTCCCCCTGACACTGGCCCCACTGTGGGTCTCAGGCTCAGCAATACTGGAGTCTGGGGGGCAGGGAGAGCATCAGCGGGGAGCAGGAGCCTCCCTACAGCTCCCAAGCCCCCCAGATCTTCCATGTATCCTCCCCCCCGCCGAGGTTACCACAAAGGCGAAGGGGGTAGGGCCACGGGCACGGAACTCGGTGCTGCAGTCACCCACGCAGACCTCCACTGGGCCAGGTGGGGGGTCAGGCACCAGCGACTCTTCCATCTCACACACCACCCTGACAGGACAGGAACAGGAGTCAGCACCCCCCAAACTGCTGCATGGAGGAGCCCCTCACTCCTGACCTGCAGCCCCCTACAGTCCCATGGTGCCCCTCACTTCTGACACACAGCTCCTCTGCAGCAGTGGCACCCCTCACTCTGAGCCTGACAATGCCCTTCATTCCCAATCCACAGCCCCCCTCATGTTGCCCGTCTTGCCCCGCAGTAACCTCATGGTAACCCTAATGCCCAATACAGAGCCCCCACACATTATAGCCCCACGGTGCCGCTCCATCTGGACCCACAGCCCCCGCACCTCTCAGCTGGAACGTAGAGTCCAGGCAGAGGGTTGCAGTAGACCCCGGCCACTCGCACAGCGACCTCATATGGCTGTAGCCCCAGATTCTCCCCCCACAGCGTCACCCGCGTGCCCCCTTCCTTGGGGCCCTGCAATGGCTCCACCTGGGGAAGGCAGGGGTTACAGGTGGTGGGGATCAGCCCCATTTTCTTCCCTGCCCCCTTGTGACCCTCCCCCACCATGCACAACCCCAACTGCCCCTGCTTGCATCTCCCAAGAGGCAAAGCCCAGGGACCAGGATTCTCAGCCTGGATGCCTAGGTTCCCTGTGCAGGGAATGGGGGTTGTGGGGTGGCAGCAGGGAAGCTGGGAGTCAATATCCAGGTTCTCTAGCAGAGAAGTGGAGTCTGGGAGGGTTAGAGAAGGGGGGAATAGCAAGCCCAGACACCTGGGTTCTTTGGGAGGGGAATGCAGACTACAGGTGAGAGCTGATGAGAACCCAGATGCCTGGGCTCCCTGGGCTGGAGGAGTGTTCCTGTTACCTGGGTGAGGCGGGGGTGGGTGCAGCGAGTACCCCGGCGCCCTGCAGGCACCCACCCACTGCCACTACTGCTGATGCCCAGTCGTGGGTGGGGGCAGTGGAGCCGGAGGCCGCAGCGCCGCTCAGCCACACACCAGCCGCACTCGAGCTGTGGGTCAGAGCGGAGGCAGAGCCCGCAGGAGCCCCTCTGCGCTCTGCACTTGTACAGCACCGCTGCCAGCAAGGGTAGGGGCAGAGATCAGGCATCAGCAGCCCCTGACCTCCCACATCCCTGCCCACATGCCCCTGATTCACCCCCAGTCCAATCCCTCCCCAACAGACCTGTGACCAACCCTTGTCTCTCTGAATCCCATCTTCTTGACCCACCCCAGCCCCCCCAATGCTCTCTCCATGTCCCCAACTCACTCCTGGTCCCCACAAAATTCCCCATGAGCCCCTAATCTGCGCCGGGGGGGGGGGGCGGGGGGGGGGGGCCGGGCCGGGGGCGGGGGGCGGGGGGGGGGGGGGGGGGGCGGGGGGGGGGGGGGGGGGGGGGGGGGGGGGGGGGGGGGGGGGGGGGGGGGGGG
>JAGPOW010001828.1:82072-122256 GCA_030014935.1 Caiman crocodilus | reverse complement strand
ACACACACACACACACACACACACACACACACTACATATGTACACACACAAATAATTATATCCATATAGGCATGTGTGTGTGTACACATACACATGTATAACCCACACCCAAATCTACAAGCCATTTTGTATTGCAAAGTGCTTTGTATATGGCTTTAGATAAATATGATTTTTTTTCCAGCTGTACTGTATTTACCCATGTTTTCTATATTTGAGTACTGTGTTTTCTCTCCTCTGCTTGGGTAAACTGAAAAGAAGCAGGAGATACTCTGTAGGCAAATACCTGTGGCTTTTATTTAGGCCTTTTGTCTAGGGATACACCTTTTTGTTTACTGTAAACAAAAGGCATGAAGTTAAATCACTAAACAGGAGGGATTAGAATCCTGGCCTAATTGGTTAACTGAGCAGTGTTTTGGGGTCTTTTAAATTAAGAGGAAAAACTGACTGGAAAAGATTAGGTGGTGTCTCGTCCAGAATATAGGAATAACTCAACTAAGACTCAACCTCTTTCTCCTGGGACCACTGAGAGCTGCAAAGCTGAACAGGAAGCTGTAGAAACTGCTCCCTATGGGGGAAGTCTCCCCCCTCTGCACTGGAGAAGCAAGTTGGAGCTTTGTGAAGTGAGAACCCAAGGTAAAGGGAAAGAGTCCATGTCCTTTTCCTCTTTTTCCCTTTTTGCTTTTCCTGAATTTTGGAATGGGATAATACCATGGGGCTATTCATCCCTGGAACAGACTTGACTAGGGTTGGAGCCTGCCAGTTTTTGCTGAGAGATTTGGGCCATTATTAAAAACTTGGCTTGCTTTAGGCCAAGGCTAAAAGCCTGGCACATTTGTTGCTGTTGCAACTACTTTTGGCCTCAGCCTATCTGTGTAGCCTGAACCCTAGCAGTTTTGGTCAGTTTAGGCATTACCCCTGTTTCTTGTTTTGCAACTGCTGAGTCTCAAGCTTAGCTGCATGTTCAGGACAAATGTAAATAGGTCTGGCACCCTTTGCTTGGCCCAGGCCTCAGCACATGAGCTCTCTTGCAGTTTTCTGACCCAGCATAGGTGGGGGGCTTAGGACTAGGAGTTTTGAGAGCACAGTATACTAACTGAAGCCACAAGCCACCATGTAGAAGTGGAAATCAACACCCTACAGTTTCCCAGGGAGCAACAAGGGGACCCTTATGCCACAGAAGGACCCACACTCACTAGCAGCTCCCTAAGATGCAGTGTAAACCTAAGGAGCAGCTTACAGGACTCTCCTGCTAAGCAGCAGGGATAGGAACACAGGCTCCATGAAACTAACCCTCGGGTGAACTCCCTGCATCTCAGACTGCCTGGGCATGGCTGGAGTCTCCCTAGAAGAGGTGCAAACTAAGGACTCTGTGGTTAGCAGCATTTTAAATTGTATTTGGCGTTTTCCTTTGTTTTCTATAACAAATCTGTCCTTTATGTTTATGCCACTTGTGAGGAGTGATTTTGTTTATGCAGGACATACAGCCAAATTCAGTGATCCCAGACTTCTGAGTGGGGGCTCAAGCCACAGTGAAAACTTGTTGGGGACCTTGAAATTTGAACCCAACCCTTCTTGCTATTGACTGGTGCCTGGCAGAAAAATTACACATGTATAATTAGCTTATTTCACAGCTAACCTATGGAGGTTAGCTGTGAAATAAGCAGAGGTAACTCTGGTACACAGTCAGGCGGGTGGCCAACTGGCTTAGGGACCACACCCAGAGAGTGATGGTGAATGGGTCATTCTCAGCCTGGAAGGAGGTGGGCAGTGGGGTTCCACAGACTTCGGTCCTTGGACTGGTGTTCCTTAATAGCTTCATCAGCGATTTGGACGAGGGTGTAGAGTACCCTCTCCAAGTTTGCAGATAATACCAAGTTATGGGGCAAAGTTAACACACCGGAGGGCAGAGAGCAGATACAGGCCAATCTGGACAGGCTGGATCTATGGGCAGAATTAAATAGGATGCAATTTAACAAAGATAAATGCAAGGTACTCCACCTAGGGAGGAGGAATCCCCAGCACATCTATAGGTTGGGGGATAACCTCCTCAGCAGCTGAGAGGGCTCTTGGAGTCATAGCTGACTCCAAGATGAACACAAGCCGGCAGTGTAACGAGGCCATCAACAAGGCCAATCACACCTTGTCATGCATTAGCAGATGCATGACCAACAGATCGAAGGAGGTGATGCTTCCCACTCTATGCAGCATTGGAGTACTATGTCCAGTTTTGGGCGCTGCACTTCAAGAGGGACAGGAAGAATCTGGAGAGGGTTCAGAGGAGGGCCATTCGCATGATTAGTGGCCTCCATGAAAGACCCTACAAGGGGAGATTGAGGGATCTGGATCTCTTCAGACCTTCACAAGAGATGGCTGAGGGGAGACCTTGTAGCCGCCTATAAATTTATCAAGGGAGGACAACAGGGAATTGGAGATGCACTATTTATCAGAGTGCCCCTAGGAGTAATTAGGAAGAATGGGTGCAAACTAGCAGAGTGTAGATTCAGGTTACACATTAGGAAGAATTTTTTTACAGCAAGGGTGGCCAGAATCTGGAATGGGCTTCCAAGAGAGGTGGTGCTATCACCTAACTTGGAGGTCTTCAAGAGGAGGCTTGATAATTACCTGGCTGGGGTCATCTGACCTTGGTCCCCTTTTCTGCCAGGGGCAGGGGGTCAGACATGATGATCTTTTGTGGTTCCTTCCAATTCTACAATCTATGAATCTATTAATAAGCAGTTGTGGACCAAGCAGCAGCAGCACCACCAGGATGTTCTGAGGACAGCAGATGACAATGGTTTCCTTCCTGAAAAGTCATATACAGTAAAAGTTCTGCTAACTGGCATCTGACAAGCCAGCATGCTCTACTAACCAGCATGCCGGTGTGTAAGATAAACTGAAACCGGAAGTGCCCACCGTGGTACTCCCAGTTTCTCTGAGTCCCCAAGACCTGGGGCAAAGCAGCCTGCGCTGCTGAGCCCCCATGGCTCAGGGGCATAACAGATTGCGTGGGGCTCTGCGGGGCCTGCCTCCCTGTCTCATGGGGCCCGCAGGGCCCACAGGAGGGGTTGTGATGCAGTGGGAGGGGCGGCAGGACTCCCCGGAAGCAGCAGCCGGGGCTGCTCAATTAACTGGCATATTTTGTTATCTGGCATCCCCCATTCCCAGGGGATGCTGGATAACAGAGCTTTTACTGTATATCTTTTGAGGGAGCTGTGACATGGTGAACACAGGCCACTACTATAATAAGGCTGCCTAGCCCCCAGCCATGGGTTGATAAGTTCTCAACAGTGAAGCAGTTGGAAGATGATGTTAGAATCTCAATGGCTGTGAAAGTGAACGAAGACTGCAGCAAAACAAGATTCCCAGTTGTCTTGGTCCCCTTGTCATTGGATCAAGGTCCCTTTCCATTAAGAGCTGTTTGGAAGCTGGTGTGCAGCAGCTTCTCCATGATAAAATCATTCACAGGAGTATTCCTCAAGCCCTTTGGTGATGAGCTAATGGCAACAGGAACAGGATTATGAGGTCTGGAAGCTCCTAGTCATAAACTGGCATGAAGGCAGCAATTACAGGAAGGTTGTCTAGGATTTGGACAAGACAGGAACATAATTCAGCAGCTGTAACTGACTAAGCAGCCCTCTTCAGGATCTGCTTTGCTCACCCTACCTAAGGAGGGGGCTAAAAAAGGTGCCCTAAACATAGCCTGTCTACCTTTTTATTGACTAGATAACCGTGTCCAGTGGGATAACCTTTACTGCAGTCAAATACCAGTGAAGACACACCATCTTTTTCAGGACCTGGAATATCACAACCCTCATGGACAACCCTAACAGTGAATGTCTAGAGTGCCACACTGCAAGTGTAGCTTGAGAACTTAGGTGATATAACATCGATGTAGTTGCACTGAGTGAGACCCATCAAGTGAGAGATGAGCAGCACAAAGAACAAGGAGAATGCTGACTTCACAGAGTTGGTTTTGCCATTAAGAATGAACTCATAAGCCAACTCACTGCATTCCCTATTGGAATTAATGACTGTCTTAAACTGGTAGGGTACCAATATGCCACTGTCATCAACACGTATGAGCTGACTTTTAATGCCACCGATGAAATCGAGGAGGAATTCTACACCACCCTTGACCAAAGTCCTTTTTTGACATTCTGGTGGGGGACAGACTTATTCTTCTTGGTAACGTCAATGTCAGAGTCGGAAGGGACTCTAACCACTGGAACGGAACCATTGGCAAGGAAGAAACAGGAAAGGACAACTCCAATGGTATCCTCCTCTTGATCAAACATGCACCATCACTAACACCCTGTTCTGCTAGCAAAACAGGCACAAAACATCATGGCAGCATCCATGATCTAAGCATTGGCATCTGGTTGATTATGTCATTGTTCATGCCTGGATCACAAAGATGTCCAATATCACCCAAGCTATGCTAGGAGCTAATGATTTCTGGACTGATCATCGGCGCATCTGCTTGGTCATGTCACTCAAACTGGCTCCCAAATGATGGCTACAGCAGAAGCAATGCTAATGGAAGATCAATGTTGAAGGACTCTAGGACCCAAGCAAGTGAGACTTCTTTCCCCCGAGTCTTAATGAAAAACTGGTGCATTCCAATCAACGAGAGAATGTTAGCAGCATGTGGGGTGCCCTCAAGGCCACCATCATCAGTACCTGCAAAGAGACACTTGAATTCTCTACCAGGAAATATAAAGACTGGTTTGACGAGAATGACAAGGTCAAGAGTTGATCATTCACAAGTGTAAGGCCTGTTGTGCTTGGCAAAACACTAACTCCAAGCAAAAGAGATTAGATCTCCAACAAGCCACGGCAGAAGTCCAAAGAAGGACCCACAATTTGAAGAATAAATGGTAGGAAAACTAGGCAAAGGAGATTCACTGACATCCATGATATGTGTGGTTTCTCTAGTGCCACCGAATCCATCTACAATCCAAGCACTTGGGGACCAACCCCCTTGAGACATAAGGATAGAGGAGACCTGATCAAGGAAAGGGGAGCTATCACTGCCCATGGGAAGGAGCATTTTGAAAAACTTCTCAATTGAAACTCTGTTATTGATGAGTATGCTCTCAACTCCATTTACAACTCCTAGTCAGAGATGATCTCAGAATCCCCACAACCCTTAACAAGATGAGGAAGGCCATCAAGCAGATGAAGAATGACAAAGCTTATGGAACAAATGGAATCCCCACAACAATCAAGAAGGGAGGAGAGGAGCTCACATCACAGCTTCATGCCCTCATCTTAAGGATCTGCAATGAGGAGGAAATACCAGATGACCATGATTTGTGACAATCTTCAAGAAAGGAAACAAGTCCAACTGGAAACTACAGAGAGATCACCTGGCTGTCCATAATAGGATAGATTATTGTGAGAACCCTCCTGAACCATCTCCTTTCCACTTGCTGAAGAGCTCCTCCCAGAATCCAATGTAGGTTTAGGGAGTCATGAGGCACAACTGGCCCCGGAGCAGCTTCCTGCCCAGCCATGCACACTGACAGCGCTGCTGGGGCTGGTCTCCATGGAAACCCAGGCCCCATGCTGTCAATGCACTGATGCTTCTGAGGTCTCCATGGAAATTGACTGCAGTGACACAGGCAAAGGCTGCTGGGAATGGAGTCTGGCCACTGGCCAGACTCCATTAATTTTGCCCACCCCTGACCTCAAGTGTGAGGATCTGGAGATTTGCAAACCCAAGGCCCAAGGAGAGCTAAGAGTATGATTGGAGGATCCAGAAACACAAAGCAGGGCTGAGAGAGAACAAGATCAAGGAAGGTGAAAGACGCAGTGTCTGAGTGTGGGACCTAGAGATTCAGGAGCCAGGGATTGGTTTAGTCAGACCAGAGGGTCCACAGGCCCAGAGAAGGGGCAAAAGCTGGACTAGGCTCCACAAGTGAGAGAGACTGTGAGCCAGATGAGAGGGCCAGGAGCCCAGAGAGGGATGGTATGTGGCACCAGGGGTCTGCAAATGTAGGACCAGGGCAGGCAGAGAGCTCAGGAAAAAGGCTGAGCGAGGGACCTGTGGGTCCGAGGGCCCAAGGGAGCAGAGTGTATGAATGGAACATCATAGTGATAACATCCGTGAGGCTTGGGGCATGGTGTAGAGGCAAAACAGAACCACGAGCTTTCCCTTTAAGGTAATAGGTCCCTCTCAGCCTGCCCATGCCCCTGCAGGGCACCTATCAGGCCTGAGAGTAGGATTTCAATTAGTGGGGTCTAAGAGAGACCCTGTGTGGGAATAGTTCGAATTAAGGTTTACTTTAATGCTCATAGACAGCCTTCCTTTCCCAATTTTCAATTAAGAACAAGGTGTGAGGGGCAAGCAGTCTAAGGAGGGTGACAGAGTTAGAGCTGAGCAGGAGCCTCACAGTTACATCCCTGTGGCCACAAGCCTGCTACCGATGTCAACTCATGGGAGAGTATCACCCAGGGCAGCTCTAAACTGAGGAAGAATCTGCCACAGGGATCTCAGTACTTTGAAACCTCATGACAACAGGAGATGGAAAAGCAGGAACAGCATGTCACGAACCAAATCAAGAATCCAGCACCATCCACTCCACATGGAAACACGTGTCCAAACTGCAGTAGCATCTCTCAATCCCGGATAGGCCTCATCAGCTATCTTTGGACATAGTACCAGAACTTATCTCCAGGGGTGACCATGATGCCCCTGGAGCCCCACCAGCCCTTATTAACTTCACCCTACTTAGGCAATGACCTTTTCACTCCCTCCAATGCCTTAATGCATTTACCTTTCAGATAAAGGAAGGCTGTCCCAGGGCTTTCCAAGTTTGATCTCATGCTCCTGAGCTCAGCTCTCTACTCTCCTCCTCGAGGGCCAATTAGGTGGCTCAGACCACCCCTTAGACCACATCCATGCCTTGCAGATGTCACTGTTCACTATTGAGCTGTCTGCCCACACCTGGGCACTTCACCTATCTGGGCTACTCCCTTGTACAACTTTGGGTTTCCGACCTGGATCTTGTCTCTCCTGAGACCCTGGGTCCCTGGCCCCAACTCCACCCTTCTCTGGGTTCCTGACCTTGTCTGGCTCCAGCAGTGGCCTCCCTTGACCTTTGGCCCCTCCTAGGTCCTGGCCCTACTCCTATGCCAGTTGAAATCTCTAGGCTCCATGGCCCTGGCTTGCCTCTCCTGGGCTACAAGTTGCTGACTCTTCACTAACATGACACTACAGCGGCAGCCCTCCTCTTCAGCTCCTACCTTTTTGGCCCTGGCCCTGCACCCAGGTCAGCTGAGAACACTTTACCTCCCCTCATCTCAGTCCCCAAACCACCAATCCGCTTGCCCCAGCATAGGTGTTTGCCAGGAGCATGGCTGCAGCCCTGCAGTTCAGGGGTTTATTTCTCAGCTACCATAATCAAACTATTGCCTCAGCTCAGACTCTGGGTTTATATCCTGTAAGCCCAGCCCCCTTTGGGGTCATGTGACCTGATTACCTCCTGCAGCACTCCCAGACTGTCCCACCTGTAGTCTACTTTGGTATAGTGACATGAGCACAAAGCCTTTTATTACACTCCCCACCCCCCTAATTCCCCTATTTACCCAAATCCAACACATTTCTAAATTGAAGGCAACTCCCCAATTACCAAGGTCTGGACATAGAAAATTCATTCTTTAGTTATAATTTTTCCCAGCTAAGACTGCCTCGTTGGAGGGAAGGAGGGGTCACCTTCAATTTCTCCCAAGAGTGCAGCAGGGAAAGCAGTAGCCAGAAGAGTGGACAGGTCAAAGAACTTGACCCCCACCCGTTGCCCTGTGGTCCCCCAACTACTTACCCCACCTTAAATGGGGAATGTTGAACAGGGAAAGACTCACATTATATGCAAATAAATACAAGATGCACCAGCCTGTACTTCCCCACTTATACATCGCCTACCCACCCAACCCACTGGCTAAATCCTCTGCCCCCTCCCCCCCCCCCCCCAATGCCTCCATCCCTATGCTCCTGCCCAAATTAGGGCCTCTGCTCACTGTGCTCTGGGTTCCCAGTACACCTCACCCCTTCCCCCAACCACCAAAGACAGTCCAACAGGGCAGGCAAGAGACAGGTCATTTATTTCAGGGACAGTCCAAAGAGACAGAATTAAAATGGCAAGGGAGAGCAACAGCTTCATTAGTGCCCTCTCCTTAGCAAGAACTGGGCAAGGGAAGTGGGGGGAAGGGGAGCCAGCTGGTCAGGGGTTAGCTCCTCACCGGATCTGAGAGACAGAGAGAGAAATGGGAGTGAACCCCTCTCCACCCCTCACCCCCCACTTCCCCCTTAATCCCAGACTTTCAAAAACTTCCTCTATTATCCCAGACCTTGTAAACCTTCCTGCATAATCCCAGACCCCCATAACAACCTGGACCTCCCCAAAAGTAATGCTAAACCTCCCCAAAACTACCCTAAATCCCGTACCCTCAAACCTCCCCCATAATGATAGATTTTAACTGCCCCCTAAATCCAGACACCAAACTACCTCCCCTTAATCTTAGATCCTTAAAACTATGCCCTTAATTCCAGACACCCAGATTACTGCCATTTCTCCCAGACCCTCATAACTATCCCCATAATCCCAGACCCCTCTTCCCCATAATTCCAGATATCCCAACACTATTATTCCCAGTTTAAAACCAGTCCACTTGATCAGAGTCCCCCCAAAACTGTCCCCCTCAGTCCTAGACCCCCAAACTAACCCTGCAATTGCAGACCCCCTACACTTCCTCTCTTAATCCCATACCTTTAAAACTACCCCTCTTAATCCCAGGTGCTGAAAATTACCCCCCTTAATCCCAGACCTCCAAACTCCCCCACATAATCAAAACACCTATATCTCACCCCCTTGATTCCAAACCCTCAAAACTATCTTAATTCCAAAAACCAAAATTACCCCCATAATCCCAGATCCCCAAAATCTAGCCCCATAACCAAAAACTATCCTGTATAATCCTGAATACCCATAATCCCTGCTCAAAATACTACCATAAAACCCCCAAACTAAACCCATTATCTGAGACCCCCCAGACTACCCCACTTAGTCCCAGACCTCCAAATTACATTCATAGACCAAGAACCCCCAAAATAACTCTTAATTCCAGACCCAACTACCCTTTTAATACCAAACCCCTAAACTCCCCCAATAATTCCATCCCTCCCAAACTACCCTTTTCATCACATCACCCCAGACCCCGCTACATTACCAGGCTGCCCCCTATGACCTCCCCAAAATCCCACAGAACACCCCCCCACACATACCGTATACTTGTCCCACTTCTTCTCAGGGTCATATGGCTCCCAGCGGCTGGCTGGGAAGATGTGCTTGTTCTTCTCATACCAGCTGCGCAGCACCACCTTCCCTGCATGCGACTGGGGGAGGTGGGGTGGGGGAGGTCAGGACAGGGCAGACTGGCCCCAATCCAGCCCCCACAAATGCATGGAGTTCTACTCAGCTATTTTCCCCAGAATTGGTCACATTTTATAGCCCAGTATGGGCCTACATCCAGCCTGATCTGGGGTCTGGTGGGGGTGGTGGAGAAATAGGACTTCCCCAACTCCATGTGTTTGCTCAAACTCAACAGTTTGCTCTAAAAGCTCCAAACCTGGAGTTGGTTGTACTGTGGGGCCCAATATGGCCAACAGGATAATCCAGGCCTGATCTGAGGTCTGGTGGGGAGCAGAGGGTTCTTCCCCCCGCCCCTCCTTTCAATGCTACACTTGACCATTCACCCCAGAGCTGGCTGCATCCTGGAGCCCTATAGGAGCCCAAAGTATGAAGATGGGATGGCAGAGGGTATCCAATCCAGGCCTGATGCTAGAGGGAAGTGGGGGGAAATGACACACAGGCTGCTCAAGGAGTTTAGGTGGCCCCAATCCTGCATGGGGTTGTGGGAGGTCCTCTCACCTCATCCTTCTCCACAGTGGCATCACTCAGCAGCCGCACATCCTCATGGACATCAAAGTTGAACAGGGGCCCTGGGGGGAGGGGTGAATGGCATGAGCCCCAGAATTGTGCTGACACCCCCAATATACCCCAGCCCCCCATCCTCTGCCTGATGCCCCCCAGACACCCTAATATGTCCCAGGACCCCTTGGCCCTCCCCAAATGCCCCAGCCGCCCCATCAACCAAAGTCAGGGCTCACTCACCGCTCTTGCCTCGGGCTTTGGTAACAATGAAGTCATAGAAGCTGTGATGCTGTGAGGCAGGAAGAAGAACATTAAATCTGCCTCCCCCACCCAGCACAGTTTAAGGGCCCCCCATTAGAGTCCTCCACCCCCCTCCCAGCCAGGCCAGTGACCAGGGGAGCAGAGTACAGAGATTAGGGACGGTTAGGGGGATTTGAGGGAATCCAGGTGGATCCCCATCCCAAACTCACATGGGGGATGATGAGGTCCTCCTTGATGTACATGAGCTGCTCCACCCCAGCTGACCTGGGAGGGACAGGAGGGGGATCAGAGAAACTGCCCAAAGCTGCAGACCCCCCAAGAAATTTATGATCCCCCAAATCAGCTTGGTCTGGCCCAAAGTGCCCCCTTGAGATTCCCTCAGAACCCCAGAGACCCCCAAAACCCCCAACCCCGCTTCCCTCCCCTCAGAGTACTCATCACCGAAGCTCGCTGAAGTCCTTGCGGAGAATCTCCAGTGCCTTCTGCAGGAACTGCTGGATTGTGTTCCCCTTCTTCATCTGAGGGAGGCACAAACTGGGGGTCACCCCAGTTTCACCCCTGCTGGAAACCCCCCAACTGGGACATGAACCCCACCCCACACACACCTGGGAATCCATCAGGCTTTGTGGGGACCCCTATGATGCTGGGGGCTGTTTTGGGGGGACCCCCCTGGCTCCCTCAGAAACCCACCTTGACTGTGCGCCGGTGGCCAGAACCATCCCAGTAGCTGAAAGTGATCTCAATCTCCTCATCTGGGGGGGAAAAGTGTAGTGGGGTCAGAGCCCCCCCAAATTCACATCTCCCCCCACTCTGCCCACACCCATACAGGCTGCCCAGGGACCCATGATCCTCCCCTGGATCTGCCAGGCACCTCCACATGACCCCCAAGTCTCCCAAATGACCCCCCAGGGTCCCCCAAAGCTGTCTGACCCCCCAAAAGCCCCCCAGACTGCACCATCTCCAACCTCTCCTCTGCTGAATCCCCAGGATGAACCCCAAAAGTCTGCTCCACAGTTTGTCTATCAAGACCCACGTCTTTGACAACCTCCAGCAGGGGAGGAGCCAGGACACCTGGGCTCCTCGGCCTGGCTGCCACAGCTCCCACCAAAACCAGACCCCCTCACTCTTGATCTTTTCCTGCTTGGCCTCCCACTCCTGGCGCAGCTCCTCACGCAGTCGGTTCTCTTCCTCCTGGGGGCAGAGAGCTTGTGGGAGGGCTGGGGGTCCCTGGGAGCCCCCAGAAAAAAATCCAGCCAGGCCTGGTAGGTTTAAATCTGGAGCAAAGCCAGGTGGGAAGCCAGTGCAAATATACAGTACATGGGCTTATTTCAGAACAAAATTACCCCAGGATTATAGGACCAGAACCAGGACACATGGGTTCCATGACATGGCAGGGTCGGGAGCAGGGGGGGGGGGGCGCGCAGCGGCGACACTATGAGCCCAGATGCCCGAGTTCCCCACTTGTGGAGCCAAAACATCTAGGTTCTGTGCTAGTATGAAGAGGGTCTCACAGCAACAAGGCTGGGAGCTCAGACACCTAGGTTTTCTAGTCTTAGGAGCAGAACACCTGGGGATGGGGGGGAACCCATATGCCTGGGGTCTCTTGGGAATGGGGCTGTGAGCCTGGATGCCTGGGTTCTACCACAGCTCTGGATCAGGAATGGAGTCTAAGGACTTAGAGCAGGGTTCAGGGAAGGCTGAGAGTCTGGATACCTGTGCTCTCTGGCCACAGAGCCAGGACACCTGGGTTCTCTCTTATGGTGGGGTCTGGGGGGTGGTCACAGCAGGGAGGGCTGAGAGCCTGGATGCCTGGGTTCCCTGGCCTGAGACCCCAGGGTACCCAGGTCCTTTCCCTGCCCCCGGATGCCTGCTTCCTCTCCTGGCTTGGGATGGGGAGTGGAGCCTGGGTAGGCACAAGGAGGTAGGGCTGGGGGCCTGGGTTCCCAGCCCAAGATGCCAGATGACTGGATCCTTCCCCCACCCATTACCTCACGGTCCCGATCTGGGAGGAAACTGGTGTCCACATCTGGGTTCTTCCCCAGTTTCCGTCTCTTAGGGGGCTGCTCTGTGGGGCAGAGGGGGGCACACTAGGTGAGCCCCGCTGAATCCCCCTGCCAGCACTGGAGTGTTCCAGACCCCACATCCAGACCCACCATCTTTGTCGGGGTCATCATCAGGGGGAGACCCAGTGCCTTCCTCAGCCCCCACCTCCTCCACCTCCTCCTCCTCCTCCTCTTCCTCTTCATCCAGGTTGAAGCTGAGGCTGGAGATCTGCCGCTTCTGCTCCTGCTTCAGTGCTCGCTCCCGCAACCGCTCCAGCTTCCTACAGGTCCCAAAAGCAAGGTGTTGTGGCAGCCCCCCAGGACAAGGGGAAGGGGGGGCGCTGAACATTGACCCCAAAACACAGCCCTTCCATACCCCCACCTGCCCTGGAGGGAAAAGGGAAGCCCAGGAGTTTCCCTTCCGGCAAGGGGCTCTCTAGGAGGACTGGGAAGCTACAGCCTGGATGCCTGGGTTCTCAGAGGTGGGGGTGGGGGCAGAGCAGGGAACCCAGTTGCCTGGGTTCCCTTGTGGGGGAGAGAGCTGAGTGCCTGGACACCTGAGCTCTAGAAGAGAAGGGACTGGGAGCTTGGATGCCTGGGGTCACTGAGCATAAGATTAGGTCAGTTGGGAGCCTGAATGCCTGGGTTTCCTGTGTGGAGGGAAGCAGAGTGCCTGGATGCTTGGGTTCTCTAGAATAGGAGAAGCAACTGGGGAGTAAGAGAAGGTGAGGCTGGGAACCCGGATGCCTGGGTTCTCTGGGTGGAACGCAACATCCCGATTGTGGGGGGAGGGCAGGGTGTCACAGCAGGGCACCCAGATGCCTGGGCTCCCTGGTCTTCTCCCCCCAACCCCCAACTGTACTCACAACTGCAGCTCCTTGCACTGCTCCCTCTTGGCCAGCTGCCGCTCCCGCTCCTTCACCAGCGCCTCCTGCTTTGCCTTCATGTCGTTCAGTGTCACCAGCCCTGGGAGGAGAGGCCAGATACCCGAGTTCCTTGAGGCACCCTGGCACCAGGAGGTGTGCGGGCAGGAGAGGGTTACCACCCCATGATGCCTAGATGCTCGAGTCGCCCTGCCTGAGAACCAAAATGCCTGGCCTCTCTGGGATGGGGGTTGGAGCCCAGATGCCTGGGGTGCCTGGTCTTAGAACCAGGATGCCTGGGTCCCATGCCAGGACCCTAGTGAGAATCCTGGACACCTGGGTTCTCTTTGCAGCTTCAGAAGGGGCGTTTCAGGCTCACAGGGTAAAGGTGGGGGGGTGTCTCCTGGATGCCTGGGTGTCTCTCAGATGCCTGGGTCCCATCCCAGGGGCCTAATGGGAATCCTGGATGCCTGGATTCTTTCCATGGCTCTAGGAGGTGCATGGGAGATAAGCAGGCTAAGGGCAGGGGTCCCCTGGATGCTTGGGTTGTCTTCACAGTTCTGGAAGAGATGCGGAAGGCTGGCAGGCTTAGCGGGGGAGGGGGGTGCAGTTCCCAGACACCTGGGAAGTGTGTGGAAGGCAGGCTAGGGCTGGGGTTTTCAGGATACCTGGATTCTCTGGTCTCAGAACCTGGACACCTGGGTCCCATCCCTGCTTCAGTAAACCCTGTAGGGCCTGTTGAGAAGCCTGGGTTCTCTCCTTAGGTTTGGGGGGACCTGGCAGAGCAAGCGTGGGGGGCACCTCCCAGACACCTGGGTCCCTTACCCACAGTGCTGGATTTAAGCTCAGCCTCCACCGCATCATAGTGAGCCGAGAACTTCTTATCAATGTTCGACTTCATGATGTTCTCCTGGGGGAGAGGTTGGGGGTCAGGTCAGCCCTGCACCCACTGCCATGGGGAGCCCCTCCGCCACTGGCCCCCAATGGATCTCACCCCTACCCATCCCTTTCCTCTCTCTCCAGGCTCTTAGTCCTCCCAGTGCTTCCCCCTGAAATCCCTGATGCTACCACACTATAAACTGGGTTTGACAGTGCTCCAACCCATTTCCCTGGGAACACCACCTTCCTAAGTCTCTCATGATTGCACCAGTCCAAGACCCACCCACTGTAAACTGGCTTGGGGAGTACAGGTGGAGCTGTAGGGTGAACTTTGGGATTTTGGGGTACAGGGAGGTCCCTCCAACCTGTTTCCCAAGGGTTACTGTTTCTCCCAAACCTCTCAGGCCCCCTCCACCAAGTCCCAGACCCTCCAACACCACAGACTGGGGCTTGGGATACAGGCTGAATTTGAGGATACACATTGGGTCTTGGGGTACAGGTCCCTCCATCCCATTTTCTGGAGAATACCACTTTTCCCTGGCCTCCCACCCCTCTCCTCTTGGATCCCTGACTCCCCAACACTGTAGACTGGGGGTTAGGGATACAGTTAAGGGTTTTGAGGTCCCTCCAACCCATTGCACAGGGGATAATGCCCACCCCCTAGGCCTCAGTCCCCTTCCCACATGCTGGGAAGCCCACAGGCTGGCTTTAGAGACACAGGCTGGGGTTTGGGAAGTACAGGGGGTCCCTGCAACTCATTCCCACGGGAACGCTGCCTCTCTCCAGCCTCTATCCTCTGGATCCCTGCTGTCCCCACAACTCAGGCTGGCTTTAGGGATTTAGGCTGGAGGTCTGGGGGATGTCCCAGGGCCCTCCGGGGGAACGCTGTCTTTCCCCAGCCACTCAGCCCCCCCCCCCCACCAGGGATTCCTGTTCTGAGGCCTCAGCCAGACAGAGGGGTGCAGGGGCCCCCAAACCTCAGCAATGCGCTGCCTCATCTGCTCCATGTGCTCCCGCTGCCGCTCACGCTTCTTCATCAGCTGCAGGGCTCGGCCGGCCTCGCTTGCAGCCCCCTTGTACTGCGCCATGGTGGTGTCAGGGGCCTGGGTCAGCGACCAAGCCTAGGGGGGTCGGGGTAAGCACCTGGGATTGCGGGGGGCAAAGACAGGAGCCAGCACTTAGGGTCAGGATCAGGGCCACAGGTCAGTGCTGGCTGGAGTCAGGGCTAGGCAGGGGGGCCCGGTCAGTTGGGGAATTCCTAGACTTCAAGAGTGGGGGTGACGTAGGCGGGTCCCGGGGGGGTCACGTAGCCCTGAGTTAAAGCAGGGAGGGGTTGCAAGGCTCCCGCAGCAGCGACGGATCCTGCTACCGGGCGCGGTTGTGACCTCATTGCCGCGCACCGTGACGCAAGGGGAACGCGACGCCCGGAAAGAGAAAGGCCCACCCCGTGTCTCCAATGAGCAAGTGGGGCTATGCAAATCGCCTGCCGCGGTCTGGAACCCAGCCGCCGCGGGGGCTGTTTGACAAGGTGGCAAAGCACGTTGGGCAGGGGAGGGAGCACTACCGGAAGTGCGGGGCTAGGGCTCGTCTTGACGGACAGGCCCTGAGAAGAAACCGGAGTGGCTCGCGCATGGATGAATCTGGATCAAGGCAGCGCTTTCCTATGACGCGACTGAAGGGAACTAGGCAGTGTCCGGTGGCGTGTAAACATGGCTAGTTAGGGTTAAACTGGACCCCCTCCCCACCTAACGTGTCGACGATGACCTGCCCCTTCCATAATTTCCCAAAAGGAGCTCCCCTTCCCCAGGCCCCCCACAATCACCTCCACCCCCCCCCCCAAAAAAAAAAAACAACAACAACCAAACAAACCATCCAGCAGGCCAGGAAGGATTCGGACTGTTTTTATTGACCACTGAACAGAGGTGATGGGGAGGGGCTGGGGGCTGTGCACCCCAAAACACCCCTGTCATATGTGATACAATTGATAAAATCTCAGGGGTGTCAAGGACCCCAAATTATCCCCCTTGCCATCCCCAGTCTGCAGAGCAGCAGCAGCACTTGAACCTCTTGATTAATACATTAAATTACAAGCAGCAAAAAAAAAAAAAAAAAAAAAAAAAAAAATTTAAAAAGGGATTGGGGTAGGCATGGCTGGCCCCCCAGGGTCCAGTCCTCAAATTCCAGCACGCAGACACACACACACACACAAACCTTGTCAGACAGGTGTGGGATCTATTAAGGGGAGCCCCAGTATCCAAGACACCCCCCACTCTTTTGGAGGGCTCAGGTACCTGCTAAGAGCCCTGGGAATGATCGACAGCCTCCATTACTCAAAAAGCCAATGCTGGGGTGCAGAAGAGACACTGCACATTAGACACCATGCGGGAAGAGACTGGGACTCCCAGTTAAGTGCCAAATGGGGGAAGCAGGATGGTACAAAGCCTGGGCCCCAAGTAACTGAGGGGTGCCTCCAGCCCAGGGGCTCAGGGATGCAGAGAACCCTGGGTAGCTCCAGGTCAGGAGAGGGGAAGGGCTCAGATGAGAAGGTGGGTTGTGGGGGGATCCCCAACAGATTAGGGGGTGCCAGGGCTCCCATTTTGGGCCCAGGGATAGTAGTGGGAGTTTCCACATTGGGCCCAGGAGAGTGTAGTAGGCTGAAGCCACCCTGCCTGGCCAGGGAGGTTTCAAGGGGGGGGAGGGGGATGATGTGGGGCTCCAGATCAGTGCTCATCTTCACCACCAAAGACATCATTTTGACACTCCTTTATTGCCTAAAAGTCAAAGGCAGAACCCGTCATGCACCAGAAGAGGTCCTTGATGTCAACACACTTTGTCTCAAAGTGGGTTGTGGCATCATAGGACCATGAACAGAATACCTTGGGAGGGAGAGAGATCAGTGTCCTGCCCCATTTCTGTACATGCCCCATCCCTTCCTGCAAAGGTTTCACCTCCACTTCCTGTGTGGGCCCAACCCTTCTCCCACCAGGCCTGTCCCCACTTTTTATACAGGCCCTGCCCCCTCCCTCACTTTCTCTACATACCCAACCCTTTCCTGTACAGCTTTCACCTCTATTTCCTGTGTGTGCCCCGCCCACATTTCCTGCACAGGTCCTGCCCCTTCCCCACTTCCTGAACAAACCTCACCCCCCTCCTATGCAGGCCCTTTGGTTTCCCTCCACTTCTTGTACAGATCCCACCTTTTCCCCATATCCTAACCTAACCCCTTCCCCCACTTCCTATATAGGCCCCACCCCTTCCTCACTTACTAACTACTACACCCTGCCCCCACATCCTGTATAGGCCCTACCCCCCCACTCCCTATATAGGCCCCACCTTTCTCCCACTTCATATATACACCCTTCTCTGGCTTCCTATATACACCCTACCCCTTTCACCCTGACTGTCACTCCCCCACACAAGCCCTTTCCCCTTCCTTGCACTTCCCAAGCTTCTCCCACCTACCCTCACCTCCCCCTGGGAATCTGGGCTGTCCCAGGGGGACACAAGGGTCATACCTGGTGCTCAGGCCCATCATCTGTGGGTTTGTAGAGGTCGCTGATAGATACAAACCTGGGGAGGTGAGGAAATGCAGGCGTGAGGTGTGATACTCTCCAAATAGTCCCCACCTACCCAGCTGAACACCCACCCTGGGCTCAGACCCCCTACCTTGGCCTCTGAAACCCCAGCTTCCACTCCATAACCCCAACCTCCTCATTCCTGCCCCCTAGTTCCTCCCATGTGACTTACTCCTGCCCCTTGATTTCATCCCTCAGACTTCCAAGTGCCCCCACACACCCTCTGCTGACCCTTAACCTCATCCCCACAGCCCCCTCATCCTGTTGTGCTTCCTAGGTGCTCCCCCCACACCCCTGCTCTTGACCCTTGAGCCCCCTGACTCCTGGGGGAGGGATCCTCACTTCTGTTCAATGGGCTGTAGCAGGGCCAGGGCAAGGGTCAGCTTCTCAGGCTTTGGTGTCTCCACCATGGTGCTGGCAATGGTGATAAACTTCCCCAGTGCTGCCACATTGTGAGCCGATGACACTACACACAAAGATGTCTGCACATGTATTCACATGTGAGTAAGGGAGAACAACACAGGCTGTGGTCACCCAGGTTTGGGAGGGATCTCCTTGTCTCCCTAGTAGGAATATCCCTACTCCAGCCCTGCCCCCTTGTAGATGTGCCCCATTTTGGCTCTGCCCCCAGTGGGGGGCATAGTAGCATCACTACTATTCCATAGTAGCATCACTCCCTTGCTGGGCATTTCCTGTCTCCTGGTGTGCCTGTCTCTCCCCTTGCTCCTTATAGGTGGTTCTTCTAGCGCTGTTCCCTGCTCTTGCTCCATCTTTGGGGAGCATGTCCCAATCAGTGTCATGTTTCCCCTCTGCAGGCGAGTCTTCCAGTAGCCCCACCCCCTGCTGGCTCTATCTCCTCCAGCCTCGTGTGACTGCCCATCTCTAATCACCCACTGCTCAGCACGTGCCTGGTTCCACCACTAGTAGGTGTCCCAAACTAGCTCTGCCCCAATAGGCATGTCCTCCCACCACTGAACATCTCTCCCCTACAGTGCCTTAAAGCATGTACCTATGTAACTCCACCTTTCCCCTGGGCCCACCCCTATACCCGAGCAGCATCCGAGCTGATTCTGAGGCAGGATAATCTGGCAGGAAGTAGTGTCTCTGGTGCCAGCCACGGGGTGTGCAAGAAGGCAAATGGCAAGGATGATGCATCCAGCCTGGCGCAGACGGTCAGGGACATAGTTGGGGTCGCACAGCACCTGCCAGCACTGTGCCACCTGAGGGGGAATGAGGGACAGGGAGGTGAGGCAGGGGACCCCAGTCTACCCCGCCATAAGATCCAGCTCCCACAAAGGCACCAGGGACCCAGGACTGGGCACCCCAGGTCATTCTCAAAACTAGTGACACAACAAATAGCATCCCCAACACCCACCCCAGGAGTCTGGAAAATGCCCAACCCCACACCCCCAAAGCACAGTGCTCCCCTCCCCCCAGCCCCAAGGGGTGTGTAGAGGGTCTTGAAGAGGGGGTCTCTCCTGCTCACCTCCCCTTCAGAGCAGACCCCAACCACACACCCATTCTCCATCAGAATCTCATCCACTGGCCTGTTTGGCATGTAAGTACCCCCATAGATGGCACTCAACCTAAAGAGGGTGGGTTCAGTGGTCATGGACCTTGGAATCAGGGGCAGGCAACTGGTCACCCCAGCTTCCTTGGGGCCCCCTCCAAACTCTCCAGGACTTCCCCAGCCTTGCCTGACCCCTTGACCCATACTCTTACATATACTCATGCCTGACCCACCAACTGCCCCTTGACCCCTGACCCCATCCTATCCAAGTACTCCACACCCACACTGGTGATCCCCAACCTCCCAACTCCATCTAACCCCTGCCCCTTTACCCTTTGCCACCTTCAGTCCAACTCATCCACCTGCCCCCCAGTCTTGCCTATCCCTACACTTTGCTAGGAGGATTGTGGGAGTGAGGCAAAAGGGAGTCAATCTGGCCCCCACCCCTTGATCCCCACCCCCCTTGTGTCACTCATCAGTACCAAATTTTGCTGAGCCCTTGACCCCATCCTGTTCCTCAACCCCACAATCCCCTAGTCTGCTGACTCCTGCCCTTTGACCCCTGACCCCATTCCTTGCCTCACCCCCACAATCTTCCTAGCCTACTGACACTACCCCATGATCCCCAACTATCTCCCTTATCTCACCCTCTCCATTCTACCCACTGCACCCCACAGCCATCACTCACACATGCATGCTGCTCACCTTGAACCCCAAGCCTCCCCCCAGCCCAGATGAAGCCCCCAGACCCATCCAATAGCACCTGGCGAAGCCCTGGGGCAGCTTGCCCAGCCTGTAGAGTGGGTACAGATAGGGGCTCTTGCCATAGCATGCCAATGATTTGTTATACAATTTGATGCGCCGGATGGTCTCCTCACACGGCTCGTCTAGGTAGCTGAGGGAAAGAGGGGGTAAGAAAGGACTACAGGTCAGTAGTGAGAGGCACCATGGGGGGCCATGGATCAGAAGTGAGGGGCAGCATAGGGTAATGGGGGGGGCTGCAGGTCAGGAGTGAGGGGCACCATGAAAGGTCTAGGACATGGCATGAGGACTGCTGCCTGTCACTCATTCATCAGTGCAGTAGAGGGCCAAGACATGACCTGTTAGCCAGGAGGTGGGGCATAGGGGTTGTGTGAGTGACCAGGGCACTGTCACTTACTTGGTGCAGAAGTAGAAGACCAGGACAAGGCCATGGACAGGGCCTGGGGCTGTGGCCTGGTGGGGCCAAGGCCTGTCACCTACTCAGGGCAGTAGAGGACTAGGACATGGCTATGGGCAGAACGTACGGCCTAGAAGGGCCCAAGTCAAAGTGGGCATAGAGGCCGCAGGAGGGGTCACATGGGGGTCAAGTCCCTCCAGGGTTGTGGGGTCATCCTCCTCACAACCAGCCACAAACACCAGGAAGTGTGGCTTCTCAAATATGCCCGTGAGGTTTGTCCCAGCCAGGCGGAGGAAGGGACAGACGTTCAACTGGGGGGGCTTAACCCCCGCAGTATTGCAGCCAGGGCACTTGGGGAGTGGGCAGGGCCATACCTGGAGCACTGCAGGGGCTAATACCCACACCTCAACATTGGCAGTGGTGCTGCAGGGAGGGGGAGGACAGGACATTAACCCCTGCAATTCCAGAATCTAAGGTAGCAGGGGAAGGAGCATTAACCCCTGCAGTACCACAAGAAATATATGTTGGGGGGTGCTGAGACCTGCCACACAACAGCTTACTTCAGAGAACATTAGCTGTTAGCTCTGCCGCGCGGCAACCTATAAATGAGGATTGATAACCCTTGCAGTGCCACAGCCAATATAAGATGACAGATCTCCCTGATAATGTGGACCTTGCCTGCCATGGCAGGTGCTTTGGGGGGTGGGGGGGATCCCCAGTGCTCCCTGGAGGTGAAGGCCTCAGTCTGGGGGGAGTGGCCAGGTCATATTAACCTCTTGCATGCTGGTGCCAGTCTTGGGGTGCCCCTGCGGGGTTTCTGCTGTCTACTGGAGGCAAGAGAGCCTTGGCCTTACGGATCCCATTAACCCTGGTGTACCGGGGCAACAGGTACTCACTGGAGGCAAGGGCTTCAGTCTCAGTGGATGGCACCTTGTAGATCTTGCCACCCTTGTAAACAAAACTGCCATCGACCACCTTGAAATCGATATATCGTGTCATCTCTGTGTACAGCAGCATCTTTACCAGCTGGCTAGCCTGGAGGTTGAGGGGCGGGTGGACAGATGGTGATGGGGGAACAACAGATAGACATACAACCTGATTTCAGAACCTCTCTCCACATCTTTTAGATTTGGGGACCTGCTTACACCCTCCACTGTTTTGGGAGCAAGCCCCCCAAAACTCTGAGAAACCTGCTCAGTTCCCCCTCCCCTAGTTTCAGGATTCTCCACCCCCATACTGGAGTCCAGCACTCACCATTGGCCATGAGAAACTTGGGAATAAGGTCAACATTCCAGTCCCGGCCACATCCCATTGACTTGGGGGGGGTCCCTCAGGGACTCCAAATCGCTTCTACAGCTGGAGAGGAAGAGGAAGCAGTCAGCACCCACCCTGCTGGCCACATCCCTCCCAAAACCAGCCACCTCCCACCCAAAACTCCCCATAAGCAGCTGCCCAAGTCAGTCCAACCCCAACAGCCCCTGGATCCCAACTTCTTTCCTCCCGGGGCTCAAGCCACCCATAATCTCTACCTTCCCCCAGTATGCACCCTTTCCTCCCCATGCTCCAGCCAATGGCGGGCCCCAACTCCAGGCCTAAGGGTTTGGGAGATCCTGTTACCTCCTCAAGAGGGGTGATGGAGCTGCTCTCGCCCCCGTAGTATGGGTTCTGGTCCATGTGCAGAAATTTCTTCCCATTCACCAACAGAATCCCTGAGAGGATGCATTCCTAGGGTGGGGGGTGGAGTTTAGGGGGCCCTCACCCCACCCTATATCAGAAAATTTGGGGGGAGGGCAGAACTGAGGCCTTAATAGGGGGAAGCCATTGGGCAGGGATAAGGGTCCCCATCCTGCGTGGCTTATGGAGGGGAAGGGCCAAGTTTGGGGGTGCAACAGAAAGCCCAGCTTGGGGAAAGAGACAGAGATGCGGGGCAATTGGGGGTGTCTCCACAAGTGCATTATGTGGGGTTATCAAGAGATCAAGGAGCAGCTCTAGCGATGGGGTGAGCTGCCTTCAGGAGACTGTGTTGCTTGGATGAAAAGATGTTTCACAGTGCCTCAGGCTAGAGGCTATAAATTCTTGGGGGGCTGGAGCTGGGGTTTAGGCTGGGACCTGCTGATAGGAAAAGGGCACACTACAGGATGGGGGGGCGCCTTGTGAATGGGAAAGGAGCTGCATTGCAACATAGGGTGACTGTGCATGCCAGCGGTGGGGGACGGGGCTGTACTAGTGCAGGAGCCGGCATCCCAGGCCTCACCGTCAGGCCGGTGCCCAGCACAATCACGTCAT
Source organism: Caiman crocodilus (assembly GCA_030014935.1). NCBI lineage: Eukaryota > Metazoa > Chordata > Crocodylia > Alligatoridae > Caiman > Caiman crocodilus. Next base: position 99,749 of record JAGPOW010001828.1, on the reverse strand, counting down.
AGGCCTCACCCGTGGCACCCGATTCTAACCACCACCTCTCCCACAGAAACAGGTTCTGGCTCAACTACTGTGCACTGCCATTGAGAGGGAGCGTAGGTACAAGCATCAGCACAAATCGCTCCACCACAGGAAAGAGAAGGAGAATCAACTCCCAGCTGCAGATTCTTCCGCCAATGGGGACAAGAAAGTAAGTGTCCAGAAAAACCTCTGCCCTGAAAAAAAAAAGTAGTCCACCAGTCCCCTTCCACCCCACCCCACAATCGCCTCCACTGGAGATAGGGGCGAATGATAACTCCGCCCAGGGTGGGCAATCAATATTTTTCCTCTTGCTGAAGCCACCACACCTAAAGGTGGGTCCCATAGTTGCAGTATCCTTCCACCGCACAAAATAGTGCCATGTCACCAAGAGCTCCAGCTAGAGAAGTGAAATTACATGGTGTCCATCTGATCTGCGGAAGAGTTCTGACTCACCCCCAGCTGGGTTCATTTGCATCTTGCTGCCGGGAAGGAGTGGGAACTAAGTCCCGGCAGCAAAGTCCCATATTTGGTGGGCTCCGACCCCCTCCGCGGCAGCAAGGCAATATCGCAGCTCTCCACAACTATAAGCGGCGTGACCCTTCCACCAGATAAATTAGTCCCAAGACCCACTACTGGGAGGTTGCACTCCCCCTACCCGCAAAAAAACAGGCAGAAGCAAGACTATGACCAGACCCCATTTATTAGGGTGCCTCTCCCACACACACACAAAAATGGGGTGGGGACCCCCAAAGACAAGGATGCAATAAATAACTGGGAAGGGGCAGGTCCAAGGGCAACCTGAGGACAAGAGGGGCCCCCCTAGCAGCTGGATCAAGGACAGATCACAGATGAAGGGGTCCAGCCCCCCAGAGCAGAAGGGATGGTTTAGGGGTTGAGGTGACTACCCTGTCCCTTTATCACTTAAAGAGGAAGAAGCCTGTGGCTGGAAGAGGTAGGACACTTAGGTTCCTTACAGGGCTCATAGGTGCCCAGAGATGGGAAGGACAGCAACAACCCCAGGACAGTTTTAAGGGCAGTGGCAGAGGGTGCAGGATCACTGAGGAAGAAAGGGGTGAAGGCTCCACCTGGAGCAACAGTGAGGAGCTGGGGGGGTGAGGAGAGGTGTGAGGGACCCCAGGACTAGCTTGCAGCAGAGCAAGACCCCAGAAGAAAGCTACAGTTGCAGGGGGGATGGAGACAAACAATGACATAGGACACAAGGACAGACCCAAACCTGGGCTGAAGGATGGCAGAGACCCCAGTGCTGGGCCAGAGGTGTTTGAGGGGAGCAAGGCCAGGCTAGGGTTACTGAAGGGGAGGGGAAAAAAAAAAAAAAAATCAGGGACCCCAGAGCTGGACTGAAGGGCAATAGAAACCCCACTGTTAAAGTGATGGTTGCTGGGGGGAGGAGTGGGGGGGGGCACACGCAGGTGGGTGCGTGATAGGAACCCCAGGCCCAGGCAGGGAATATTGGAGCACAGATCCCAGAGCAAGATGAAGGGCTGGGGATGTTAGGAAGACGATCAGGGACCCCAAGCTAAGGAGAGCTCAGGGACCCCAGTGCCAGGCTACAAGTACTTTGGCACAGGAGAAGGGGGGAGGGGGAGTCAGGGAACCCAGGGCAGGGTTGGATGGGTACAGCAGGCTCCTACTCATTCTGAGGCACAGCAATAGAGGGCCCCTTGGGGTCATCAAAGCGGTCCATGGCACGCAGGCCCAGCAGCATATGCAGCCCATAGGCCAGGACAGCAGCCAGGAGGGCACCTGGGAGCAGCCCCATCCACACAGGTGCAGAGAAGAACCCAGCACAGTCACTGGCATAGGAGAAGCGCTGCCCTGTCACATTGAATGCCTGTAGCTGGAGGAGGGAACAGGGAATAGAGGGTTAAAGCTACAGAACCCAGATGTCCAGGCTCCCAGAACCCACAGAAAACCCAGTTATCTGGGGCCTTGACTACCACCACTCTGACCCACAAGAGAACCCAGGCATCCAGACACCCCACTATTAACCCACAGCCCCCACCCCTCCTCAGAGAACCCTGGCATTTGGGCTCCCAGATAACTCTCCCCAGTGCCTGCTCTCACCCCAACCAAAAATAGGCATCCAAGTACCCAGCAACCTCCTGTTACCCCAAGCCCTCTCCCTTCCCAGAGAACCCAACTGCCTGGGCTCTCAGCCCCAGGCCTCACTCCCCACCCAGAGAACCCAGGCTCCCTCCAGCAGTCTGAGAAACCAGGCATCTGGGCACCTGAATGTCATGCAGCAGCAGCTGCCAGTGGGCAGCAGCTGGGTCAGGACGGGTGCGGGGTGTGAGCAGCCCCATGGTGCCCAGGAGGCCACAACGCCAGGAGTAAAGGGATGGGACTGAGACCCCCGAGACATTGAAGGTGACTGGTGCCACTGCCCCACCCTCCACCATCTCCACCGACTCCAGTGACGACCAGTTCCGCCCGGACACCGGGAACCATTTGTTGGTCATGTGAAACCTGACACAAAATGGACAAATGGAGTCAGAGGGTGGACAAATAGACAGCAGTGCCCTTCACTCCTGACTTGCCCCTCCACACCCCCATGCCCCCCCCCCTAAAACCAGGCCAAGGAAGTGCCCCCCAGCTGCCTCAATACTCACGTGATGGTCAGAGAACTATTGAAAACCTCCTTGTACCTCAGTACCAGCCTGGGGGGAGGGGGCATAAATGGAAAAAGGGAGAGTAAGACACCATCTCAGAGGAAGTGCTGCATGTTGCCCCCCGACTCCTGACCTGCAGCCCCACCCCCGGATATCCCTCACCTGGCCTCAGTGGGGCCCCAACTGGATCCTGACAGGTTGACAACAGCATGGGAGCCAAAGGTGGCATCCGTCAGGTCCTGCCAAACCCCATCTCGCGCCACTGACAGGTTCCGGGCCCAGAGCAGCAGGAGGGGGAAGGCGCCAGGTGGGAACTGCAGAGGGGGGTACACCGGCTCCGGCCCCATCTCCAGCAGCTGCCGTCCCAAGGGCCCAGGGACTGTGCCCAACACTTCCCGCAGCACCTGTGAGAGGCAGCAGGCATCAGAGCTGGATGCCTGGGTTCTCTCCCAGCACTCATGCTGAGGATGAGGACAGAAGTAGAGCCAGGTCATCTGGGTCCTTTTCTCCCAGCAGTTTGTAGGGGCAAGGGTCAGAAGTGTGGGGGTAGTATTCCTCATTTGTTTTGCAGAACTCAGCGAGAGGAAGACACCCACATGCTTTGGGAGCCCACACACCTGAGTTCTCTCCCACTCTTGGCAGGGGTGATGCTGGCACCCCAGATGCCTGGGTTATCTCCCCCTTGTCCAAGAAGAGGGACCCTGGGACGTGTCATGCAATGGTGAGGGCTGAATCTGGGGAGGGTACATACCCGTGAGGGGCGTGGGGCTGTCAGCAGGGCCATGTAGGGCACATCCTCTTCCTTCAGGGCACTGAGCACCTGTCCGATCACCTCATCTAAGGCGGCAGAGCTGTGAAAGGGAGGAAATCCCTAGCCCCCCCCCCCCCCCTTCCAAACACCCCAGCTACTCCCAGAATCCCCTCAGCTCCCCTGTCCTACCCCAAGGTTGGAGGGGTAAGGACTCACCATTGCCTGTCAGCACCTCCTTGGGGGCCATAAGGCTGGACCTGAGGGGGGTACAGTGCAGAGGATCAGCAACTCCCTCCAGCCTCACACAAACCCTAACTGCTGTGGTGAGGTGAGGGGGTCAGTGTTCTCCTGGGAGGCAAGACCCAGAAATTGGGCGGTGGCACATGGGGAGGTCAGCACCTCTCCAGGGACAAACAGCAGCCAAAGGAGAAACAGGACAGGGCTGAGAGGTATAGGCCAGCCAGAAGATCCAAATGGTGTAAACTAGCTGGAGAGAGGCCCTGGGGCACTATGAGGGAGCTATGGAGTTATTATGGGTGGGAGGGATGACAGACTGGCTTTGGGGTAGATGGATGGGGTGTTGGAAGCATATACTGGCTGTGGGGAGACTGCATGGCTTTAGGCTGGCCATAGGAGGGGTGCATCATGAGAGCACAGGTTTGTGGTGGGGTCTATGGAGCTGAGGTTGGTTGCAATGCTGTGGGGAACATCTAAGGGGCCTGGGAGAGATGTAGAAGTACAAACTGACTTGAGTAAAGTGTGGTCAACATGTGCAGAGTCCTGGGTAGGGGACGGCCCACAAGCTGGCCAGGCACTCAGGGGTGTGCACGTGCCTGTGCGCATGTGTGGCAGGGGAGGGGAAGCCTGGGGGTGGATTTCTGAGAGGTTAAGAAAGATTACACTGCTGGGGTGGGGGGTGCAGAAACTGACTGCGAAGATCTGGGTTGGTTTAAGCTGGCCAGGGGGGACTCTAGTAGATCCGAGGGGGGCCCTTTGGCTGGCTGTAGAGTACATACCCGGTAGCATATGGCAGGCGCACGAGCATCAGGGCAGGGACACTGGCATTAAGACGCAGCTGGCGCAGGGTTGGGGGGTCAACGTGAAGGGGCCCGGCCCCTAAGTGCTCCCGCAGCAGCGATGGCACTGCCCCTGCAGCTTCCCCTGCCACCGCCGGCAGCACGAGCGCTGAGCCTGCATCTGACAGCGCCCCCTGGAGGGAAGATGGAGAGGGATGGGGGGCAGGGACCCCAATCTCACTCCAACAGCCTCTCACTCTGAACCCATGGGACCCCCATATCCCCATGGTGTCCCTCACTCCTGACCCAAAGGCCCTGCCCACTCCTTTACCTCCAAGTTGGGGAAGGCACTGTCTGGTTTATTGCCATAGACTCCCCCATAGGCCGTAAAGTCCTCCACACTCAGCTGTGGGGTACAGGAAAGAAGCAAATTGAGGGGCTCCTTTATGCACAACTCCCTCATGGAGAGAATGACTTGTGGAAGGGATTGAGTAAGTGGGGGGAGAGGCAGGGTCACAGGGAAGAGAGACTGCCACGGTCATGGGTCATATGACCAGACAAGCAATGGGGGAGGAGAAACAGACTAGACTCCCTTCCTCTTTTAAGGATGAGGCAGATACGCCCAACACCACAACCCTCTGCCCACCCCCACCAGGAAACTGGGGCCACCTTAGACCCCACAAAGGCAAGGGAGGGGCTGCTGGGGGCCGGGGGGAGAGGTCTCCCTAGGAAAGGCTGTGCTGGAAAGGGAGCTGGGAGAGCTCAGAGAGCTGTGGGGTAGGGCCAGGCAGAAACAACCTGAGCAGGGTGCAAGGCCCTGCCTCGGATGCAAGAAAGTCAGTAGCAGGGAGCCACGCATGCAGGGCAGCAAGCAGCTGAACATGCTGGATTTGGCAGCCGGGGGGATGCTGGGTAGCCAGATGTGAAGCAAGAAGCAGTGCAGATTTGCCACACCACTCCACCCGGCTCCATAGGGGCCCCCCATGTCATACAGCCCGGGGCAATCGCCCCAATTCGCTCCCTGACAAGGACAGCCCTGGGGACAGGATAGCAGGGGTCTGAGAAGATCCCCAGGAGTATGGGGGGGGTTCCAGAGAGACATGGGGGAGCCCACCTTTTCCTGCAGGAAGAGTAGAACATTGTGAGGCCCCTGGTCCAAGGCAGGACCCAACAAGGCCTGTAGCTGTGGCTCTGTCACCACATGGCCCTCAGAGCCAATAGTCGCAGGGGGCCACAGTTCACTGCGGGGGAGAGCAGTTAAGGAGGCAGTTGGGGCTTTAACCCCTTCATACCTGAAACCTCAGCTCCATCACAGACCCCCTTAGCACCTCCTCTCCTTCCTGGCTCCTCCCAGACCTCAGGTACGCCCACAACACCCTCTCAGCCCCCACTTCTCCTGGCCTCCAGCTACCTCCTACCCTACGAATCAACCCTTTTCTACTCCCTTCTCCCTCCCTCACGGCCTTATACCTCCAGCTCAACCCTTTCCTACCCCCACGCCCAAGCCACCCCGAACCTGCGGCTGGACCAGGCCAGGAGCGGGACCTGGTCAGCCCTCGCCGCCCCGGGCACCAGCACCGCCAGCACCAGAACCAAAGCCGCCGCCATCCTAAAGCGTAGTCCGCACGAACGTCCGCCCACCGGTCTTCTCATGATCATGGCTGCTAATTGGAGCGTGGGACCCGCCCCTTTCCGCGCCAATGACCAATGGAAACAGGACCCGCCTCCCCGAGCCACCGACCAATGAGAAAGAAGGAGCCAACGGGAAGGCTCTGGGCAGGCAAAAGGGAGCGGGCTATGGGAGCCAATAGGCCTGCGAGGCGCGCAGTTGGCCAATGTGAGGTCAAGCGGCGATATAACCTGCCACCAACCGCAGGTGGGACGGCTGGCGGAGGGAGGCCGCACTCAGACCAGAGGAAGATGCCAGCTGGCGACGACCGCGCCCCGAAGGAATGAAGATGGGAGCCGGCTAATGAGAACGAGGGCATGCGATGCGGACCGCTAGCCACTGGCAGAACAGGACACAGGACAGCCTGAGCCAACAGGAAACAGGGCCTCGCTTCTACCAGCCAATGATGATGCATCTTGCAAACAGGGTGGATATCCCAAAGCTCCAACCCCCTCCTTCCCTCTTAGGGCCGCACCGCCCCTCCTTGAGTACCCGCCCCTGAGGCTTCGCTTTCATCAGTCCACTGCCCGGCGTCCTAGATTCCCCCCAACCCTGGATCTCGGAGCTCCGCACCCAGTAAGGCGTCTCCTCTTTAACCTCAACCTATAAGCCCAGTCCCTGCGGCTTCCAGGACACAGCCTTCAAAATTTCCCATCCCAGGGGCCGAGAAGGGGGTCAGGTCAATGAGGGGAGAGACATACCCTCCCCCCCAATCCTGTTTAGCCCCGCTCCCTCTCCACCACCCCAGGCTCTAACCCCAGCCCCTTCCCTGCCTCCAGTCTCACAGGGGGAAGGGTGGGGGGGAAAGCTTTTTCTTTTATTGGAAAAATTCACATTATAAAAACAAAAGGAGATGGAGCAGAAGCATGGCACAGTCCTCAGACCCTACAGGAAGCTAGAGGTCAGTACATAAGTCCAATTCCCTACCTTGGGGGTGGGCTTCAGACCTTATTGAGAGGGACAAGTTTTAGGGGAGGGAAATACACCCCCATTACCCAGAATACTTTGCAAACACTGTAGGGAGGACAGTGATCAGAGCCCCCAGGGTACCCAAGTTTAAGGACAAACCTGATTAAAAGGGGAAGCGGTCCAGAATGCAGCGGTTAGGAGTCCTGCTCTAGGGGAGGGGAGAAGTATTCCATCACAGCCCCCACAAATCATCAGGACCTCCCTGCAGTAATCAAATAGGGGAAAGGACGGATTTTCCCACCATCCCTTGTAACAGCAGCATGGGGGGCTCCTATCACCCCTTGCAGCAGCCTCCAAGGGGAAAACTTCCCATCATCCCTCAGGGTACAGCAGACGGAAGCAGCACAGGATTCTTCCATCATGCCCCCAGGCAGCTTGTTCCCTCTGCTAGAACCTAAATGGCTCCATGGGGGAAGTTGGGCAGGTCTGATGGGGGAGTGCCCCCACCCCCACTGCACTACCAGGGGGCTTGCAGGGCCTGGTGTAGATGTTCAGCCTGGCTCTTCAAGCTCTGGATCTCATCCTGGATGTAGTCAGTCAGTGCCTTGCGCATCTCCACCTGGGGGAGGTAGGGGGTGGTCAGAACCTAGCTGTGCCCAGCGTTCCCCGAGACATCCCCCCAGGGAACTGAGTCCGTCCCGTTCCCCACTCCCCACAAGCAAGGCTGCAGCCACCATTCTGGGGCTCAGAGGGCCTCCCCACCACAAATTCACTCACCGCTGACTTGTTCTGGGTCCGGAGGGTCTCCAGGATGGGTCGGACACTGAATGGCTGCCCGATAAGAACAGTGATCCGCTGGGGAGGGGCAGCATGCACACACGGGGGGGCAGTGAGGGCAGTGCTCCCACCCCCTTGAGCCTGGTCCATCCAAAGAACTCAGGTGTTGGGGTTGCCAGGCCCCCTGCTCTGACCCATCAGCCCCTACCTTTCTCCCAGAGAACCCTGCTGTCTGTGTTCCCTGTGCCCCTAGCTCTCACACCCTAGAGAACCCAGGTGTCCAAGACCAGCACTCACCTGCCCAATGCGGGGCATGTAGGGGGGGGCGTTAGGCAGCACATCACTCATCCCTACCCAGAAATGAAGGGGTTAAAAGGCACCCCCTAAGTCCCCATGAGGTATTGGAGTGTGAGGGGAGCCAGATGCGCCCCCCCCCTGCAACTCACCTACATGCCACAGTGGCAGGATAATAGGGTGCAGGCGGCACTCTGCCAGCAGGCGCCCGATCCCTGCAGGGATCTGATGTCAGAGGTCAGGTGTCAGGGTGCCCAGCCCTTGGCTGCCCTCCACCCACTCTAGTCCCTGTACTTACCCCACTTGAAGCGCATGAACTCCTGACTCATGTTCACCTTCCCTATGGAGAGGGGGAGGTAGGTTGAGGGGGACTGAAGACCCCCATCTGCTGCCCCCCAGAACCAGTTCTTAGGGGTATCCCCCTTCTGATTCCAACCACCCCATCCAGCCCCATGCACCACCCCTGCCACTACCCCCAGTCCTCCCACACCCTCCTACAGGGAGCACCCTAACTTTCCGCCTCCCAAGGCAGGTCCCTGACTGCCCCTCCAGCATCACAGCCACTTGCCCCCCTGAATTCCCCCTAGACCCTTATTACCCTCAGGGAAGATGTGAACCCAATCTCCCCGATTCAGCTTCTCCAAGATGAAGTCCATACCCCGCTGGTACACACCATCACCTACAGGAGGAATAGTCACAGAATTGGGGGGGGGCAGGGACGATGGACAGGGATAATCTGCTAACCCTTAGTGGCCCCCCCAGAACACCCCCCAGCCCCACTTCTCTACACCAAAGTCTCTTCTCCCAGCCCAGATATCCCCAGCTGCCCTGCCCTGCCCTCCTCCCATCTACTGCCTTGCCCCCCACCTCGGCAGACAGGGACACAGCGCCCCAGGCTGAAGAAGCGTGAATGCAGCTCATGGGTGAAGCAGATGTCTGCAGCTGTGGGAGTCCTGACAGGAGGTACAGAGTGAGGGGGGTCAGGACGGCTGGATCCAGCTCAAGTCTGGGGTGCCCCTGAAGCCCCCCCACAGCCCTCCACAACTCACCACCGCATCTTTGGCAGGTTCCAAACATGTCTCAGCTTCAAGACGCCTGGATGGAAAAAGGAGGGGGATATGTGAGGGGGAAGCCCTGCACAATTCTCTTCTGGGTTTGGGGGTTTGGGGTTGGTTTTTTTTGTTTTTTGGGGGGGGCAATAGAACCCCAAGCCAGCCACCCTCCAACCCCACAGAAGGAGGCCTCCCTCATCTGTGAGGAAGTAGCCCCCACACACACCACCATCGGACCCCATGCCCTAGAAATGGGGGTAATGCTATGGGGTTTGAAGTGAGGAGCAGTAAGGAGTCAGCCCCCCTCCACAATGTCCCAGCTTCCAGCAGCTCTGTACCCAGGAGATGAGGGTGGGGGTCATTCCTATAGGGCTGATGGTAAGAAATCAGCCCTCCATGACTTCCCAGCACCCCACAAACTCCATACCCCCAGAAACAGGGATGATCCTATACAGCTGGTGTTGGGGAGCAATGAGGAACCATCCCCCTACAAACACCTTGCCTCCCCCTCGGCGTCCTGGCCCTGTACCCAAGATGAGGGTCATTCCTATGGAGCTGGTAGGGAGGAATCAACCCCCTCTCCCCCCACAAACCTCCAGCATCACCCACTAGTCCCATACCCCAGAGGTGGGGGTCATCCATGCAGGACTGGTGGTTGGAGATGGTGATAAGGGGAGTGTCTGGACAACGCCGCTCAATCAGCTCATACAGAACCTCCTCATTGTGGACGTGCAGCCGGTTCATGCACCCTGCACAAATATGGGGGGGGGGCAGGGCACTATGATAGGGCTGGGGGGGATAAGAGGTCATTGGGGTGTTTGGGGGGGCACAAGGTCAATACAAGCAGGGTCCCCCATCCCTGGTGTGGGGTAGTCACAGAGCAAGGGGAAACAGAGGCTGATGGGGGAGGCTACAGGGAGGGGGTTACTGAGAAGACAGGTCTCTAGGATCCCCCCCAAACAGTGGTAGGAGATTGTCAGGGGATCAGAGAGTGATCAGGGGGTCCAAAGGGAGAGATTGGGGGTTAGGAGGTACTGGGGAGGGGCACTCACGCGTCCAGAAGCAGCTATATGTGCCGACCAGCCCCATGATGAGGCGGCTGGCCAGGGCCCAGGGCAGCCCGGGGGCCGGCGGGAAGGGCCACGACACCTCTAGAGGCATTGTCCCAGCCCAGGGGCCAGCGGGGATGGGGGTGGAGGGGCTCTGCCTCCCCCCCGGGGCTGTGATGATGCGCCTGTGGAGAAGACGCACGAAAGGTCACGGCCAGGTCCGGCCCCTGCTCCTCTTCAAAAGCCGCCCCCCGGTGCCTACTGCAGATCCCCCCCCAACTTGCCCCTTGAGGCCCGCCCACTGCGACCCCACCCGCTGAAATCGATCGCCCCTCCCTGGGAAGGGGGAGGCCATCGATAGCCACCACTACAAGGGGGTGTCGCAAATGCCACCCCCGCTACCGTAAAGCACACCCAGCCCTGGCGCTGTAGCCGCCCGACTGTCCCCACCCCTTTCCTCCTATACGTTTCTGTTGTAAACTAAGGTGGCGCTCTGCGGCTGTTGGAGGACCTAGACTCGTCGAAACGCGGAGAAGCGGAGTGCCAGTGACCATAGAGACCGGAACTGGCCCAGGTCGAACAGAAAGTAATAGGCGGGCGGAGCTAGCGCGAAGAGCCATTTCTGACTCCTATGGAGATCTCGGAGGGGGAAGGAGTGTCTCGGCTCCATCTACAGCCTGTTGACATCATCAGCAAAAAGCACTCTTACTCGTAGGGGCTGTATCATCATTGTAGAGAGCGTTGATAACATTTTAACCAGGTGTTGGTGATATCACCGTCAACCTCCCCCCTCCCCCCCGCAGTGATATAGCCCATCTGGTGACATTACAGTGGCCACGAGACATCACAGCCCTGTGCTCTGACATTACAATGAGAGGCGGTTTGATATCACCCCCTTCAATTCCCACTGTGACATCGCAGCTGACTCCCATCAGCCTCTCAGTCATGTCACAGCAGGATAGCAGTGATGTCAAGCCATGGTGAGAGGTCGTCGCAGCCACGCCCCAGGTCCCCTGCGCACCCTCCCCTCTTGTCTGTGGAGGGGGCAAGTTGGGCTCCCCCATGTCATTCCTGCCGCCCCAGCCAGGTGCATAGGAGGCCCTGCCACATGCACACAAGCCCGCTGAGGGTCACAGCTAAGTCCAGGGCCCCAATTCCACTGACAGTTCCCAGGCCGGCACATGAGCCAGGCACGTGCAGCTGCAGCCAGAGCACACGGGGGAAGTGAATCTCTCGGAGAGGGGAACATTCTGCTGTCCCCCGCAAGAACTGTGGCGTCTGGGGAGAGCTTCTGGGGACAGCAGTCTCCGTGTCTCGTTTCAGAGCCACCGGCACCGTCTGCCCGTGCCTGATTCAGGGCTTTCCGTCTGTCCCCTGAAAGCAGCGCCTGTGTCTGTCCGCCTGGGCTTCATCCTCATGCCTGGCCACCCACCTGCCCGCCTCCCATGGGGGCCCCCTGCCCCTGCTTCTGGCTGGATTGGGGGTGCAGGTGCAGGCAGAGGGAAGCCTGATCCGGGTCTGCACCTTCAACGCCCAGCACTTCGGTTCTGCCAAGGCCCAGCAGGAGCCCATCATGGATGTCTTTGTCCAGGTGAAGGGATCAAAGTGCAGGAGGGGCCCCTGGAGTCCGGGGGTAGGAAATTGAGGAAGCCTGGATGTCAGTACCAAAATGATATATTAATCACGAGGAATGAGGTTCTAGGCTGAGGCTCAGGAAATGGGGGGCTTCATTTAAATATGCAAAATTTAAAACCACTGAACTCAGCCAAGGGATTCAGGAAATACTTGGGGTGCTTTGAATATGCAAAAGACATGCTAAGAGGTGGGCAGTGGGGGTTGTGACTGTCCGGGGCTGGGAGATAAGGGGACCAGAATGTAAACATGCTAATTACATGCAAACAGGCTCTATTAGGACATAAGTGGCCATTTAAAATATGCAAATGGTAAAATAATGGCCAGATGCAGGGGCTGTGATTTGAGGGATTCAGAGGATCTGGACCCCTGAGTTAAACTATGTAGAGTTCTGGAGATCTGGGGCCTGGGTTGAATGTGCATATCAAGGGGAGTAGTTGTGATTTGAGGGTTTAAATATTAGGTGAATGTTATATGCACATTGACTGGGCAGGGGCAGGTGATTTCTGCAGGCCCAGAGAGGGACTATTGTAGGGTAATAGATTTGAATATGCAAAAAATATGCTAATTGACCCTCCAGATTGTGGCCCGCTGTGATGTGATGGTCCTGCAGGAGGTTACAGATGCCAAGGGCACAGCTGTGCCCACCCTGCTCCAGGTCCTGGACAGGGACACCTGGGTTCCCTGGCCATGGACCTGGCTCTAGGGGTTGTGAGCTGTGGGAGCCTGGAGCCTGGCTTCTCAGTGTCTCCCTCTTTCCACAGGTCTGTGGGTGCTGGGACCTACATGGCACTGAGCAGTCTGCCACTAGGACAAAGCACCTACTGGGAGCAGTATGTTTTCCTCTACCAGTGAGGTCCACCCCCAGGAGCAGCCAGACCCCCCCACCCAGGACTCCCGCAACACATCCTTGCTTTGCCCACTCCAGGCCAGCCTGGATCTGCCTCCTGGATGCTTTCACATACCCAGACTTGACCCCTGGGCATCCTGATGTCTTTGCCTGCGAGCCCCATATTGTCCTCTTCCACCTGCCCAGCCAGGGTGAGATCTCCCCATGCTCCTCACCTAGATAACCTAGGTTTCCTCCCTGCTGGGTTGAGGGAAACTCAGAAGCCTGGGTTTTCTGCATCAGAGTGGGGACTGGAAGCTCAGATGCCCGTGTTCTTTGGGAAGGGAGAGTGGACTAGGTGAGAGCAGGGGGGTCCAGGCACCTGGATGCTTGAGGGACTCATCGGTGTCCCTCACCCCCCCTTGCCCCAGTCCTGCCAAACCTGGTGCTCATACACCAGCACACAACACCTGAGAATGCAGAGGCAGAGATTGATGCCTGCTACGATGTCTTCCTGGCGGCTCGGGAACACTAGGACACCGAGGTGAGGGTGGGACACTGCTGGGGGCCCAGGTATCCAGGCTCCCTAACCTCCTTCAGTCCAAATGGAACTGAGGAGTCCAGGACAACCCCATCAATCACCATCCCCCCACCCCAAATTCCTGCTCTAATCCCACTACCCTCCTAGAGCCAGGAGAGAGCTCAGGCATCTGGGCTCCCGCACTCACCCATTCTTACCCACCAGTCCCCCACCCCTCCCTCCTGAGCCAGGGACAGAACCCAGCTATCTGAGCCCTGCACTGGAGGAAACCCAAATATCTGGTCCCTGCATTGAGAAGGGAAGCCAGGCATCCCTGAGCTAAGTGTCCAGGGACAGAACCTAGGCCTCTGGACCCCGCACTAGAGATGGAACCCAGGTGTCCCTGGAACTAAGGGAAGCCAGGCATCTGGGCCGCACATTGGAGAGGGAACCCAGTGATCCCTGAACCAGGAAGGGAACTCAAAGGGTCTAGGGATGGAACCCAAGTGTCCTGACCCCTTGCCCTCAGGACACACTGTTGCTGGGGGATTTCGACACAGGCTGTGGCTATGTGGCGGTGTCATGCTGGGGCTAGATCTGATTGTGCCAGGCATCATTTTCCACTGGCTGCTGCCCAATGGTGCTGACACCACTGTGCGTAACAACACTCGCTGTGCCTATGACAGGTATGGGAGGGGTGGCCTCAAATTAATCTGGATTCACCAGGGAGCAACCTTGAGTTAATCTGGATTATGTGTAGACATACATACCAGGTGGATTAATCCAAATCAGAGCATTCACTTGACTTAATACAGAAAAGGAACAGACAAGGGGGGATCAGAGCCACAAATCCACTGGATGAATCTGGATCACATGGATGCACATAGGGAGGTGAGGCAGAGCACCAATGGGGTGCTTATCATTTAAGGGCTGCTGCAGGCTCTTAGTGAGCCTGCTGTGTGAGCAGCGGGGTAAGTTTCCCCCCGGAAACATTTTAAGGAGGAGAGCAGGCAGCAGACAGAAACAGGCTGGCCCTGATGAGACGGCCATTTTAAAATCCTGGCTCAAGGCTGAAGCAAAAGTTTGCTACCAGCAGCCAAGGGAGTAACAATGCTCGGCTGCGCTGCTGCTCAAGGGAACAACTTGGAGGTAAAAGCAGAAGCTATGGGGATGGCTGGAGGCTCCTGGACCTGGGTATGACTGAAACCAGCACCCTGCTGGGAAGGGAGTCCTCAAGAAATGCCAGGACAATTACCTCCTCAGTGAAAGCTGAGAAGGGGTGCCTTAAAACCCCAGCTCCACCAGTTTGGTGGGCTATAACATCAGAAGGGAGTAGCACCAGGCATGCTCAGGGAGGGGCACCTGAGCCCAGAGTGGGTAGTGGGGCCAGGCATGCCCACCCATAGGAGGTACTTGATGAACCCATTGGAGTGTAAGACCCAGGAGAGTAGTGGGGCCAGGCACGCCCGTGAGAGTGGTACCTGAGCCCATAGGGATTTAAGATCCCAGGGAGTAGTGGGGTCAGGCACACCCATGAGAGGCACCTGAACCCATGGGGGGTATAAGACCTTGGAGCCCCAGAGAGGGGGCTAGTATGTTAAGGCCCCATGAGGAAAGGGGCAGAGACACCCAGGTAAGCCTTTGGGTGCCTGAGGCTGCATGTGGGCTTATTTGTGTTACTCAAATGCCATGAGCCCAAGGCCCACCCAACTAACTAGCCCCTATGGTGTGGGGCCAATGAATGAATAACGTAACTAAATCCTTGGGACAGCTAAAGCAAAAACAAAATAGGGGTGATGCAGAGATCAAACGTTCAAAATATGAAAGTAAGTTCTCTAGAAGGAGACACCGAGCAGAGCCCCCTGGGCTGCACCCACCAGTCCTCAAAGGCATCCAAGGAGCTGGTGGATGTCGCCCACTGGTGCCCAGCCTGGAAATGTTCACGGACAAGCAAGAGGAAAGTGGCCCCACTGTCTCTGGGCACCTTCCCGGCTAGAGCCTCCTTCCTGGTCAAGTACAGGGCTCACTTGGCCAAGGCCAGAAGGAGATTGACCAGGAGGTCCCGGGACTTGGTGGGGCAGTGGATGAAGTGCCCAAAAACTAAAAGGTGGGGGGGTGAAATTCAACCAAAATCTCAGGAGGAGGTTCTGGAGGTGGAGGGGCTGCAGCCTCTTGCACTCAAGGGTCACGTGCACCAGGGTCTCCCTCTGCCTGCGGAAGGGGCAGGAGGGTGTTCATGAAGTTTTCCATGCATGTTGGCCTGAGGACGATTGAGGCAGCATAGAGAGAGCCGCATGAGAAAGGGGCAAGTCACTGACTCCAATAGGAGATCGACTGGAGGGGGGAAGGTATTACCCGTTGAGGGGCTAGGGGCAGAGTTAGCCCAGTGTTTGGTTAATTGCCTAGCCACTGCACAGATGAGTGTCACAAGAGAGGCCCAAAAGGCTGCACCAGGGCTGGCGAGGGAGAGCAGACATAAGCCTGATGGCCTATGTGGTCGCTCAAAGGAGTATAGCAGGGTGAACGTGGCCTGGTAAGGGTCATGAGAGAAACGTCTGGTGAGAGGCGGAGTGATAGAGGCCCCAGTTGGAGGGGGTGACATGTGTGAGGCCCTGAACAATGTAGTGTGAGAAAGGCCTAACATTGTGCTGAGTTGGGCCCAGCTGAAGCATAGCACAATTCACAGAAACATCTGAGAGGCATGGGACACGATAAGGAGAGGTTGGAGTTGTGTGTTTACCACCTGTGAACAGCAGGGTGCTTGAAGGGCAGCCACCAGCCTAATTAACATCCTAATTATTTTACAAGACATGGCAGGAAAGTAGAACAAGCAGCTTGCTTAGAGACAAGTGGGTGGGCTGGCACTGTGACCAGGCCTGGGAGTTTGCCTACCCATCACAGGAGGTTTAATCTGGACTAAACCTATTTGCACAAGGGAATTAATCCAGACCAGGACATGAGCTCATTAGGCTAAATCTGGATCATGTGTGGACACACAGGAATTAATGTGGATTAAGCATGTAAAAATTAGGCAGGATGGGTGTTAATACAGATCAGGGTGTGAGCCCATTGGGTCAATTTAATCTAGATTAAGCACACATGTACATGTTGGGGTAGGGTGGAATTAATCCAGATTAAGGTAGTGGCCCATTATGCCCACCCAAATTAAGTGTACACAGACAAGGCAGGGAGTCCAGATACCTGGGTTCTCACCACACCCTCAAACCCCTAGGATTGTGGCCCATGGTGACCACTGCCTCCAGGCCATCATCCCCAACTCAGCTAAAGCTTTTAACTTTGCCACTGCTTTCAGGCTCACAGAGCAGGTAAGGAAACCCTCTGGGCGCCCAATACCACTTGAGCTCTAATGTACCCATGCCCCCTCTGCATATTTAGGGAAACCCAGGCATCTGGTGTCCCCACAGGCCCTGGCTGCAAGTGACCACTATCCTGTGGAGGTGCTACTGAGTTGTGGCCTACCCCAGCCCCTCACCCCTGTCCTGCTGCTGCTGCCTGCACTGTAGGGGCTGCCCTGCGCCCAGATGCCAGGGTCCCAGGCTCCCCAAGCCAGTCAACCCTGGGGAAGGGGCTGTGACATCTTCCCCAGGTCTCAGACCAGGGCAATGAAGACCCTGGAGGATATGAAGCAAAGAACACACACCCACCAGAAATACCTGTGGAGAGCCCACACTTGTGTGCCCGGAATGCCTATGTGCCCAGGGCCTGGATGAATATACACCTACAGTATATGTACATGTGCCTGGAACTCTGTGCTGAAGAACATGCTCATGCCTGAAATATCCGTGTGCCCATATAGAATTACAAGCATACCTCTCTGGGAGTAGATGCATGTTTGTACCTTATATGTGAAAAATATAGTACGTGTAACCCTCCTCTGAAACCACGGGTCATTCATTCATCACCTAATTGGTTTTGTTGCAGGCTGTGACATCACCACAGGCATAGAGGACATGAGGAATGGGAAACCAGGATCAAGATGGGCAACAAGGACCAAGGGAAGATGAATTAAAGGGGACATTAGGAGTAGGGATGGCAGTTCAAGGAAGGTCACACTGTGGCCTGAAGGCAACAGGATTATGGGTGGAAATCTGCATTTAGGGTACTGGGATTAAAGGTGGTAATCAGGTTTGCGGCAACCTGGATAAAAGGAGAGGATCAGCATTAAGACAACCTCAACTAAAGATTGGATTGTAGGGGACATCAGGATTAGGGGAAATCAGATTAGAAGTGGCCGTCTGTGTTGAGACCATCAGGATTAAAAGGGGGTACCTGGAGTACGGAAATCTAAACAGCAGTCTGAATTGCTCCTGTTTATGTTAATCCAGATGCCTGTAAGAGGGGCAAGTCGATTAAGAGATTTGCAGAATTAAGAACATCAAGATTAGGGGTGTAGCCGTGTTGCCCTAAGGACATAGGCAGACAAGGTTCCTTGGTTGAATTTGATATCTTTTATTAGACCAACCCAAGTAGTTGGAGAATAGTTATTAAGCAAGCTTTCGGGTTCAAAAAC
>JAGPOW010001828.1:57095-75775 GCA_030014935.1 Caiman crocodilus | reverse complement strand
CCCCCCCCCCCCCCCCACCCCCCCCCCGCCACGGGGAGGTGTGCAGGACACAATCCAGGGGACTCAACCCAAACCCTGCATCCCCTCTTCCCCCACAGGACAGAGGCTTAGCTAGACCTTGTCCCCCCAGCTACACAAACCTCTCCCCCACCACAACTTCACAGTGCTCTGTGACCTCCAAGACCACCCCCCAAAAATCTCATCTTGGAGACAGGAGTCAAGTGGGGACAATAAAGGGCTTCAGATGCCAGATTCCAGTGGACCCCTAGCTGCCAGGGTTGGTCCTGACATTGGTGGGGAGGGGTAGAGGTTCAGAATTGATGAGGAACCTCACCACCATCAATATAAACATACCCCTTCTTTTATCAGAAATGCCCCTGCCCCCCCCCCCCAAAAAAAACCCAGCTCCCTTCACCAACAAGGCCCACAGTGCCCACCTTCAGAGGAGAGCTGCTCATACTCATCAGACACCATGTGTCCACACAGTGGGAACTCATCCACCTTTGCCTTCTTACGGCCCAGGTCAAAGATCCGGATCTTTGCATCTGCCCAGGGAGGAGAAGGGATCAGAACCCCCCCCCCAGACACCCCCAGCTAAGACCAGAGGAGGGACATGAACCTGAGCGGGGGGGGAGGTCAGAGATGTTCCCCCCAGCCCTGGTCACATCCATGTCCCCGCAGTCCCTTCAAGCACCCTGCTGTGGGGAGGCAGGACACATACACCACCGCGGGGAGCTTTGCTGTCTGCAACCAGTGCACACCAGGCCCTCACAGGGGAGAGGGGCCAGTCGGCTTAATTGGCTGCAGGAGAAGGGGATCTTTAACTCTCACCCCAGGGTTGAAGAGGTGGGGGGGGTAGAAAGAGAGACAAAAGGGCAGAGCCAGAGCTACCAGAACACCACCCCACTTCAAAAATCCCCCCTGCCTTTAAAAGGAAAGACCTGGTATGCATCATAGTTCCCCCAAAAGGAGTTGCAGGCCCCACCCAGACTCCCCACAACCCTCTCCACCACTAGTCTGGGAGTGGAGACACTTACCTGGGACACCACGGCAGAAGCGGGACTTGGGGTATGGCTTGTTTTTGCAGTATCTGTAGCTGAGGGACCGATTTCGGGGGATGGGTAAGGGGTTGACATTGACCTACCCACAGCCCCCCAAATCCTAAAGAATGCCTTAAAAATAGTTCCTGCCACAGCAACTTGCTCTCCCCAAGAAGGAGGGGGGGGGTGGAAGACAGACACATCACAGCCTCCCAGGCCCCTTTCCTTTCTGGCTGACCAAGCACAGCTTAGACAGCAGCAGTCACCCCTCCCAAAAAAGCCTGACAGTGGGCTAGAGACCCCCCCCCACCCCCAGCAGGTCTGTGCCCTGTTCCTTCCCCCAGTGAGGACTGGCCCAATTTAATATGGGGAAGTGATATGGGGAGACCTAGCCCTCTATTTCCCTGTGGAAGTGGGGAAGGGCAAGAACTGCTTTCAGATGACACCATTACATAGCCATCTGGTGATGTCACTACTACAGATATGAAAGGGATCCAGATAGAGATGGGGCAGAGCGAGCTGCTCCTCTTCCCAAATTTCCCCCCCCCCCCCACATCCCCACCTAGGGGCACCCTCAAGAACTCCCCAGAGACCTCCACCCTCCCCCAGTCATTCCCTGCTGCCCCTTAATCTACCCAAGGTCCTCCCCTTACCACCACCCCAGTCCTCCACCAGGAAAAGCTGGAGAACACCCACCAGCGGGCAGGACGGCGGCCCATGGCTGCTAAGAGATGACAAAGCTACAAAAGAAGAACATGGGAACAGTCAGAACACTGAACCAGCCAGAAGGGTGCACACAAAGGGGTGGATCATGGGTGCAGAGAATTATTACCAGGATGAGAAAGGTGACTGAGTGCACCCAAATGGGGTAGAAACATTGAAGTCTAGAGAAAGCCTCTACAGGACACGGGAGAGCCTTGCCCTCCCCATAGGAACAGAGGTGGAGCATGAGAGCTTATAGGAGGTGCCTACAGATGGGGAGGGCAGGAATCCCCCAATGGGGGGCAGACAGCCACACAGGGCACATCTACTGGGGGGAGAGAGCTCTGCTACTCCAGCGAGTGGGTGGCAACTGGGAGCTCTGCAGCTATTACAAGGCAGGGAGCGCCAAGGACTACAAAAGCATCTACACAGCAAATAGAAGCTCTGGGATCCCAGCGGGGACAAGACAGACACGGGGGCCTGAGAAACGTGGAGTAAGTTCTTGGAGAGAGGGGGCAAAGCCCCTGGTATCGCAATAGCGGGGGGTCGTCTACGAGTCCCCAGGACTCCCCCCCCCGCCAAGGACCCCAAGAAGTGAGGAGCTGAGCTGTGGGGCTGGAAGGCCCAGGGTGGGGGAGGAGCCAAGCCCCCTTCTCCCGATAAGTAGCGGAGGGGTAAGCCCCACAGCGGCGTCACCAGCCTGTAGAAGTAAGGGGAGCGACCTCGAAGCCCCGCTCCCCGGCCTACCCCAAGCTCACCCTTTCCGCTGCTTTGTCGCACCTTGCCTCACCGTGCAGAAAAAAGAGAGGATAGGCGCCTGCGCGGCGCTTTTATATCCAAGCCCGCCCATTTCCGGCCACCTTCGACAAGGGAGCAGTTGAGGCGCGGTCCTCCAGCCAATGGTGAGGCAGCCTGCCCGCCGTTCTGGCCGGTCAAGCAAGAAGGGAAAAGCGCGTGCGCTGGGACTTGCCGCCATTTTGTGCGGAGAAGATATCGCGCAGGCGCAGTGTCAAGAGGCTACAGGGGAGAGGAGCGGGAATGACGCATGCGTAAATGGTTGACAAAAATGTGGCAATATTTTGCTAGTGCCGGTACTCCAACAGTTAGGTGGGACTCTCTGTAGGCTCATTGGATGGAACCTGCTTAATCCAGCGGGTTTCAAACTTTTTTAATTTAAGTACCCCTGGCGGCAGAAAGGCGGGGGGGGGAGGGAATGGGTAGCGTGCGGACGCTGAACAGGGAGGCGGGGATGAAGCGCCGCTGCCTCCTCCCAGGAGCAGGAGCAGGAGCAGGGGCTGGGGTAGGGTGAAGGCAGTGGCGCCCTTCTGTAGGGAGGAGAAGCTCACTGGGCTGGTGGGCGGTGGCGGCTGCTGCTCAGTGTAAGCATCCCCTTCCGCCAGAGGAGCGCCACTCCTTTCACCCCGCCCCGGCCCTGCTCCAGGGAGATGGCGGTGCTGTTCCCCCCCCGCCCAGCGTACCCCCTACGACTGGTCCAGGTAGCATGAGGGGTACGTGTACCTCCGATTGACAACCCCTGGCCTTAATCTGTACCATGCCACGTGCCCCCCCCTTGATTGTTCTTTGCATTAATTTACATATCGGCTTTCATTTGCACGGGCGTGGCCAATGTAATTGCATGGACGATTGTCTTGCCTGATCTGCATGTCATTTGCATAGTTGGGGGAGGGCATGGGAGCCCATTGTTTTGCATAATTAAGTTGATTTGCCTACCTGATTGCCTGGATCTGCAATGCAAATCCAACTTGCATATATTACTGTTGTTTGCATATTGGCCCCTGTCCCCTCTGGCTCTGGGGTACTAATCCCACACCCTAGGCCCTTGCCCTGCAGGTCCATTATATCTGTTTGCCTCTATCTAACATGCAGTATCTACTTTGCATATGCCTAGATTAATTTAATCTGATTAATCAAATGGGACAGGACTCTGTTGCCCCTCCCCCCACCAAGTCCCAGGTGGGGAGGGGGCCAACAATCCCAAACTTCATCAAGCCTGATGGTCACCAGGGGGTGTTACCACCTGGGGCAGGGGGCTAGGGAAGGGGCTGTGGGTCATAAGTGAGGGGCCACACAGGGTCATCCCCATGATGTGGAGTCCCCTCTGTATGTTACTACCTTCCCCCACACATCTGGCAGGCACCAGGACTTGGCCAGGCCCCTTTGGCTGGGGCTGGGCAAGAGACCAAACTGGGGCCTGTCCAAAACCACAATGACAGAGCAGCAAAAATCTGCAGTCAGGCAGAGCTGGAGCCAAGGCCACACCCAAGTTGTGGGGGCTGTGGATCAGGAGTAAAGAGCAATGTGGGGTAGCAGGAGAGCACTGCAGGCCAGGAGTGAGAGGCATTGGAGCTGGGATTCTCCCCCAGCTCCCTTGTCCCAGCCTCTCTTTTCATTACCGTTTGCACCTCCCCCAACCAGGTGCCACAGAATTCCCCCCATGTGCCCAAACTAAGGGGGGTAGGAAGAAGGAGGGTACTTCCTCTGCAGGTGGCTGCAGTGGGGGTGGTGGATGTGGGGCACAGCTACTAGTGGAATTGGGTGGGGGCAGTATCTGCCAGTGCTTCCTGCAGAAGTTGAGAACAAGTTACCCAGATGCCTGCATTCCCTCCACCCACCCCACCCCCAGGGCCAGAAGGGGGTCCTGGTACTTCCCCCTGCCACACTGGGGGCAGAAACTGGGGTTCTCAGTTCATCTGCCCCACCCCCACTTGTACTAGGACAGACAAACCAACACAGGCAGCTTCTGCAGCAGAACGAGCCTTTATTCCATGCCCCCCCAGCTTTGTTACAAAAAAAACTGGAAGTTTGAACCCACAGGAAAAAAGCAGGAACGTTCCAAACAGGTCAGGTGCAGGGCCCAGGGGCTCAAGCTGTTGCAGGCTCCCCACAGTGGTTCTGAAATCATGAAGGGAGTGGGGCAGGGAAGAAGCAAATAGTGATATGGGGGGAAGGGCTGGGAGGACCCAGGTTGGTGTGGGGGCTGGGCTGTACTGGAGAGGACCTAGGCATTAAGGGGGGTTGTTCTTCAGGCACAGGGACATAGTAGGCGCTGTTGGGAAAGGAGTCCTAGGCCAGGGTGGGTCTCAGGACATGGTGACAGGAAAAGAGCTGCTGGGAAGGGGACCCAGGCATCCAGGTGGGACCCAGGCAAACAGGGCATCCCTGCTCAGGGCACAGTGATGCGGAAAGGGCTGCCAGGTGCGTGCTGGTCACCCCACTTGAGCACAAGAATGTGATCACCACGCTCACGCAGCAGGTAGGCAACACTGTATAGCCGGTTGCCCAGATGTTTCACCACTACTTCCTCACATGGGGTCCGTGGGCCTTGCACCCCGACCAGCAACATATTCGACCCTACAGGATAGGGTGGGGTCAAGGCGTGGAGCTCCTCCTCCCCACCCCCATGCATGCCCGCCTCCCCCATGAGTTTTGCCTGGCCTCCACCAGGAAATGAGGGATAGAGGGGGGCCATGCCTGGGTTGAAGACATGAGGAACCCCCACAGGCAGCCCAGAGCTCCCTTAGTGAACTAGCCCCTCCAACCCTCTCAGGCCAAGGATCCCAGCACCTGGGAGCCAACACCCACCTCCCCAGAGGGGACCCAGGTGTCCTGGCACCCCGCATCTACCCCACTGATGAACCCCAGCATCTAAGCAGCTTCCCTTAACCCAGGTGTCTGGACCCTGCTCCCCACCCCCACAAGAACTCCTGGCACTCACCAGCCTTGCTGCAGTCCACAGTGAAAGAGTTCTTCTGGCCCACAAAGGCCTTGCTCAGCCCCAGCCCCTTGGCCACCACCTTGCTAGCGTCAGAGGCAGGGGTGGAGGGGGGGGCAGCAAGGGTGGGGGGAGCTGTGGAAGGCCCCCTACTCCCCTCCACCCGGCCCCCAGCCTCCACCAGCACCGATGATGACTCTCGGGTACTAGGCGAGCTCACAAGGCGCGGGCCTGTGGGCAGCAAGGGGTTAATTCTTGGGCAGACTACAAGGGGTGAATCCCACTCCCCTTCCAGCTGGAGGCAGAGGCTGAGAAGCTGGGGATGGGCATAGAACCCAGGTGTCTGGGAGGTGGGGGGTCATTCCGAGGGCATGCTGACATGACCGGGGCTGCTGGGGAGGAACCCAGGTTTGTAGGAGGGGATACACACAGCCGAGTGGGTGGCAAGAAGTTAATGCCCGGGTTTTGGGGTGGGCAGGGGTTAATCCACCCTCCCAGCCTGTGCGGGTAGAAGAGGTGGGTTCTCCCACACTGAACTTCCTTACAGTGACCTGAGTTTGCAAAGAGCCTGTGCCCTATGCTGCTGCTGACACTCACCGGTGATCTTGGCTTTGAAGGGGCTGCCGGCGATGTGGTGGGGGCCACCATACTTGATGGAGATGAGGTAGCTGCCTGGTGCCAGGGGTGTGTAGGCTACACGGTAGCCCTCGGCTGCCTCACGCACCTCCAGCTGCACCTTGGATGGGCCATCCACTGTCACTGCCAGTGTGCCTGGTCCTGCCCCTGCTGTGTTCACCACGAACTCTGCTGGGCTCCCTGCACCAGGGAGCAAGAACAGGGATCAAGGACCAGCTCAGGTCTCCTCACTCCCAACCCACCACTCCATCATGCCCCTCACTCCCGACCTGCATCCTCCTATTCGTTGTGGTGCCCTTAATTCCTGACCTGTAGCTCCTCAATCCCACCCTGTATCCCCCTATAAACCCACGGTGCCCCTCACTCCCACCCTGAAGCCCCCTATACCCCACAGCCCCCCGGCCCCATACCGGTGACACCGCCCTCGAGGCCAGGGCCATAGGCGGTGACAAGCCCAGGGTCTCCAGCCTGCCCAGGCTCCCCAACACGCATCTTGAAGGGGCTGCCAGGAATGTGGGCACCATTGAAGGTGACATCAATGGAGTAGACGCCGTTCTCCCTCGGGATGAAGCGCACTGCGTACTTGTCTGGGAGCAGGGGGAGAGGGGCAGCATCAGGGCCAGTGGTGGAGGGGCTCCCCAGACACCTGGGTTCTTGCCCCAGCTTAGGGCAGTGCTGGGACAGCACAGGGCTGCAAGCCCAGATGCCTGGGTTCTATCTGGTTTGGGGAGGGTGGGTTAAAAATCTGGGGGCAAGGTGGAGCTGGGAGCCTGGATGACTGGGTTCTCTGGGTAGGGAGTGGGGGCTGGAGGGTAGATCCCAGCCGACCGGTTCTCTCTCAGCTTGAGGCCTTGACTCCACTTACTTGGGTGGATCTGAAGGATCCGGCTGGGGGGCTCACCTTGGTCAATCTCAGTGACATGACACTCCTCAAGGGCACCTGAGGGGCCATGCACCTGGGCCTGAAGTGCACCGCGGGCCCCGTTGAGGCTGACTGCAAAGGAAGCGGGCTGGTGGGCCTTCAGGCCCGACTCCTGGAAGCACACGCAGGGTTAGCACCATCACTGCCTGGCCCAGCCCAGCCCAGCCCACACAACCTTACATGGCATATGCATGCAGGATGGGCATGCAACATAGATGCAGACATGTGACAAGAACATAGACATGCAATAAAGAGAAATGACATAGACCTGTGTGCAGACACACATGTCTATATCTGTGTATAATGTGTGTACATATGACTCAGACACATGCATGCAACATGGACATGTGGACAAACATATACATAAGCAACATGGACAACCCACACAGCCATGCAGCATAGACTCATAGACCTGTGAACACACAGATGCATGTGACAGACACACAAACAAATGAACACCTGCAATAGACACATGCAACATGAATATGTGGACATACACAACAGATGCAGACCTGGACATCCTTGACAGATGCAGAGACACACAACACTGACACACAGACACACAGCTATGCAGCATGGACTCACAGACCTGTGGATGCACAGGGACATGTGACAGACATGTCTGCACATAACAGACACAGATCTGTACCATGGACATGTGAACACATGACAGACACAGAAACTGGCGCACACAATACAGACAGACAGCCATGCACCACAGACTTCTGGGCCTGTGTACACCAACACATGCAACAGACATATGGACAAGTGTGACATGCAGAGACCTGCGATATGGACCTGACAGCCATACAGCATAGACTCATAGACCCACAGGACAGGTACATGAACACACAGACACTTACCTGCCAGGGGGAAGGGGCTGCTTAAAGAGAGAGAGCGGAGGAAGGGGGAGCACTGCCCTCATCCCCTTGCACAGTAGTGGGTGGGGGCTAACGGGGCCTCAGGCCCTCTATCCCCAGGGCTGGGGGATCTGTGCTCTCCCTCTTTAAGTCCACAAGCCCTAGCATCCGGGGGGGGGAGTGGGGGGAGTGGGCAGTGCTGTATATAGCCTTTAAAAGAGACACAGGAGAAAACTCCAGGCCCCAGGGGCATCTGGGGGGGCCATCGCTGTCCTGGGCTGGCATGGGAGCCCCTCCCCTCTCCCCCAGCAGCAACAGCAAGCCCCCCAGAACTCCCCACAGCACGCAGAGGCAGCCCCAAAGCTCCCAGCACCAGCAGTGGTGTGGCCAGCCCAGGAGGCGAGGGGGACCCAGCGCCAGGGTAGGGGGGCCAGTGGCACAGGGCTTCTCAAGTGCCTCACCTGAAGGCTAGAGACAGCCAGGAGCCGTGCATCTAGGCAGGCAGCTGCCGCCCGCACCACCCATGGGCTGTCAGGGACGTGCTCCTCATTGAACTTCACCGACACCTCGTAATCACCTGCAGGGAGGGAGATGTTAATGTGGAGGGCTCATTGCTGCCATGAACCCCCAGCACCACCAGGCTGCCCTCCTGCCCAAAACCTTCAGCCCCAGCCCCATTCTCACTACCCATCCAAGACCCCAAGCCCCCTTGGCCCCAGGCACCCTTCAGCATCCTCAAGACCCTGGCCACAGCACCCGCCCACAGCATCCCAAGACTCACAGAACCAGGCACAAGACTCCTGCCCCAAGACCCCCAGCTCCAGGCACCTCCAGCACCTGGCCCAGCCCCCATTCCCCTCAAAGACCCCCAGCTCCACATGACACCTCCAATACCCCTGCCCCAAGACCTCCAGGCTCCTGCCCCAATCTCCCACCCCCTCCCCTAGAATCCCAGCCCCAAGACTCTCAAACATGTACTGGAATTCTCAGGGTCCTATCCCAGGTCTCACCCCCAGCCAGTCACACTGCCCTCCACCCCCAAGCGCACCAGGCTCTTGCACGACATAGGAGACACCACATGAGCCATCACGTCGGTCCTCCAGGGCAATCTCGGCCTTGCTGGGCCCTTCAACTGCAATGGACAGGCCCCCTGCGCCCGCCTCACGTGTCCACACGCTGAACTCCGCTGTGGGGAGGGGACACGTTACCCAGAATGCCCCACAGACCCCATTACCTGCAATGTCCCAGTTACCCACAATGCCTTGGGCTTGCCCTCACCTGGCATGCTCATCTTAGTTTGTTCCAGGCCCCATTACCCCATCATGCCATGGGGCTGCTCTCACATAGCATGCCAGTTTGAGCCCACTCCAGGCCCCCATTACTCATGCTACCCCAAGGCCCCGTTACCTGGCACGCCTGTCTCAGCTCGCTCAAGGCCAGCACCGCCAGCTCGCACCTTGTGAGCACCGCCCTCACCCAGGGGCCCAACAGTGAACTGGAAGGGGCTGCCAGGCACGTGCTGTCCCTTGTACTTGACACTGACGGAGTGGACACCGGTCTCACGCGGCACGAAGCGAACACAAAACACGTCACGCTCTGGCTCCAACACCTCGGCTGCCAGCAGAGCCCCCGATGGCCCTGTCACCTGTGCTGACAGCTCCTGCTGGCTGATCTCTGCCAGGGGATCAAGGGTCAGCCAGAACCCAGCCTCCACTGAGATCCCCCACCCCAATGCCCACCTCCCTGGGCTTGACAGTTGATCTCTAATGCGGGGAGTCAGGGGTCAGAGAAGGCCTGCCCCCCACCTCCCCCTGACACCCACCCTCGCTAGCTAACCCCTGACACCTGATCCCTCCTGGGGTCAAAGGGCAGGGATCAGCTGGGACTCAGCCCTCTGAGATCCCATCCACCCTGGGCGCTTCTACACATTCATTAATGCACAATAGTTTAGTACTTGCTTAATTAAGTACCAACTGAATGCACAGTAACTAACTACAGTTACTGCACAGTAGTGCCAGTGCATGGTTTTTAGTGATGCTTAGTGCACAGTAGCATATTAGCATGGTTTTTGCCTGGCACACTACTGTACTAAGCTACTGTGCATTAAGTATCTCACATAGATGCACCCTCAAATACCAAACCCCTGACAGCTGATCTATGCTGAAATTAAGGGTCAGGGTTCAGCCAGGTCTCACCTCGCCCCCCTGGGATGACAGCTCCTCACAGCTGATCTCTGCCATGGTGGGGGGCAGAGGACAGCCCCAGATGCCTGGGTTCTCTTCCTGGACTGTGCCTGGGATGGATGGCTTGGCCGGAGGGGTGCTGGGGCATGTGATCAAGTGCAGGAGTGCCCCCTACCCCCATCACTGACCCCCTAGCCCCTGGGTCCCTGGTCCCCTCCAGCCCCTCCCATACTCCCTTGGCACTGCTCACCAGGAATCTTGAGGTTGAGGTCGCAGGTGCTGCCCACATTGGCCACTGGAGGGGCCCGTTGCCTCCTTGTGATGCTCTCCTTGAGGCGCCCCTCACCTGTCACCTTCACAGAGAAAGGGCTCCCTGGACCGGAAATGGACAGACACAGCATCAGTCACGGGGCCATAAAGACAGACAGACAGACAGATATGCAGATCCCCACTCCCTACAGCACAGTTCACTGGGGCTCTAGGACCCCCAACCCGATCATCCCCTGCTCCACCTGGCACATGTTGGTCAGCAAACTTGACAGATACAAGGTAGCTGCCTGGCTCTGTGGGGCAGTACGTGACGCGGCAGGTCCCGTCCTCCAGCTCCTCCGTGTTGATGTCAACCTTGCTAGGGCCCTCGATGGACAAGCTCAGGCCCCCATAGCCTACAGAGATGGGGTGGGGAGGAGGTGAGATTGGGACATAACAGCCCTCCACTTCCCTCCCAGAGAACCCAGGCTCCCAACTTCCCCACTCAATGTTCCCTCCCTTCCCAGAGAATCCAGGCTCCCAGCCTCCTCTGCTCTCACCCCCCCAGAAACCACTCATCCCAGAGAACCCAGGCATCTGGGACCTATGAAGGGAAGGAACTCTGGTGTCCAGGCCATACCAGCGTCACGGGTATCGATGACAAAGGCAGCCGGCTGGCAGGTGTGACCTTCGCGCAGCCCTGGCCCAGCCACACGTACACGGGCAGCATCACCAATCTCAGCCTGACTGATACACACAGGGAAGGGGCTCCCAGGCACGTGCTGCCCCTGGCGCCGAACTGTTACCAGGTGTTCCCCTGCTTCCCGCGGCACGAATGAGATCCCTGTGGGCATGGGAGGTGGGGAAGTGAGGGCATGGTAGGGAGGTTGGGGGGCAGCTGTGGGCCAGAAGCAAGGGGCACTGCAGGGCTAATGAAGGGGGCTGAGAATCAGGAATGAGGGGCACTGTAAAATGATGGAGGGGGGCTGCAGGTTAGGGAGAGGGCTGTGGGTCTGGAGTAAGGGGCACTGCAAGGCTAACAGAGGGATGTAGGTCAGAAGTGCGGGGCACAACTGAGCCATGGGGGGGGCAGGTTAGGCATGAGGGGCAACATGGGTTTACTGGAGAGCTGCAGGTTTGGAGTGAAAGGCACAGTGAAAAGATGTCGAGGTTGCAGGTTAGGAATGAGGGGCCCCATGGAGCCACAGGGGGGCACCCACCAACATGGCCATTGCGCAGGTGCTTGAGCTGGCAGGGCTCTTCGCGGCCACAGGGAGCAGTGACAGTGGCTGTGAGCTGGCTCAGATCAGTCTCAGCAATGTCCAGTGGGATGTCGGCAGCAGAGCCCACCTTAAGGTGTGATAGGCGCAGAGAATCATCCCCTGCAGGTGGGAGCAGAGGGAGAGGGGTCAGGGAAGGTCAGCAGGGTCACAATCCTGCCCTTGATCCCATCTCCCAGGATTGGGCCTAAGCAGCTGAGCCACAGGATCAGGCCAAAGTGGACTCTCAGGATAGTGCCCTTCCCAGGCCTCTTCTCCCTGTACCTCTGCCTCCTCCCCATAGCCCTGTCCCTTAGCCCTGTGGCCCTGCCCCTCCTAGCTGATCTCAGCGGTGATGCAGGTGGGGACCCCATGGCTCCACCCTGCAGTGACCTCACTGGTGATGTGGGAGGTCTGAGGGTCCCCAGCTCCATCCCAGCCCTGCTCCCTGGGGTGATGACCTTATTGGTGATACTGGCAATGAGGGGTACCAGGAACCTATGGGTTCCCTCAAGGCCCTGTGGTCTCTGTAATGACCTCATCAGTGATACAAAGGCTATGACCTGAGGCCCTGGGGCAGAGCTTACCAGTGATGCGGGCAGTGAAAGGGCTGCCAGGGATGTGCTCCTCATTGTACTTGACAATGATACCATAGTCGCCAGGCAGCACAGGCAGGTAAGATACGCTGCAGGTGCCATTCTGGTTGTCTGTGCAGCTCAACTCCGCTTTGGATGGGCCCTCCACTGCCAGTGACAGGCCCCCTGTGCAAGAAGGGGCAGGGGTGTCAGGGCCAGCCAAACCAGGCATCCAGACCACTGGCACTGAACCCCTAGGAGCCCACCACCCAGGCTCTCAGTTGCGCTAACCCATCAGACCCTGCTCCATGTGCAGAGAACCTAGGCATCCAGGCTCCCCACTCTGCTGGGACCCTTCCCCCTGACCATATACCATACCCAAAGAACCCAGGCTTCTGGGCTTCCAACCCCCACCCTGCTCTAACCCATCAGCCCCGATTCCCGTTCCAGAATGGAGAGAAAAGCCAGGCATCCGGGCCCCCCACTCTACTGGAGATCACCCTGCCCCCAGACTCTACTCCCCTGCCCAGAGAACCCAGGCATCTGGACTCCCAGCCCCACTCCTCAGACCATGGGACACAAGAGTCCAGGGTTCATCCATCCCAGGAACTCAGGTATCTGGCAACTCCCCACTACTCCCCCAGCCCTGGGGAACTCAGGCACCCAGATGCACCCTCGCCAGCGTCCTTGGTGCTGACAGTGAAGGCAGCTGGCTTGTTGACAACACCGTGGCTGAGACCAGGGCCGTAGGCCGTGACGTGGCCGCTGTTCACGTAGTCCACGTAGAACTGCAGTGGGCTGCCTAAGAAAGGAGATTACCATGGTGACAGCCACCTGGCTACAGACACCCTATCAAATACCAACCCACCACTTTCTCCACCTGCCCATGGCACCCCCAATGCCAGGGAGGGCATCCAAGCATCTGAGCTCCCAATTCCCTCCCACCTACCTGGTTGGGATTGAGGGGCACCACGGGGCAATGGCCAGGGACAGGGGCATGAAATAGACAGACTGTGGGCTGGGAGCAAGGGGCACCATGGGATGATGCAGAGGGGCTGTGGGTCAGGTGTTAGGGCAGAGATGGGCAATTATTTTGGGTGGAGGGCTACTTACTGAGTTTTGGCAAGCCATCAAGGGCTGCATGACAGGCAATTAGGGGCAGATAAATATTTTCTACATTTTTTAGGGGCCCCACGGGCCAGATAGAATGGCCTGGTGGGCTGCATCTGGCCCACATGCCGCATTTTGCCCACCTTTAAGTTAGAGGCACCCAGACCTTTGCAGAACCCAGGCATCTGGAGCCCCCATCCATCCATCCCTACTCCCTCCCCCAGGTATCCAGGCTCCCTCACTTTCCCCTAGACAACATAAATCCAGCCTCCCAGCCTCCAGCTCTCATCCTCCAGCCCCCATTCCCCTCCTAGAAAACACAGGCATCCAGGCTTACCCTCTTGCTGCCCCAAGAAAACCTAACCATTTGGGGTTCCCCTCTCCTGCCCCCCCCCCGAGGGAAACCAGGTGTCTGAGCTCCCCTTCCTACCCCTGAGGGGACCCAGGCATTCAGGAGGGGGGAGAGGGTAAGGTACCTGGGATGTGGACACTGTCACAACGGATATGCATGTCATGCAGGCCAGCCTCAGTGGGCGCATAGCGAACTGTCACTGTACCATCTTTGTTATCTGCGATATCGGGCGCTGCCACCTTCCCTGATGGCATCCGCACTTCACCTGGGGGGAATGGGAGAGGGGGGTCAGGTGGGGCCACAGCCCCCATTCCTGCCCACCACTGGCTCTGCAGTGAGTGTTGGGGCTGGGTATAACAGGGATCCCGAGGTGCGGCTGGCTTTGGGTGTGGAAATTGGGAGCTGAGTAATAACAGGGACTGCAGAGTACGATTGGCTCTGGGGTGGAGCATAGCAGCTGAGTATAATGGGGACCCCTGATGTGGCTGGCTCTGGGGTGGGAAAGGGGCTAGGTATAACATGGACCTGGGATTCAGCTGGCTCTGTGATGGGCACTAGGAGCTGTATATAACAGACACCCCAGGATGCAGCTGGTTTTGAGATAGGGCTCAGAAAGGCTGGTTCTATAGAAGTGGTGAGATGCAACTGGCTCTTGGGTGGGCACTGGGGGCTAAATATAACAAGGATCCCACAATGCACCTGGGCAAAGGGTAGTGGCAGGAACTAGATATAACAGGGATCCCAGGATGCAGCTAGCTCTGGGGTGGGTTGTCAGGACTGAGTATAACAGAGATCCTGAAATGCAGCTGGCTCTGGAACAGGGCATGAGGAGCTGGGTATAATGGGGACAATGCAGCTGGTTTTGGGATGGGTATAACAGGGAACCTGGGTGCAGGTGGCTCTGAGGTGGGGTGTGTTGGGGCTGGCTGTAATGTGGATCCTGAGATGTGGCTGGCTCTGGAGATGAGGCTGCATCTGGCTATGGGGCAGACATTGGTGTCTGAGTGGAATGGGCCAGGTCTCACCTGTGATCTCGCCCTTCTTGACTGTGAAAGGGATGACGAGGTCGAAGGGGCGCAGCCCAGCCACATCCAGCCCATTAACACCCATCAGAGGCTGCTCCGTGGCCTGCGGGGACACAGGGTCCAGTCTGTCCATCTGTCTGCCTCCCTCACAATCCATCCATCCCCTGTATGACAGCTCCCTGCACTGTGGCTGGCTCTGGGGTGGAGCACATATGTGACTGGGTACAATGGGTCCCCATAGCATGGCTGGATTTGGATTGGGGTGTGCTTGTAGTTGGGTATATTGGGTCTGAGCTCTCCAGCTAGCTTTGGGGTGTGTGGCAGCTGAGTATAACAGGTTCCCAGGCTGTAGCTGGGCTCTGGGTGCAGAGTGGCTGGGTATAACAGTACCCTGCAATACAGCTGGCTGTGGGGTGGGGCATGCAGGCAGCTGGATAGAATGATACCCTGTTCTGTGACTGAGTATAATGAGTATAATCCATGCTGCAGCTGGATCTAGGGCGAATGGTAACTGGGTCTACCAGGTCCCAGCACTGCAGCTAGCTCTGGAGCTCAGGGCAGCTGAGCATCAGGGCCCAGTGGTACTCACCATGACCTGGAAAGGACTGTTGGGTATGTGCTGGCCACCAAAGCGCACACAGATGAGGTACTTGCCGGGCTGTGGTGCCGTGTAGAAGATGTCAAAGGTGCCATCTGGGTTCTCTACCACATCCACATCGGCCTCTGCCCCATCAGGCGTGGAGACTGCACATGTCACCTTGCCTTTGCCAGCTGCCTTGGCATCCACTGTGATCACTGTCTGCTCACCAAGCTGGATTGTTGGCCCCACACCTGCACCTGGGTAAGTCAAGGGAGTAAAGTGGTACTTGGGGGCCCTCATCCCATGTACCCTCTCAACCCTCCATAACCCCCACATGCATCAATGGGAATAGCTCTACATACACTAGACCCCCCCAGCCTCTGGGGTTCCCCTCGTCCCAGACACAGTATGTTGAGCCAGAGCTGGAACTGGTGGGGTGGTGTCAGACAACACCCCTCCCCCCATCATCTCAGGTGTCCAAAACTCAGCAACGAGGTTCCCCCCTCCCCATTGTAGATGGCAGAGAACAGGGTAGCTCATGCCACGCCAGCCCTGTGGTGGAGGGACAGGGAGGGACATGCTCGGGCTTGCAGGTTTATTGGGGAGGTTGAGACAGGTTTCTATAGGAGTAGAGGGGGTTGAAGCCCAGGGAAGTCAGGCAAGACATCAGTGTCTCTTTAAATATGCTGGTCTGCGTGTCCTCCCCATACTACCCCACCTGCTTCTCCCCTGAACTAACAAACTGCACAAAATACTGCTCCTTAATTAGTGGGGGGGAGGGAGGGGAGGCAGAAGCTGGCTTGGCCCTGGGAAATCCAGTGGGCACCAGCAGATGGCGCCACTTGCCTTTGAAAGGGGCCACACTCTTCTCACACATCCTTTTGCATCTCATCCCTCCAGAACCTGATAGGGGGGATCCCCACCACACACACATATGGCCTGCCCCGCCCCTCCTTGCCCCCAGCACCAAAGCAGAGGCAGGGGACTGGGCATGCAACACGGAGCCATGCGGGGGGGAGGGGGGGATCCTTACCTAGCCCGTGACCTCCGATGGAGACTGCAGTGACGGTGGAGGGGTGGGGGTGGGGGGGCAGTGAAGCAACAGAGAAGGTCAACAGGTGAGACACACGTGGCACACACGTGACCCACACCCCTCCCTCCACTCCATTATACCCCTCTGCCCTGTATCTGGCCGCTGTCTGTGCCCCTGCTCCAGCATCCATGAGCCCTCCTAGTGAGCATGGGGCACTGTGTCCTAGGCATGTGGATGTTGTGTGCAAGCTCACCAGTGACAGTGCATTTGCTGGCATCGCCAGTAGGCAGGGCACGGATGCGGTAGGGTGAGTAGGGGATCTGGTCGCCGCCATAGGTGATGAGGATGGTGTAGCGCCCAGCTGTGTCGGGCACGTACGACACTGTGTAGGTCCCATCTCCATTGTCCCGGATTGATGCCTTCTTTGGCTTCCCCTCAGGATCCTGGGGACAGGCAGTAGGGGCCCTGTGACCTTTAGACCTATCACTTGCACAGCCTGGGCCCCTGCTGTCCAGGCTGCCCTGGCCCCCACATACCCACCCCTGCCTCCCCAATCCAACACCCTACACCCCAGCCCCCCTCAATCGCCTCATCCAACACACTGTCCCCCACAGACCCCCCCCAAGACCCCGCAAATCCAGGTCTGTGCCTCTCTGGCCCTTCCCCATATCCTATACCTGGCCCCTACAAGCCCCATAGACCTCCTGCAACCTCCCCATGACCCCCCAGATCCAATGCCCTATCCCCAACAGACCTCAGACCCCTCATAATCCTCCCCAACCCAACATTCTGCTCCTCACAGCCCCTATATAAGCCTGCCCACAATCCCCCAAATATAATACCTGGCTCTTCCAGGTTCCCCAGAAAGCCACAGCCCTCACAATCACCCACTCCCCTGCCTGACTCCCCCAGCCCCGCACCGTAATCTGCACAGCAAGCAGCCCTTCACCGGCATCCTTGGCGTCAATTGTAAATGCCACAGGCAAGCTGGCCGGAACCCCTGTTGTGTTGAGCCCAGGGCCACTGGCTCGCACCTTGCTGGCATCATGGGTTGGCAGCACCTTGACCTTGAATGGGCTGCAGGGGGACAAGGAGAGGTCAGTAGATGGGAGGCATAGAGGCACCCCTACACTCATGCTCTGTGGCCTGGCCCCAACCCTCTCTGAGACACCCCCCAGGACCCCTAGGCACCTGCGGGGCACATCCTGGTCACCATAGCGCACGGAGATGCTGTAGGGTCCCTCACGTGAGGGAATATAACTCACACGCTGTGTTCCATCTGCCTCTTCTGCTACCTGCACAGGCTCCACCACACCTGGGGGCATGGGGAGGCAGGTCAGTGCCCTCAACGGGGCTCCCATCCCCCTTCACTGGCCTCCTGGGCTCTGAAGCCCCCACCCTCAGTGCCCCCCACAGCTGCCCCAAACCCTCCAGCTTGGCTCTGTACCCTCCTAGCCCTTTCATCAGGCTCTGTACACCTTCCTTCATACAGACCCCCAGCACCCCTGCCAAGTTCTATACCTCCCCAGATCCCCTCGGACCTGCCCCAGCCGCCCCACAGACTCTTTTCCTCGCAAGCTTCCAAATCCAGAGCTCCCCCACCTGGCACCATAACCCCTAGCCCTCCCACAGCACCCCCCCCAAGCTCCCCAGCCCCCCTGCCAGTTGCTATACAACCTCCGCAGCTCCTCGCAAACACCCCTCCCCCCAACTCTGCCCCTCCACAGCACCCACCTTTAGGCCCCTGCACAGTGATGGCAAGGGGGGCACTACCAGCTTGGCGCGTGTCCACAGTGAAACTCTGGGGCACATTGGCACGGACAGCACCGGGGCTCAACCCAGGCCCCGACACTCCCACCTTGGAAGCATCCACAGTCCCTCCTGCCCCTGCCCGCACTGGCACCTGGAATGGGCTCCCTGGACCGGGGTGGAGGGAAAACGACACAGGGACAGGGATTAGACAACCACTGGGACGACAGAAAATGCCCCCAGGGGCTGGTGTTGCCCTGACAACCCTGCCCCACCAGGACTCACAAGGACTTTCCCCTCCTCCCCCCACCCCCTCAGCTTCACTGGATCCGTGATACCGTGCCACAATCCTCCAGAGCTCACTGGAGGCCCGACATCCCCCCAGCCCCTCCCAGGAGTTCCCTGCGGGCTTGGCAACCCCCATCACCTCCTTTTAGAGCTCCCTGGGGGCCTGACACCCTCCATATCATCCCCCACCTCAAAGCTCCCTGGGAACTGGCACCCCGCCAAACATCCTGCCAGTCCCTCCCTACCCACAGCTCCCTGGGGGCTTTACACCCCTGACTCACCGGGGACCTGGCGGCCACCATATGTGACATTGAGGCTGTAGGTTCCAGGCTCATAGGGCACGTACTCCACAGAACAGCTGCCATCTTTGTTGTCGGTACAGGA
>JAGPOW010001828.1:0-56615 GCA_030014935.1 Caiman crocodilus | reverse complement strand
ATCAGACACCTCCCACTGTCTGCCCAATGTGCAGGGCTTGAGGAGCAAGGGGGCAGGGGCTGGCAATGCTCAGAGCTTCCAGAGTTTGCCAAGATCCTGAACTTGTTACTTTCAGCCATGGTTTTGGGGCCTCCCCCAGGACCCACCAGTAGCCCAGATTTCCCAGTGTAACACAGCTGCTGTGGGACTGATTGTACCCAGCTCTGGGGTGGAAAGTGAGTGGAGCTGCCAGAATTTGCCAAGAGCCTGAACCAGCTGTTTTCATCAATAATTTAGGGGTCCCCTGAACGGGCCAATATAACACAGATGGCATGGACCTGATTGTGCCCAGCTAGAGCAGGAGTGCTTGGAGCTACCACAGGTTGTTGAGAGCCTGAACCTGTTGTTCTTAAAAATGGTATGGGGCCTCCACAGCCCAACCTGGGCCTCACCTTGTTTCAACGGTGAACTTGTTGGGCTGGTTGGTGGTGCCACTCTGCAGGCCAGGACCATGCACTCGCACACGTGCCGGGTCACAACCTTCAGTCACAGGCACCTGGAAGGGGCTGTTGGGTACTGGGCTCCCCTCATATGACACCTCCACTGAGTGCAGCCCTAGAGGGGATGGGCAGGGCATGGGAAGGGGCCAGGGCTCCCTGATTCCCTCCTACCCCCTCCTCCCCCCACCCTGCCACTGCAAGCTTCATTCTTCCCACAACACACTGGGCATAACTCCCCAGCTCTATGACTTCCCACAATGCACTGCAGCAGCTACCTCCTTCCCCCAGGTACCCTATCCCCTTTTCCTACAATTCGTTATGGAAGCCCCCACCTCCTTTCCCACAGTGTATCAGGGCATTGCTTTTCTTCCCCTTCCCTGCCATCTCTCACACAATGCAGCAGGGGTAGGGGTTCCCCACAATGCCCCAGGGCTCCATCTGCACACACATGCCCCCAGTACCTGCCTCTCACATGCCCACACACAGAAGTGCCTCTGCACGCTCACCCTCCTCATAAGGTGTATATTCTACGCGGTAGGTGCCATTGCCCTGATCATGGACAAAAGCCTCAGTGAGGCTGCCTGAGGGGTTGGACACACGTGTCTGCACGTGTGAACCACCAGTTGAGTGCAGGCCCCTTGCATCCACCGTGAACTCTGTTGTTGCCTCACGGAACACACCTGAAATAGGGTGTAATTAGGGGATATTGGTTAGGGGCTGGGGGTTGTGGTCACCTGCCTCCCAGTTCCTGCTTCTCCACCCCCTGCTCTCCCACCTTTGGTACCTCACACTCCCTCTAAGCCCCAGCCACGTACCAGTGCCCTCGATGCCAGGCCCGTAGACGACAGGGCTATGGCCCGGCTCCGGCTCCACCAACAGGGTGCAGGGGAAGCTGGGCACAGGCTGACCACCATACTTAATTGTGACAGTGTAGGCGCCAGGCCTCAGTGGAGCATAGGCAATGGTGTAGGTGCCATCACCTGCGTCATCCACCCGCACCTCGGCCCGGGCACCACCAGCCGATTCTATCTCAATGGTAAGCTCAGCTGTGCCAGCCCGCGAACAGTCCACGCGGAAATGGCCTGGCTGCCCCGCCACTGCTCGCCGCAGCCCAGGTCCTGAGCATGTCACCTTGGAGGCATCAAAGCCAGCAGTGTGGGGGGCTTCAGTCTCAGGAGGGGCTGTGGTGGGGGCATCAGGGGCTATGGCAGCATGAAAGGGGGAGCCAGGCACATGGGTGCCAGCAAAGAGGATGTTGACAGCGTAGTCACCAGGCGCAGCTGGCACATAGGTCACAGCGCAAGTGCCGTCGCCATGGTCCTGGCACTCCAGTGCCGCCTCGCCAGGGCCCTCCACTGTCAGCCCCAGTGCCCCAGGGCCTGCACCCGTTGTGTCTATGGTGAAGGGTGCTGGGTGGCCTGCCACACCAGCTGCCAAGCCTGGACCGAAGGCACGTACCTGGTGGGGAGACAGAGGGGATGAGGGGGCACCAGAGTCAGCCTGAACCCTCCTAACAGCCTCAGCCGTAGCCCCCTGCCAGTCCTGGGGTGCACAGATGAGAGTGAGGGGGGAAAACAGAGACACCCCAGACCCAGCCTGTACACCCCCACCTCCCCTGTCAGCCCTGGCATGGAGAAATGGGGTGAAGGGAAGCTGGAAGACAGTCTGAACCTTCCCCTCCACCCATCAGCCCCAGCTGTAGCCCCCCTGCTAGCCCTGGGGTGGAGAGATGGGGGTGAGGGGAATCCCAGAGCCAGAGTAAATCTGACCCCCTCCACCATAGCCTCAGCCCTGACCATAGCCCCCTTGCCTACTCTGGGGTGGAGAGATGGGTTGAGGGGGCCCAGAGATAGTTGGAACACTCCCACTAACTCCACTAACTCTGGGGAAGAGGAGGGGACCCTAGTCCTGCCAGCCCTGAAGGAACAAGAAATGAGAAAAGGAAAACAGAAATGGATGGGCCTTACCTTGGCAGGTTTGGTGGGGGGCAGAGCCTCAACAGGGAAGGGGCTGCCAGGCACAGGGGTGCCATCATAGGTGACCTCCAGCTCATGTGGGCCTTCATCACGGGGGGTGAAGCGCACTACTGAGCTCTCGGTACCCAGCCCAGGCTCCACACGACAGGGTACAACCTTGCCCCCAGGGCCTGCAACCTTGGCTCCAACCTTGCCCTGGCCTCCAGCACCCTTCGCCTTCACCATGAACTCCTGCTCCTTGCCTACCTCCACCTCTGCCAGGAGACATGGGGTCAGTTGGGGTGGGGGAAGGCAGGAAGGGGAATGGGGCAAACCCACTGCCCCCTCCAGGGCAGGGCCACAGCCTCCCCCAGCCGTAGGTGCCCGAGTCCCCCTATTTGTCCCTGGGGTGCACTCACAGCCCCACCAATGCCCATGGGAGCTCCCACATCCCCCCAGTGTCCCCCCACTCCAAATCTGCCCACCCCAGGGCACGTACTGTCTTCCAGGCCTGAGATCTTGATTTTGCCAAGGTCGAGGGTAGGGGTGACAGCCACAGGGAAGGGACTCTTGGAGATGTGGTCGCCACCGTAGGTCACACTCACCCCCAGATTACCCTGTGCAGTGTGGGGGGAGAGAGGAGCTGGAAACCCAGATTTCCAGGCCCACCTGGATCTGTCCTGCCGCCCTGACAAGTGCCCTGTGCACCCCAGGCACCCTGCAAAGCATGCAGGGAGGAATCCTGCCAACCCCAGGGGCTGCTGGGACATAGCAGCCCTGGTTACTTCAAACCATGCTGGAACAAGACTCCCACCACCCTAGAGAATGCTGGGATATATGTTAAGGCCCTGCTTATCCCATAGCATGCTAGGAATGGATGCCTGCCAACCCCAGAATATGCTGGAATATATGCTAGGTCCCAGTTACCAAAGAGCATACTGGGAGGAGCTCCAGCCCCGCTCACCTGCTGCACTGGTGTGTACTTGACTGTGTGAGTCCCATCGTGGTTGTCAACAACCTCCAAGTCCTTGGCAGCCTCACCCTTGCCTGGCCCTGTCACCTGCACATCCAGGGGGGCCCAGCCCCCCGCCTTGGCATTCACCGTGAAGTGCGTTGGCTTGCCCAGCTCCACACCTAGAAGTGTTTGGGGTAGGGTCAGCCTGGCCTGGCCTGCCCCCTTCCCTCCCCTCCCGGGATGGCCTGCCCCTCACCACCCGAAGTAGAGCCTGCTGCATCTCCCCTGTCCCCCAAATGCACCCAACTCACACAAAATGTCTCTTAACCTTGAGCTTTCCACCCACAAACCAACCCTCCATGTCTGCTGCCACCCAACAATTGTACCCAGCCCCTCCCACTCACCTGTGCGGCTCAGCCCCGGCCCCTCAGCCTTGACCTTACTGGCATCATGGGATGCGTCCACCTTGATGCGGATGGGGCTAGTGGGAGTTGCCTGGGGTGGCGGGGAGGAGGATGTGAGGGGACCCCCAGAAGCAGCCTGTGGCCCTCGACACTCAGCCCCACATCTTCCTTACAGGGAGAGACCCCCAGAGCCAGCACCAGCCCCCTAGCACCACCCTGACCCACCCAAAGCTACCCACTCCAAGGCATCATGGGACACCAGCCTCTGTCAAGCCCCAAGACTTGACACCCCTGTCATACCCAAAACTTCATAGGACACTCCCACCACCTCCAAACCATCATGGGAAGTAATGGCCTTAGGGCCTCATGGATACTCCTGCTCTCCCAAAGCATCATGGGATGCTCTTGCCAACCCCAAAACATCCTGGGAAACTCTACTCCAAGGCATTGTCGGACACTCCCACCACCTTCAAAGCATCATAGTAAACACCCTGCCACCCCAAAGCATCATGGGAGGTGCTGTCCTCAGGGCATCATGGGATACTCCCCCCAAAAACATCATGGGACACCCCTGCTACCCCCAAGGCCTCCTGGGAGGTGCTGCCCAAGGACATCATGGATCGCGGAGCATGAAGGGGAGCACCTGGTCAGCAAAAAGGACCATGATGGTGTAGGTGCCAGGGCCACGGGGTGTGTACTTGACTGTGAATGTGTCATTGGGGTTGCGAATGATGTCAAAGTCGACGTCCGCCTCGGCTGGGCCCACCACGCCTGGTGCACACTTGATCCCAATACTCACATCACCTGCGGGGGGTGAAGCATGGAGATAGGTGGACTGCTCAGAACCCTACAGATGTGGCCTCTCCATCTCCCCCAGGGCCCCTTGCTCTGCCCACCCTCCCAGAGCCCCCAACCCACACATCCTGGGGTTCTCCCAAACCCAGCCCCAGCCCCTCCTGGGAGCTCCAAGCCCCTCCTGCCTGAGAGAACTCAGGGTGTCCAGACTTCCGCCCCCGCCCTACCCACCAACCACCACTCACCCTGCCCAGCCTCAGCACAGTCCACGGTGAAGTATGTGGGTTCATTGGCTTTTAGACCGGTCTTGGCCACACCAGGTCCATATACTTTGACCTTGTGGGGATGGCTCCCAGCCCCCACATTCACCTGCAAGGAGAAGGCATAGTGAGCAGGAAACCCAGGAGTCTGTGATCCCAGATACCTGCTCCCCACTTGTCTAACCAGAGCTGGAATGAAACCCAGGCTTGGTAGAAATGTTGGTGGGGGAAAAACAGGCCTGAATCTGGTTGCCATGGTCAAGATGGGGCACTCTGCCTCACAGCCGTAGGGCACTACAGTACAGGGGTGGGGGGGTTCAGGCCTGGAACAGGGTGATAGGCCCCAGCTGGTTGCCAGGAGCAACACCATGGCATCCCTCAGCCCCAGGGCACTGACACACCTGGGGACTCCTTAAGCCTAATGACAGGGGGAATATTGAGAGGGCAGATTTTCCTCCCCGCTTTTCAGGGCCTCGTGGTATTATAGAACATTGGGGAACAGCCCCCTCCACCCTATACAGCCTCAAGGCATTGTGGGACACTGGATGGGGAAAAACAAGTTTTCCCCAGCCCCAAGACATCATGTGACAATGAAGGGAGGCAATACCCCAACCCCAGGGCACTTTGGGGGAAGATAGGATCTCCTGACTTGAGTACATTGTGGGTGAAGACAACTCACACGGAACGGGCTGCTGGGGATGTTTACGCCACCCCAGGATACCATGGCTGTGTGTTTCACTGGCTTCTTAGGCACATAGGAGCAACTGTAGGTCCCATTGCCATTGTCTTTCACCGACACCTCCACTGAGGATCCCTCTGCATCCTGGGAGGGAATGGGGGGGGTCAAACTCCCTGCCAGCCCCACAGTGCCCCACTGACTCCCACTGCCTCCCCAAGACACACAGCTCAGCCCCCTCACTCCCTCCCAGATCAGACCCCCCCTGACTCACCTGCATCTGCACCTTGAGAGGGGCTTTGCCCCCACTCCGGGCATCCACAGTGAACTCTGCTGGCTTGTTCACAGGCACTCCTGTCTTCTCCAGCCCTGGCCCATGGGCCTTCACCTTCAGGACAAGAGGCAGGGGAGAGGGGTTAGAATGAGGACTCCCTAAGTCCAGAGGGTGCCCCCGCACCATAGGAGCAGTTTGGAGCTCCCAGTCATGCCCCCACTACACTTTCCCCCCACAGCCCCCATTCTCCTCCAAGAAAACTTAAGGGTCCAGGCTCCCAGCCCCAACTGCTCCAATTCTCCAGTCCCCACTCTGCCCACCTCCAAAGAACACAGGGATACAAGTTGTATTCCAAGAGTTCCAACCACTGTTTCCAAAGAACCCATGCATCCAAGCTTTTAGCCCCCCATTCCTAACTTCCCAGAGAACTCAGGCATCCAAGCTCCCAGCCCTCCCCTGCTCTTACCCACAGCCCACCCTGCCCTCCCACAGATCCCAGACATCTGGGCTCCCAGTATCCGCTGCTCCCAATCCCCACTCCCTTCCAAGATCCCAGGCATTTGGACTCCCACTCCCCCACACTCTCACTGCACAGACCATTTTTCTCATCACAAAGGATTCCAGGCACCCAGCCCTCACCTTGTCTGGGTGGAAGTCAGAGGGCTGAGGGCGGATGTCAGCCATGAAGGGGCTGTGCCGGATGTCCTCGTTGTTGCATAGCACATGCACAGCGTAGGCGCCTGGCTCCTGCGGCCAGTACCGCACATCGCATGACCCATCACCCCGGTCGTCACACTCTATCTTGGCCTGTGATGGCCCCTCCACTGAGAAGCCTGTGGGCCACCAGCAGTTAAATGCCACCCCTGGGGACCCACACTGAGAGCAAGTATCCTACCTCCCAGACTCTTCAGCCTGGGGCTTCAGATACTCCCAAATCCCTGGCAGGCAGCCTATGGTCTTGGGATTCAGATGTCCCCAAGTCTTGCTTTCCCTTAGCCAAAAGGCCAAAGAAGCAAACCAGGGAAAAATCCCTCATTTCTATAAAATCAAGTGTGTAGCCCAAATTACTCCATTAGGCCGCAGGTGACGCAGAAGTATTAAAAATAGGGGGCACAACTTCACACAACCTCTGCTGCTCCTGGACATTGGGCCCAGCTGGGCTGCATCCCCATGTCCCATTGTTGGTGCAGAAATCAGAGGGGGGTCACATGCCTCCCATTCCCCGCAATGCATTGAGAGGCTATAGTAGATTTTCATAGGGGGGCCTGCAGTGGACAAGTCTCCAACTACACAAAGCCAGTACAGGACAGGGAGAAAGGAACCTCCCTTTCCAGGTTCAGCAAAACCACCTGGAATGAAAGCACCTTCCACTGCGGTGGTGATCATGACATCTCCCCTGCCACATAAGTGTGCTCAGTCAGGCCCCAGCACATGATCATCCTGAGCCTTGCACTACTCCATACACACTGCACCATCCCCTCCCCCATTAACCCCACAACCCCTGCCACTCACCGAGGGTGCCAACATCGTCACCAATGGCCTCTACCACGAAGTCAGCTGAGCGCCCGGCAACTCCCCACTCCAGCCCAGGACCCCAGGCCCGCACCTTCTGAGGGCCGCAGGCTGGTGACACCCCCACCTCAAATGGGCTGTGGGGTAGAGGGGATCAGGAAGTGCCCCAATGCCTCATGGCCCCCCTTCCCAGAAACCCCTGGGGCCTCACACCCCTTCACAACATTCCCTGGGGCTTCCAAGCCCCCATTTCCCAGTGTCCAATGGGGTACCCCTCATTTCCACCCTAGCCAGAGCCCCCTGGGGCTTCAGCCCCACTCAGGACACTCCCCCCACACACCTTCCCAGCATGCCCTGGCCCCCAGCCCCCGTTCCCAGCATGCAGCAGGGTGGGGCAGGGCAGGGCAGAGTGTGGTGGCGTAGCACTCACCTGTGGGGCACGGGTTGCTCCCCCCATGTAATGGTGATGCTGTAGGCACCAGGAATAGGGGGCACGTACTCACAGCAGAAGATCCCATCTCCCATATCCCGCACCTTCACTGGCTCCAACCCCTCTGTATGGGGAAGGAGTCAGTGTGCCCCTTCACAGCCCATCCTCGCCCTCTGACCCCACCACTGTACCCCAATCCCTCTCCAGCCTCCCCAGACCCCCACCCCTCTGATCACATCCCTGCCCCACAGACCCCCCCCACCCTTCTGGCCCCCCAGATCCCCTCACAGTCCCCAAGCCCCAGGCAGGGTTCCCAACTCCAATGGCCTCCCAGACATACACCCCTGACCCCAACCAGGCCCCCTAGTCCTCCCCTGGACTCACTGGGGCCCTTGACGGTGACCTTGAGCTCTCCAGAGCCGGCACCCTTGGTGAAAACTTTGAACTCGGCTGGCTCCTTCACCCGAAGCCCCTTGGGCTGTAGCCCCCGGCCCACAGCACGACAGGCCCCTGGGTTGCAGGCTGTAGGGGGGCGGGGGGTGAGGCAGGGACCCAGGCATCTGGGATGCCCATCCCCCCACCCCACCCCTCCAATCCCAACTTCCATGGCAGGAGCAGCCATGGCAAGGAAGTGGACACAGATGTCCGGGACTGCCTGGCCTCAAGATAGGGCCCAGGCATCCAGTCCTGCTCAGCCCTGAGTGAAGAGA
Organism: Caiman crocodilus; assembly: GCA_030014935.1. Taxonomy (NCBI): domain Eukaryota; kingdom Metazoa; phylum Chordata; order Crocodylia; family Alligatoridae; genus Caiman; species Caiman crocodilus. Next base: position 48,165 of record JAGPOW010001828.1, on the reverse strand, counting down.
CTTGGGCATCTGGGTTCCTTGCTACAGGTGGGGGGCGGGGAAGGACAGCTAGAGAGGGAACCCAGGCATCCAGGGCCTACAGCACGGACAGAGACATGCAGGCAGCAAAGGAGGGGCCAGGTGTCTGAGTAAGGCCAAGCCCCCCTGCAAGCCAGAGCCCAGCAGGAAGAGAGAAACAAAACAGGAGAACCCAGGCATCCAGGAAGACCTGCAGCTCTGCACCCCCAAAGGTCCAGCAGGGACTGGTATGGTGCAAGGAACCCAGGTATCCAGGCCCCCATTCCCAGCCCCACCCCACCCGCCTGCCCAGGGCAGAGCAGTACCGGTGGGGAATGCCCTGCAGAGAGTCCAGGCCTGAGGAAAGACAGACAGAACAAGACAAGACAGGTGGAAGCAGAGAGAGAAAGAGAGAAAGAAATATAAAGAGATTATGGGGGGGCAGCTGGGACCCCTGGGGCAGGGAAGGGTGAGCCAGGGCCCCCCCAGGGATGAGCCCCCCCAACACAGGGCAGTACCCCACTCCCCCAACACAACCCCTCTTGATGCTGTGGTGCCCTTCACTCCCGACCTGCAGCCCCCCTCCTCCTGGTGCACCTTACTCCTGATCTGCAGCCCTCCAATCAACCTGCAGTGCCCCTCACGCCCAACCTGCAGGCACCTTGGTGGTGCCCCTCACTCCCACTCCACAACCCCCCACCATATATTGGTGCCTCTCACTCTCAACCAGCAGCCCAGAGGGTTCCTACCTGGGCCAACGTTCACAGGGAAGGGACTCCGGGGCAGGGGGGCACCAGCAAAGGACACATGGACACTGTGAGGCCCCTCAGCCATGGGCCGGTAGCTGTAGTGCTGGGTAGCATCACCACGAGGTTCCAACTGCACCTCCACCCGGCGCCCAGCAGGGTCCAGCAACTGTACCTCAACCTCCCCGGCGCCTGCCCCTGCCAGAGGTCAGAAGTCAGAGAGCCCCAAAACCCTCTAAATCACATATCCATCCCTGCGCCTCCCAACCCGCAGCCCCCATCACCCTATAATGCCCCTCACTTACACCCTCCTTAACCTCACAGTGCCCCTCACTCCTGAATTGCACTGTCCCCTGTGCCTCTCACTCCCAACCTGCAGCTCTGCCACCACCCCATGGTGCCACTCATTCTTGACCTGCAGTCTGCCCCATGGTGCCACTCACTCAAAACCCACAGCCCCTGGGCAGGGGGGGTTTCTCACCAGCAGTGCAGATGTCGAACCAGGTGGGTCGCTGGACTGTGTTGCCCTGGGGCTCCAGCCCGGGGCCCTGGGCCGTTACTCTGGAGGGGTCCCCTGGTGCTTTCCCCACCCCCACCTCAAAGGGGCTCTTGGCAATGTGCTGCCCTGCAAACAGCACTGTCACCTGGAGGGGTGGGGGGAGAAAGGACAGAGGGGTGAGGAGGGAGCCCTGGAGGACCCCCCACCAGCCTTGTGTGTGCCCCTCTCTCCCAAACTGCAGCCCTCTCATTACCTTGTGGATGCCTGTGACCTTTGGGATGTACCAGACTGAGAAGGTTCTATTTTTGTCATTGTTGGCAATGACTTTAGCCTGAAGGGGTGGGGGCAGACAAACAAAAGACAGATAAGGGGTCAAACCCAAAGACCCACAGTATCCCTCACTCCTGACCTGCAGCCCCACCCCCAGCCCTGTGATGTCCTTCATTCCAAAACTGCAGCTCCCTACCTCCTCACGGTGCCCAGCTGCGTCATCCACATAAACTAGGACATCTCCCTGTCCTGCACTGATTGTCTCCACTGTGAATTCAGCCTTTTTCTTCACCATGTTCCCGGTGGGCTCAATGCCTAGAAGAGGCGGGGGGAGGAGAGGGGGGGGTTCAGAGAAAGGAGAGGGAGGAGAGTGAGGGACTGGGATGTCTGGGTTCTCTGGGAAGGGAGTGGCAGCTGTGGGGTGAGAGTAAGGGGGCTGGGAGCCTGGACTGGGTTCTCTGGGTCAGAGTGGAGGGAACTCACCGGGGCCATAGGCTCGAGCTTTCTTGGGGTTGAGCTTGGGACGCAGGGGGGCACCTGGCTTGAGTTTGGCCTTGGGGAACTGCGACAGGTAGGTCATAACTGAGTGCTCGTCTACGTTGGGATCCACAATCTCCTCAGGGGTGATCACCTGCCAGAGTGGGGGTGGGGAGGGCTAGTAAATCAGAGCCCTGTTTCCTTCCATAATGCCCTGCAAGCCCCTCCTTCCCTGGAGGACTGTGCTATCCCACAATGCTGTGGAGCAGGGGCCCCACTTGATACTTTCCCAGAATGCTTTGCAGTTCCTGGATCCCTGCTATCCTACAAGGCACTGGACCAATGACATCCACTTGGCAGCCTTGCCACAATGCCCTGCAGACCCTATTCCACCATGCATTGGAACACTCCCTCTCACCCAAACCCCTTTCCACACAGCACCCTCCCATAATGCTCAGGATCTCCGCTATCCACAATGCACCAGGGCAGAGATCTGGCAGCCTGCTCCCCCAACGCACTGGGATTTACCCACACCCTATCAGGACCTTTATCCTGATTCTACCATGCCCTGTGGCCATGCTATCCCACAATGCACCAAGGCAGGGACCCACTAACCTGCTCCCACAAAGCACTAGGACTCGACCCTGCCCTCTACCAGCTCCTCATCCTATTCCCCCCCACACTTCTGGGGGCAGAAGGAGACAAGGGGAGCACCTGGGGGATTCCAAGCCAGTCATCAGCCTGCTGCATGGCCTCGCGTGCGTTATCCACGGGTTTGGTGGGGTCCCATGAATCCCAGTCAGGGCACAGGCCTGGGGGTGGGGGGCATGGTTAAATCTAGGGCTGCCCCCCCAGGCCCTTCCCACAACCTAGAACAATCTCATCCCCTCCTTGGCGACCCCTGTCTCCCCTGCTTCCCACAATGCACTGAACCCTTCTCTCAACAGTCTGCATCCCAACCCTCTCCCATAATACATTGGAACGCAGTCCCTTCCCACAATGCATTGCACCAGCATTCTCCTTAAGCTGCGCAACATGCACTGTGCATTGCACCCTGGTCCCATCCCAAAGTGTACTGCAACCCAGATCAACTTCACCCTCTCCTTGGGGACCCTTGATTCCCCTTTCCCCAGTGCCCTGAAATCTAGCCCACTCCCACAATGCATTGAACCCTGGCCCCACTCCCATAGTGCCACGACCTTACCAGGGGCACAGCTGTCAACCAGGGCACCAAGGGCACGGCCACTCTGCCAGTCACGGCTGAAATTGGTGACTGGGAGCTGTGGCAGCTTGTTCTGGATCCAGCCCAGGAGCCGCTGCTTGGGAGTCTGCTTCTTAGCCTCCTCATCCTCATCCTCATCCCACATGGGCATGGAGATGGAGTAGTGCAGGATCAGTGTCCAAATGAGCCCCAGGATCAGCTTCAGGTTCCCATCCACAATGGCTTTGCTGTCTGCAGGGGGCAAGGGCAGGCAGCTATCCCACCATGCACAAGGGCAGAAACCCTCTCAGCATCCTTCCAGGACACCCAACAGTCTCTGTACTGTGCTATCCCAGAAAACGCTGCATCCTGGTCTGCCAGTATCCCACAATGCACTTGGGCAGGGATGCCACTCAGCATCCTCCCAGAACACTCTGCAGCCCCTGGACCACACTATCCCATGAAGCACTACATTCCAATTCTTCCAAGGTCTCACAGTACACTGGGGCAAAGACCCGCTGCACAGCTCCCATCATGAACTGAATCCCAGAATCTCCAACAGCCCACAAAACATTGCAGTAGGGAGCCATTGGGCAGTTCCCATGATGAACTGTGACGGGGACCTTTCTCAGCATCTTCACAGAATACCCTACAGCCTCTGGACTCTGCTATCCCACAATGCACTGCACCCCAGTCCCCCAATATCCCACAACTGCCAGGACCTGTTTGGCCTCTTCCACAATGCACTACAGACCTGTGCCTTACTATCACATAGATGCATAGATGTTAGCAGCTGGAGGGGACCTTAGAAGATCATCAAGTCCAGCCCCCCTGCACTTGGACAGGAAAGAGGGCTGGGATCAGATGATGATGCCCTGCAATCTGGTCCCCCAATATCCCACAATGCAATGGCCCAGTCCCCCCAGCTTACTTCCACAATGACCTACAGTACCAAGACTGCACTACCCCACAGTGCATCAGGACAGGGACCTCACCTAGCATTCTCATACAATGCACAGCATCCTGATACCCAGCATCCCTGCAGCAAGGGCCCCTAATATCCCACCATGGACCGGGACACGCCCCCCTATAGAGCAGGCTGGGGAGGTTCATAGCATCCCCCACACAGCACCCCCCACAGAAGCAAGACAACCTGCCCCTTCCAGACTCCGGGGGGGAGGGGCAGGAGGAACTGGGGACGGCGGGCAAAGGAGGCGAGTGCGGGGAACCAGGGCCTCAGCACAGAAGCCCCCGGCCACTCCACCATGTCTCTCTGCCCGGCGGGAACCGTCCCAGACCACCCAGAAGAGCAAAGAGGGAGCCGCGGACCCTGCCCCGTCTGAGTCATGGGGAGGGGGCAGGGCGCTGCGGTCAGGAGTGCGGGTCACCGCTGTGGGGAGCGGGCTGGGGGGCCTCGGGGGGCGGGGCGGGGCACGGCCCCTCCCCCGCTCCGGGGCCAATCCTGCCCCCCCTTCCCGGCCCCGGCCCGGCGCCGCCCGACATCCAACATTTTTTGGCCTTATATGGAGCGGCAGCCAGAGCCGTCGGGAGCACACCCCCCCCACCCCGGCCGCGCCCCTCCCCCACATCCTGGCCGCCCGGCCCCCGCCAGCAGCGCTGCCCGGCCCCCGCGCCCGGCGGCGCCCCTCGTTCCTGAGTCCCGACCCGCAGCCCCCAAGCCCCGCCGCCTCTGGGCACAGCCCCAGCGCTCGGTCCCCCCCCGCCCCGAGCCGGTGCCCCACTGGGGCGGGGTCCAGCGGCACCTCCCCGCGCCCCGCCCCGCCCCGGCCCGGCGCGCGGCTGAGGCAGTGGTCGGTCCTGGCTGCAATCTCAGGCTTCCTCTCCCGGGGCAGGATGTAGCGAGAACCGCAGCGCCCGAACGTAGCCCCGCCACGGCCCGCGGTGCCCCGCACTCCCGGCCCGCAGCCCCCGCCCGGCCCCGCAGGGGTTAAAGCCACATTCCTGCAGGGCGAGACAGGCCCCGGCGTGCCCCCCCGCCCCGCCCACCTCTGGCTTTGTTACCGCTGCCCGGGGAGGCCCGCGGCGACCCTCGTTCCCGCCCCGCGGCCCAGTCCCGCTACTGGCTTTCTTCCCCTCCCCGCCGGCGTCCCGATCCTGATCCACACATCCCGCCGTCCATCCCATGGGGACAGCGGCCCGATCCTGGCGCGTGGCTTGTGGGGGCAGGGGGGCCGATCCCGGTCTACGTTTCCCATCATCCCATACCAGAGCAGGAGAGGCCCGGTCCTGGGGGGCTGGAGGGGGACCTGATCCGTTCTCTCCCCCTAGTGCTGTCTAGGAGCAGGGTCCTGATCCCTGCTTCCCCCCCCGGGAGGGCCCGATCCATCTCCCCTCATCCCAGGAACCCCGATCCGGCTTCCCCTGCCCCTGGGGTCCCCGATCTGTGCCCCACGCCGTGCACGCACCAATGGAGACGAGCTTGATGTTCTCGCGCTCGAGAAACTCGAGGGCCACGGAGACGTTCTCCAGCTGCATCTGGCGGAAAGTGGGCCGGGCGTGGTACTTGCGGCCCATGGGCTTCTGGCTCAGCACCTCGAGCAGGGCGATGAGCCGCAGCCCGTCTGCCAGGTCAGCCTGCAGGCTAGCCACCCGCTTCTGCACGCATTTGAGGTGCTCGTTGCACCACCGTGTGAACGTGTTTTCTTGGATCTTCTTCCACGGCGCATCCTCCGCCAGGTCCTTCTCAGTCGCCGGCATCTCGGGATCCGGCCCCGCTGCCCCGGTCCCGGTCCCGGTCCCCGACGAGCTCCCACCCGGATTCGAACCCGCAGTACCGGAGCGCCCCGTAGCGCCGCTCATGTTTTAAAAAGGGAGGGCGGGGCCTGGGAGGTGAGGGGCGGAGTTATGCAAACAATGGGGAGGGGGGGGGAAGCGGAGTGGTTCCCCAAGCCTAGACGGGTGGAAGAATGGATCGTGAGCAGGATTATGCAAATAACTGGATGAGACAGGAGACTGGGTGAGAGGGAGGTGGGGTTATGCAAGTAACCGACTAGAGGCGGAAAAAAGGGGTGGGAGAGTGGTCTTGGAGGCGGAGTTATGCAAAATAAAAGAATGGACTGGAGATGGGGGTGAGGCAAAGAAAGGGATGAGGGTGTTTCGGGGCAGGCGGGGTTATGCTAATAAAGGAACGGGACTGCAGGACAGAGGCGGGGCTACGCAAATTAAGGACGGGCAGACTAAACAGAGGGTGGAGCCATAAGGCGGTGGACAGAGATGTCAAGCTAGGAAAGTCCGATGCAGTTGAGGGGCCTATGCAGATAAAGGCGCGGATGGGCGGGGCGATGCAAATAAAGGGCCGGGGCCGGCGGGCTTGGTGTGGCCCACGGATTTAAAGGCGCAGAGACCTGCGAAGAGAAGAGGTGCGCGTGAGGCAGGGAATAAACCCAGGCGTCCGGAAGAGGGGGAGGGAGGTGGGCTTCCCTGGGGGCGTGGGGATCCAGCCCTGGGAGGGTACTGGATTACACTCCTTGTCTGAACGCCCCCCAGAGCGAGGCGGGTTAACCTTTCCAGTGCCGCTTCGGCGAAGGCACCTCCCCACGCCCATTTTCCAGCCCCCTCCCCCCTTCCGAGGAGTTAGCTGGGTGACCCCCGGCCTGGGGGCTTCGAATTCTGCCGGAGGCGCCCCCCGGCGGCCAACGCCGGTACGTGTCTGTCAGTTAGTTAGTCCCCGCCTTGTAGCTGGGGAGTGAACCCAGACGTCAGGGGCAGCGGGCAGGGGGCTTCCCTCCCACCATAGCCCTGAGGTGCCCCTCACTCCCGACCTGCAGCCCTGCCCATCACCCCACGGTGCCCCTCACTCCCGGCCTGCAGTCCCCGGTGCAAGACCCTGGGCGCGGTCGCCCCGCCGGGACCGCCCCGCCCCGCTGGGACCTGCCTTCATATTTTCCCCTTATTTGGAGAGTCCCGTTTCCCTGGAAATTCGCAGAGAACTGGGATGAAAGAGACAAGGGCTGCGGGTCGGAAGTGAGGGATAGGGTGCTGCGGGTCAGGAGTGCGGGGAAGGGACCACCGCACTCACGCGCAGGACCCCGGGATGCCTTAGAGGCAGGGTCTCAAACCCCCGCCCCCGACACACGTGCGGAACCCAGGCGTCCCAGGCGCTCACAGAGAACCCGGGCGTCTGGGCACTGCCACCCATAGAGAAGAACCCAGACACAGGCAGAGAACCCAGGTGCCCGGGGCGCTGTGTCAGATAACCCGGGCGTGGGGGAAGGGGCGGGCGTTCAGTGAGGGCTCACACCCGTATACAACCCAGGCATTCCGGGCGGGCTCCTAGAAGACCCAGGGGTCAGGCGCTCCTGCACCCCAGAGATGCTCACACGGCCCCGCCTACCCCCCGGTGCCGATCCCTGTCCTCACCGGCACCAGTGAGTCCTGATCCCGAGCCGGATCCGGCCCCTGGTCCCGATCCGTGCGGCGGCGGCGGGCGCTGGCGCGGGTCTGGCCCAGTCCGGCAGCGCGGGGGGGAAGGAGCCGCCTGGGGGGCGCGGTCGCCGCCTTAATTGGGCAAAGCCGGGCCGGGCCGGCCCCCGGCCCCGATCCTGGCGGTGGGGGTGGACCTAATATTAGGCGGGTCTGAGGGCCCAATCCTAGCGTCTGGACCCCATCACCCTAGCAGTGCCCCTCACTCCCAACCTGCAGCCCTTCCCAGAGCCCGATCACCGAGGCTGGGGGCAGCTTCACCAGATCCTGGAGGTGGAGGAGGGCCTTGTCCCAATCCTGGGCACTGAGCAAGGTTCAGGGACCCAAGCCTATGGGTGATGGGAGGCTTGACCCTATCCTGAGGGTGCTGAAGGCCTGAACTTGGGAGTCTGAGGGGGTGGCTTGACCCAATCTTGGGGGTTTGGGAAAACCAGAGGGCCTGATTCTGGGGAGTTGGCAGGCTGGACCCAATCCTGGGGGTTGAAGGGGGATGTTCATGCAGCTGGGTCAGCTCCTGGGGGGAGGAGTTTTGAGGGCCCAAACTTGGGGTCCAGGGGCAGCTGGACCCAATCCTAGGGTTGGGGGGAGCTCAGAGCCCAATCCTGGGGGCTGCGGGTCTAGTCCTACATGTCCAATCCTTCCCCCTTCTAGGGCTCCCAACGCAATTGTAGAGAAGGGAGGGTGCAAGGCCCTGATAGACCTGAGGTCTGGGGCCCAGACACCTGGGTTCCCAGCATAGCGGACTCCCTCCACCCACCCAAACTGGATCTACCCTCTTCCTCAGCATACATGTGCAGGACATAGGAACATGCCTGTGATACCTCCTGACAAGCTGTGCAACATGTCCTGACATGCAACATGCCAGCACATACAACCAGCCCCCTCTGCTGCTGTCTCTGGGATTCTCACATGCACATGCTCCATCACTCATGTTCACCCAGGCTGTGATGCTGGGTGGGGGACCTTGAGGCCTGGGTTCTCAGGCTAGAGCCCCTGCCCCCACCCTCAGTGTGGGGCAGGGGAAGAAGCTGTGAAACCTCCACCCAAGCACCAGCAGGGAAATGACCCAAGTCACGGGCAGATGGGTTAGGGCACAGCCCAGATACCTGGGTTCTATGGTTGGGGAGTGAAGGGAGCAGATGGGGGGGAGCAGCAAGGGGTCTGGGAACCCTGACACCTGGGCTCTCTGTGAGGGAGTGGGGTTGGGGGAGTAAGAGCCTGGATACCCGGTTTACTCCCTGCCTCAGTTTCCCCCCCCCCCCCAAGGAATGTGGCGCTGAGTCACTGCTGCGGTCTCGTGTAAACACAGCCCTAGCCAGGACCTGCTTCCTTTTAGGGCAGAGAATCCAGTGCCCGCTCTCCCCCCACCCCTCCCCCCACCAAAAATAGAACCTGTGCGTCTGGGCAAATCCCCACCCCTACTGGACCTAACCCACCAGACCCCACTTCCCCTCCTCCCCAGCAGGAATAGAACCCAGGCATCACAGCTGCCAGGTTCCACCCACCACAATCCCACTTCTTTCCTGGAGACTGGTAGGGAACCCAGGCATACAGGCTCCCCCACCCCCTACAAAGACACCTGGGTTCCCTCCCTACCCCTTTATTATCGCTAACTGTCTGAGGTCATTAAGTGCAGCCTTTATTGGACCAGAAAACCAACAGGCATGGGGAGTGGTTTACAATGGGGGTACAGGGAGGTCAGAGGTCACAGGAAGCTCCAGGAAGCAAGAAGGGTCCGGTAACGGCTCTGCAGCTCCTGCAGGTGACTGGCTGGAAAGAGAGTCATTGTCAAAGGTCAAAGCCCCCCCAGATACAGGGCTGCCAGACTCCCCCAAAACTGAAGCCCTGCCTCAGAAAGGCAGAACTGGGGAAGGAGCAAAACCTGGGGGGATACTCACACAAGGTGGTGCTGGATCCACTTCTCCAGGCAGCCTCCTGCTGCTGCTGCTGGTCTGAGACACACGTGACATCCCGTGTTGTGTCTGTGACTTGGGCCAGCGCCACCAGCTCCTGCAGTGGGAAGAATAAGACCCTGCCCCAGCCCTGCTCCCCCAGCCTCAAGGGTGTGCCCATAGAGCCCCTCCCACCAGGGGGCAGTCAAACCCCACCTCTGCTGTGGGCAAGGCCTGTGACCCTACCCTCTGAAGAGGCAGGGCTTTTTGTGGCAAGAGGCATGGCCTGCCTTAGCCTGCTCCCCTGGACAGGGGCCTCTAGTCTCTGAGCAGTCTGGGTCCCAGGACACTGACCTGTGTGGTGAGGCTGAGGCAGCGATGCAAGGGAGGGAAGGCAGCACCATGGGGGCTGGGCTGGGCCCCCCGGGGCTGCAAGTCCCCAAGCTCTGCCCCTGTGAAGGCCTTGATCAGCTGCTGGGCATCATGGGCAGCCAGAGTCACTGTGGGCAGGGGCTGGGCCAACTGTAGGGGTGGGGCCTGTAGGGGGGAGAAAAGCATCAGGGGCAGAACAGGCATCTAGCCCCCGCCGTGCCCCCCCCTCCAAACCCAGGACTCAGATGTCTGGGACTCCCCCTGTCCAACCTCAGCTTCCAACCGAGCCAGGGCAGCATCAGCTTCATACAACTCCTTGTGCAGTTGCAGCAGTGACTTCCCTTGTGGCACCTGAAGCCTGCAGAGACACCACAGTCCAATGCCTGGGACCCCTCCCAGCTTCCCCTCCTGACTCTGAGGGCTGGGGAGGCGAGAGGGGGCTGGTATAGGAAACCCAGATGCCAGGGTCTGTTTTGGCTTGGGCCCTGGATGCCTGGGTTCCAGGGTGGAGGCTAGGAGCCCAGATGCCTGGGTCCCCAGAGCCCAGCCAGCTCCAGGGCCCAGGCATCTAGCTTCTATTCTGGCTCTAGGTGGTGGGGCTGGGAGCTTGAGTCCCCTCAAGAGAACCCTCCTGCCTGGGTTCTATTTTGGCCCTGGGAGTGGGACTGAGTTCTCTCTAGAGGTACACTGATACATTGGTCCATATTGTATTGGCACTGATAAAAAGGAAAACTGACATGATCAGCAATCAGATATTTTGGTTGATCTGGTGGGAGGGAGTAGGGAGTTAGGGCTGGCACTGAAGGCAGGGGCAAGCACTGGGTGTGGGAGGCAATAAAACAGTTAAGAGTGGCTTACCTGGGTGGGGGGCGGCTCCACCACTACATGGCAGTGGCACCACTACATGGACCCCAGAATGGCATGGGGGTCATATGCCCCCCCAGATCTGTGAGCAGGGCAAAGTTGGGCTGCCACTGCAGACTGGCCATGCCAAGCTCTTCCCAGCTATGGGAGTTGGGCTGGGGCTACACTGGGGTGGGTGGTGGCAGCACTGGAAGGGGTGGCTGTAGCCACCCCAAAATTCACCATAGCCCTCCCTCACAGTGCCCGGCCCAGCCCCCCTACCAGAAAGAGCCCAGCGCCACCCTGGCCCCAGCATGCATTGGTAGCCTGCCCTCACCCTGCGCACAGAACTGGAGAGCATATGCCCACCCGCCATGCCTGCCTAGAGTGCATGCAGCAACAGGAGCCCTCCCCACAGATGAGCCACAGCTTTGTCCCATGTTCTACGCCCTGCCCCAGCCCAGCTGTGCAGTGCCAGCACCTGCCCCAGCCCCACTCTCTCCCTCACCACAGGGCCCCAGTCTGCCACCTCAGGCCCCTTCCCTCCCCCACTGCCCTTTCCACCACACCAGATTTACCAACCTGACACTGCTCTCTACATACTGGCAATTGGATCAGTATCAGCTGATATGGCTTGTTAAAAATTGGCCATCAATATCAGCCCTCAAAAAATCTATCAGTGCACCCCTGATTCTCTCCTGGCTCTGGAGGCTGGGCGGGGGCTTGGGACATCAGATCCTGAGTTTCTCTTCTGGCTTAGGCCCCAAATGCCTTGGTTCAACAGGGGGAGGGAGCGGGGCTCAGAGCCTGGATGCTTGGGTTCCACCCCCAACCCCACCACACCACACACCTGGGCGGCAGTTCAGGCAGCAGGGTGTGTAGCATGGGGACCACAGGGGGATCAGGGGGAGACAGCGAAGCCAGGCCTGGGCCCACTAGCAGCTCACGCAGAATGTCCTCGCCGTGCCTGCAGGGGACAGATCCGTCAGCCCAGATGCTTGGGTTCCCTGGGATGGGGTGTGAGGGGTCAGTCAGCCCAGATGTTTGGGTTCCCTGGTGGGGGAGAGCATGGATGCCTGGGTTCAGGGGTGGGGGTGTGGAAAGGCCCAGATGTTTGGAGGATACCCTGTGAACCTGGGTTCTTTCCCAGCTCTAGGAATAGAGAATAGGTAAATTACAGCAAAGGGCTGGAAGCCTGGATGCCTAGGTAGAAGATGTGAGGGTAGGGGTGGGCAGCAAGGCTATGCCCACAACCCTCACCTGGCTGGCGGGGCAGCTGAGCTGGGCTCAGGCACCGCATTCAGAAGACTCTCGAGGAACCGGAGCTGCTGAAGTGGGGGGGCATCACCCTGGCAGGAAGGGGAAGGGTCAAAGCAAGGGACAGGGGAGCCAACACATCTGCCCAACCCCCACTCTCCAGCCCCAGCATTTCTCAACCTATGTGTTGCAAAAATATATGAAAGGGTTACAAACAAACTTTTAAAATGGATTCTTCTTTAAAAAAGAGAAAAACTTGGAAACCATGTCTTTTCCCTTGCAGGCTGACAGAGCTCCAGCCTGAGGGACACCTTGTCCCCCGACACCCCTGCCTGCCCCCCATCCCACACAATGAGAGGCAGCAGGTCAGGAGTGAGGTGCACTGAGTCAGGATGGGCACTGATGTTTACAAATGTGCCCTGGTACAAAAGAGGCTGAGAAACACTGCAGTAGCTCACTCTGCCCCCCCTCCCACCCCAGAGATGCCCCTTCCCCTGCTCACCTTAATGAGGGCAAGGTCCTCTGGGTGGCAGAGCAGCAGGTCAGCCCCCAGCTTGACCACCTCTGCGAGGACAGAGCCCGTTAGATGAGGCCAAGAAAGGGTCCTGAGGGAGCTGGTGCTGTGGCTAGGTCAATGGAGGTGCGGGGTGCTACTGGTTCTAGGACTGGGTTAGCAGAGTCCTGCTGCACTGAGGGTGTGGGAGGAGGGGGCACTGGAGCAAGCAAACCTCGGACCCTGGGGTGCAGCCGGCTCGGGTTGGGGGGTCACGCAGCACAGAGCTGCAGGTCCTCTGGGACAGGCTATGCTGGAGAGAACCGGGTGCTCGCCAGGACGAGGAGCAGCGGGGCCGAGTACAACGAGAACCTCCCGCCTGACACCGGGTGCGGCCGCCTCGCTTAGGACTCCTGGATTCCCGGGGACAGAGCGGACTGGCAGAGGGTCCGGATGCCTTGGTCCCGCCCCAACCCACCTCGGACTCTCAGCTCGTCCCGGCCCTCAGGGATCGCGTTCAGCAGCTCCCGCAGCGGGGGGCAGGTCCTGTGGGCGGGAAGGGGCGGTCAGCGAGGTGGGCAAGACAGCAGGGCGCGGTGCGCGGTGGGAAGGGGCCGAGCGGTACCGCATGCAGGCCCACTCCAGGACGGCCGCCCGCCGCGCCCCGCCAGGGGCGCAGAGTAGGCGTAGGGCGCCTTCGGGGTCCCCCAGGGCCGCGCCTTCCAGTGCGGGACAACCCAGCTTCTAGGAGAGAAAAAGGGGGTCAGACAGCCCGGCCCCACTTTCCCCTCCCGGCCTTGCTGGCGGGAGATGGTTTTTCCCACTCTCCGAGGTCTCTTAGAGATGGTCTCGCCCAGTCCCTCCTGGTGCCGCTGGTCCAGCCCAGCCCGGTTCCCTCCTCGCAAACGGCCGGAGTAGTCTCCTCGATGCTACCTGCAGGCGCCGATACAGCGCAGCTGCTTCAGCAGCTACCGCCATTTTCGCGCGGCGCGACGGGTGTCTTGGCTCCGCCCTCGCTCATTGGTCGGGAGCTCAGGTGGAGCCACGCCCCCTTCCCTTTCCGCGCGGAGCCAGCCTGGCTGTTGTGGGGAGGAGCGGGGCTAGATACGTTTTGTGCAGGGTCGGAGGATGGGTCTACTTGGGATGGAGGAGAAACGGGGCGGGGTCTAGCAGGGGCCTCTGTCCCCCTCAGCAGAGGAGCCCCCCCCCCCCAGCAAAGGCATCGGAGCTCCTGAAGCCTGCCCCAGCACCCAGAGACCCAAGGCTCTGGCCTCACAATCCTCCCACACAGGCAGAACAAAGGAGGCCCCCAGCCTTTGAGGATAAAGTCCTGCTTTATTGTCCACTTTGTTTCAGGGGAGACCCCCAGCCCCAGGGTCACCTCAGCTCCTGCCCCCTCAACCCCACATATATGAAAACCGTTAAAAATAAAAGGCCTGAGATGCGCATGCGCACATGGCAACCCCTCCCAAGGGTTATGCACCTGCAGGCATGTGCATGGAGGGGGGACTCCAGCCCCCACTGGCAGGGAGCATAGGACACACACAGAGACACAGCCAGGGAGCAGAGTCCCTTCCTTCCAGCTAGGCAGGCACACACAGAGAGGCACCCATAGTGCCTCCTGGTCCTGACCCGGCTTCAGCTTGGACCTGGCACCCCAGGGGCTGGGCTTGTCCTAGAGCATCCCATGAGGTTCCAGTCTAGATGCACCTTTGTTCTAGATGCACAGACGATCCAAGTCTCTTGTAGATCCCAGCAGATGTGGGGGTAGTCTAAAACCTAGGCTTCAGGGTCTCGATTGCCAGTTCCAGGTTATTCTCCAGCAGCTGGTTCCAGTCCCCCAAGAAATGATGGGGGCAGGTGCCCAACAACCAGGGACTGCTCCACTGGTGCCAGTGGTTGAGGGGAGGGGGGAGGAATTTTATAGGTTAGCCACTGCCCTCCCTGAGTTTGAGCCCCCAGGCCATAAGTTCTTGCACTAGAGTGCAGGAAAGTTGTGGGGGGGGTATATGTCAGGCCTGGGGGGCTACGTGAGGTTATGAGGGGATGGCCCTGGGTCATCATCAGAGAAGAAGGCAGCAGGGGAGGGTGCAGGGCTGGGACTGGGGCTTTGGAGGCCCGGGGGACTACCAGGGCCAAGCCCACCCTCAGCCAGGCCCAGCTGGCGCTCAAAGTCTAGCAGCTGGCCCAGAAAGTTGAAGTTGGGGGAGGCATCAGCTTTCTTCCGTTTGACCAGGTCGTAGGCATCGTTGAGGGAGAGGCGCAGGCGCTGCATCAAGTAGGCCACTGTCACCGTCACTGACCGGCTCACACCTGCCAGGCAGTGCACCAGCACCCCGCACTGCTGTGCCGCCGCCTCGTCTGCGGGGGGGGGGAAGATGGGGGAGTTGAAGGGGTGCCATGGCAGCTGCAGAAAGAGGGGTGGGGGGAAGTAGTGGGGCATGGCCTGGGGGAGGGGGGAGGTAGATGGATATGAACCATGTTGGTATGTGTATAGAGTGCAGTCAGTGTTGGGGGAAGGGAGACAGGATGAATCACAGTCAATGTGGGGGGAAGGGAGATGGGGACAGACCGCATCAGTGTGGGAAGCGACTGTGTTCAATGTGTTGGGGGAAGAAAAGTGGGAATGGACTGTGAAGTTGATATGCAGGGAAGGGAAATGGGGACAGACCATATTGATATGGAAATGGAGTGGAGTCAGTGCTGGGGGGAAGAGAGAGAAGAACAGACCATAGCTGATGTGGGGGGAAAAGGAGAGGAGGACAGACTGCATGAATGTGGAAAATGACAACAGTTAACAAGTGAAGGGAAGGGAGATTGGGATGGACCATGATCAATTTGGGAGGGAATGGAGAAGGGAACAGACCACATCCATATGGGGACAGACTGCAGTCAATGTAGGGAGGAAGGAAGATGGGGACAGACCATGTGCAGATGGAGCACAGTCACTGCAGAAGGGGAAGGGAAATGGGAATGGACTGTGCTCAATATGGGAAGGGGAAAGAAAATGGGGACAGACCACACTGACCACAATCCGTTCCCAACCATCTCTCCCCAAAATGAGGGTGGACCAGAGTGAACAATGGGGGAAGGGAGGCAGCAACGGACCACAATCAAAATGAGGGAGAAGGGAGAGGGGGACAACTTATGTCAATTGAGGGATGGACCCATGGACCTCATGGGGGAAAGAAATAACAATGGACTGTGGCCAGTGTGGGTAGGAAGGAGGCAGACACAGAGGAACATGTGCACGCCCTTACATGAAGGGGAAGAGGACATAAGAGAAGGGGCCGGGGCAATGCAATGGTGTGTCGGCAGAGGGAAGGGGGTGGGACAAACAGACAAGACACCACCAGAAATGGGGATGGACTGCAATCAGTGAGGAGGAGGAGCTGGTGATGAGTGGTGGCTAGTGGAGGGGAGGGACTGGGGGTCCTTGCTAATGAAGGAAATGGTCTGGGGGAAGGGGTAGGTCTCGTGGAGCAGGGGGCACTCACCGATGAAAGCAATGGCTTCAGGGAAGAAGCGGGCCAGGTTTTGGCTCCAGTGGTCAGAGATGGGGATTTGCTTGTAGTGGAAGCCACCGTGCTCAGCAAAGAGGTTGGGCAAGTTGGGTGTAACGTTGAGCACGTAGCGTATACCCAGGCGGGCCAGGGCCTCATGGTCGGCTGCATCTCGGGCCCCTCCCAGATATAGGTGGGGCAGAATCTGCACTGGGTGTGGGGGCGGGGGGCTGGCACCCGCCGAATCTCCCCCACCACTGCTACTCGGTGAGCCTGAGTCTCCATCTGAGCCCAGGCTTAAACCCCCGAGGCCCACCACACCTCCCTCCACTGCTGCTGGGAGACTGGAGCCAGGTACTGCCTGGCTGCTTTCACAGTACTCTGGCCACTCTGCCTGGAACTTGGAGTAGCCACCTGTGGAGAGACAGGAAGAGGTGGGGCATTAATCTTGAATGCATTACAGAAGCAAGGGCAGGGGCAGAAGAACTTGGGGGAGAAATTAGGGGATCATTCTTAGGGGAACTGCAGTAGCAGCTGGAGAGGACAGGAGGATTTGGGTTGGCATTAGGGTCATTATGGTAGCAATGGGGGTGCAGGAGAAATTGGGGGCATGGCTCCTAGAAGCAATATGGGAGCAAAGGGAAGCAGGAAAATTTAAAGGATGGCTCTTAGGGCCTTACAGTAGCAATAGGGGGAGACTCTTAGAGGCAATACAGTAGCAATGGAGAGCAAAAGAAATTGGGAGTCTCTTAGGGGCTTTACTGTAGCAAAGGGGCAGTAAAAATTAAGGGGTGGGTCTTAGAAGCACTATGGTAACAAGGAGCAAAGAAGTTAGGGGTCAGTTTTAAGGGTATTATGGTAACAAAGTGGGGGCAGGAAAAATGGGGGCTATTAGAGGCAGTGGCCATACCCCCCCACACACACTATCTAGGAGTGGTGCCATGGGGCAGGCCACATCTCTTGCTTCCTGACTCAGGGCCAGGCTACACTTCTCACCCATCTGGGAGCAGAGCCACAATGAAGGCCATGCCCCTAAACCCCACTGAAGGCACAGGCCATACTCTTTACCTGCCATGGGGTGGCGCCAATGGCCAACCATGCCTCCCAGCTTCCAATATGGGTGCAGACCATGCCCTTCATCCCTCAATCTGAGGGTGGAGTTACCAGCAGGCCAAACCCCCAATTTAGGGTGTAGGGTGTAGGCCACACCTCTTACCTGGTATAAGGGACAGAGTCATGGGGCAGGTCCTGCCCCTCAGACCCTGATCTAAGCCCTGACTTCAAGCAGGCCCCACTGCCATCCTTACCCAGCAAAAAGTAGGCAGCACAGCCCTCCCGGCGCAGCTGGCGCAGCAAGGTGACCAGCAGGGGCTCAGGCTCGGGCTCCGTGGGCAGGGGCAGGGTGGCTGTGGCCTCGTCGTACAGCAGCACCGGGCCAGGGGGGCGAGGCAACAAGGCTCGTGTGGGTAACTGCCCCCGGCGCAGGCGGCGCAGCAGCAGGCCAGGCAGAGCCACACTCAGTGCCTGAACCACATGCCCAGCCTCATAGCGCTCACGCCCCCGCACGTCCAGCACCTGCAGCCGTGCCCCTGCCACCAGCTGGGCCCGCAGCCAGCACCCTGACCGCCCCAGTCCCGCCTCCTCCATCACCCCGGCCCCATGGCCCGGTCTGGCCCACACCCCGTGTGCACCTGTAGGGAGAGACACAGGGGGTCACAGCAGGGCCCCTCACTCACCAACAGGCACCACACTCCCAAAGTGCCCCTCACTTCCAACCTGCACACCCTTCCCAGCCCCCTAATTCCACTCACTCCTGACCTGCTACCCCCCTCATCACCTCATGGTTCCCATCACTCCCCACTGACAACCCACCCATAGCCTGCAGTGCCCCTCACTCCTGACCTACAGTGCACTTGCCCCCCCCCGCCTCTTCCTGGGGTGAGGGGTCCCAAGGGCATGATGTCATCCTGAAATTGGCACTCCTATAAATAATAGATGCCCCAAACCGCAGGCGTCAGCTGCTGCTAGCCCAGATGTCTGGGTTCTGTTCTGCCAGTGGGGAGAGAGGGACTGGGACCTGGACACCTTGGGTCTCAGCTTAGGGTCTTGAGTATGGTGTTAGAGCTGGGGGAGGGCAGGAAGACCAGACCACCTGGGTTACCTACTAGCTGTACCTCCTGGGTTACCTCCAGATGCCTGGGTTCCTCTGGGCTGCCACCCCAGTGGGGTTCATTCCCCCACTCCCACCAAACACAGGTGTCTGGGCTCCCAGCCCCAAGCTCTCATAGGACTATCCCCAATTCCCCTCCCAGAAAACTCAGGTCAAGCTTCCTCTCCCCTGCTGGTAGCTGCTATTTTTAACCCCCAGCATGCACAGTGCTGAAACTGTTAACCATTCAGATGCCCATGCCCCCTGACAGCTCCCCTGCCATACCAGATGGCATTAGTCCCCCCATGTGTTCTCAGAACTTAGCAACGGGGAAACTGAGGGACAAAGAGGAGTGGGGTGAAGAGGAAGCCAAAGACTCAGGCATCCAGGCTCTGAGCTCCCAGCCTCCAGCTCCAACTCTTGCTCCAGAGAACCCAGGTGTCTAGGCTGGCTCTCAATCCCTGTCTCCCACCCTAGAGAACCCCAAAAAATCAGGCTCTGAGCTCCCAGCCACTCCCCACCCTCAACTCAGAGAATCCAAACATCTGACTCACCTGGTGCCAGTGCCTTCAGCCCCTGCCCCGAAGCCCCATGCCCATGGAGGCGGGGATCTGCGATGGGGACCCAAGCTCTGTCCCTATCTGTCTGTAAGCCTGTTAAGACAGGAGTGACTGGGGCTGTGGCTACCCAGGCCCAGCCCCAGTCACGCTCCTGCCTGGCCTGGGGGTGGCAGGCACACGCGTGTGCTAGTTGCAAGGGGGGGGGGGGAGGTTGGGTAACGCATGTGCGCCCAGCAGCGCGGTGGGTGGTCAAACCGCTGGGGCCCCCCCCCGCCCCGCCCCCGTGCGGGGGGGGTTGGCCTCGGCCCCCCCCCCCCCCCCCCCTTCCCCCAAACTGCACGTGCCAGTGTGTACAGCCCGCCTCAGGGCGGGGCCTGCGGCCCAGACCCGATCCCGGGCGGGAGGAGCTAGGACCCCAGAAGCTCTTGCTCTGCCTCAGTTTCCCCTTCCCCCAGGGCTGGTTCTGGGGGTCCAAAGTGAGAAGCCCGCACCAGCGCCCCAGGGCCGGAACGAGCGAGGACCCGTCTGGGCACAGGGGCCGCATACCCCCTCCCTGGCAGCGGGGGCGTTGCGGAGACGGGCTGACAAGGGTGGCGTCACCCTCGTACAGGCAGCGCCGGTCGCCATGGCAACATGGGGGCGCTCAGGGGCTGGGAGGCCGGTGCAGAGCGAGCGGGAATCCAGGAGTCCGTGCCCAGCACCGGCCCCGGGCTGCTCCGACCCCGCTCGGCCACAAGGGAGAACCCAGGCGGTCGGGCGTCCGCAAAGACCGGCGAGTCCCGCGTGGCAGGGATCGCGAAATCCAGATCTCCCCATCCTGCCGGGCACGGAGCCCTCGTCCCGGCCCCACTCTCACCTCCGGCGCGGGCAACAGGGATCCTGCCGCTGCCCCACACTCCCGACCCGCAGCCCCGGGCGCCCCCTAGCGGCGAAAAACTCAAGCACCCGCCCCCATTCTGCCCCTCAGTTACCCCTCCAACCTCTCTCCCCGCGAGCCAATCAAGACTGACTCTTGAGCAACCCCTACCCTAGCCCGCTCCGCGATTGGCCCGTTGCCCTACTCAATCTCCGCTCACCTCCTCACAGCCAATCAAAGGAAAGAAGCAGGAGGGAGAGGGGGAGACCTCACGCCTGGCGCCTACATGCCTCAAAGCGGGGAAGTACAACGTCGTGATTGACCCAATCGGAGCAGGCGAGACTCGCGCGGAAGGTAGGGAGACCACCATGCACTGCATGTTCTGATTGGTTGTCCCGTCTCAGCCTGCAGCCAATCCGCGGTGAGAGGCTACAAGGACTGCCCTCCCTTCGGAGATCGGGTGTCCCCGGCGAATGCCTGTCAGAAATGGGGCAGGGGACAAGAATCACCTCTAAGTCCAAGCCGAGGGAGAACGTAATTCGTCTCCTACCCCACTCTGACCGCCGCGAACGGCAAAATAGGGAGCGCCTTTCCCATCCGGCACTGAGTGGGCCGCCCCAAACCACGGCAAGAGGACCGCGAGTTCTCGAAAGCGCGTCGGTGAGTCTATGCTGTGGTTCCGCAGCCGCACAGAACCGCATACATCCGGGTCCCAGGTGCTAGGCAGACGCCTGAAAGCGAGGCTGGAGGTGGAGGTCACGTGACTCCTCAGACCAGAGGAGCAAGAATGATTTAGCTGCGTAGGGGGCAAAGGTTATGGTGGGGAGGGAATACTTGCTCGGCAACGAGGCCATGGTGTGATGTCATGCCCCTGCGTGCTGTGGGTGAGATTGGCGTGTGATGTCGCAGGTGGGAAACCAGGGGTGCAGGTGGGGACATCATGTGACATGATCGCATTCTGGAGTGATGTCAGTGGAAAGGAGTGGTTGGCATACATATATCCAGGTGATGTCACCCTGGTACAGGGGAGCCCCAGGTGATTATGTGATGTCATCAGCCTGTGTAGTGATATCAGGTAAGGAACAGCTAGGAGCTTGGAACAATGTCATAATTGCCTTCAGGTGGTGTCATTCTTGTACAAGGGTAGGCTTGGGTGGTGATATCACTTCTTAAATCATGCCAGCATAGGCTGATGGCACCTAGGGGCCATTTTAAAAGAGACCAGGTACCATCACCACGGGCCTAATTAATGTTGTGGTGTAACAGCAGCGTACTGCATCAAATAGCATGTATGTAACACTTGGGCATAAGGTGGTGACATCATGCCACTGTGGTGTGATGGCATGAGTCCTAGCACCAGACCCCCTCCTCACACTATGTGGAATCCAGGGAAGCAACATCTTAGCAGCCTTAGGGAGGGGAAAAAGAGTAATGTTACCTGGTGCCTGCCATTGCATGATATCACACCTTCCTATTTTTTCCACATAGGCTAGTGGAGGTGTTAGGGACCACATGGGCCCCCTGGAGAGTGACAAGGCTGAGGCCCGTACCCACTTCAAGGTGGCCAGGTTCATCATGGAAGCAGGTGAGTGTATTTAGAGGAGGATGGCATTACTGGGAACTGACAGATAGCACCAGGCCTTGCCCTTCTAATATCCTTTCCCCACTTGTGTGCAGGGGTGAAGCTGGGGCTGCGCTCAGTGCCACTGGCCACAGCTTGTACCCTCTACCACCGGTGGACAGTGGCTGGTGGAGGTGGGACTGACCCCTACCTGGTTGCCATGACAGCACTCTACCTGGCTGGGAAGGTGGAGGAGCAGCACCTGCGCAGCCGTGATGTCCTCAACGTCTGTCACCGGTAACAGCCGCCTCCTACCTCCCCACGCTTTTCCCTGCCCCTCCCTTGTCCAGACCACGCCCGCTACTCACTGCCCCTACCCCCACCACAGGTACCTGCAGGTGGGGGCTGGGTGGGTGTGGCGGGGGGGGGGGTTGGCGTGGCTGTTTAGCGGTGGTGTCGTTGCTTCAATCCCGCAAAAAACCAAACAGGGGCCCAGCGGCCGGCGGTGGTATTGTTGTGGGGGGGGGGGGGGGGGCGGCGAGGAGAAGCCAAAGTGGGGAAAGAAGGAGTCAATGGCTAATAGGGGAGGAAGAAGTCTGGGATGGAGGGTGAGAAGAGGTTAATGGGCAATGAGGGGATTAATAGCTGGGGAGCAGGAAGGTGGGGTTAGGAAAGGATCAATGGCAGATGGGAATGTGGAAGTGGGGCAGGAAGGGATTTATTGGTGGGGGGTGATCTGCCAGGAGTTAATATGGAAGAATGGTGGTGGGGAGGGGAGGATGAGAAGCCAGGGTGGAGGTGGGAAGGGGGAAGGAGTTCTGTGGGCAAAGGGATTAACAACTAGGATAAAACACCTGGACTCCTGGCCTGGGTTCTCTCCTGGCTCTGGGCTGGGGCAGGGGACCTGGGTGTGGGGAGGGTGGATCCAGGTTCCTAGGCCCCCCTTCACCATCCCCCACTCCCCCTCCACAGTACTTGCTACACTACTTGCTGTCTCTGCAACCGTGGCTGAACCGACACACATGGGGCAGAGCACATGTGACACGAGCCGCCTGGGCTCTGCTGCGGGACAGCTACCATGGGCCCTTGGGGCTGCAACACCCACCCCAGCACCTGGCGGCTGCCATCCTAGCCCTGGCTTTGGCCTGCTATGGCCTTGTGCCCCCCTGCACTTCCACTCCCTGGTGGCAGGTAAGGCTGCATAACCCAGGCATCCACATTTCTAGTCCCCATTACCCCCACTGCCCTTCTAATGCGGAGGAACCCAGGTATTTGGGCTCCCCTGTGCTCCTTCCTGGAGTAAGAAGAGAACCCAAATGTCCAAGAGCCTGATGTCCAGGCTGGGGAGGGAACCCTGGAGCTGGGCCAGAGGGAACCCCAGGTATCCAGGCCTCGCCCCTTCCCAGGTACTGAGCGAGGACCTGGAGGAGGCTGACCTGGCGCGGATCGTGGGGGAGTTGCTGCAGCTCTACGCCCTTGATGCTGACCTCACCTGACCCCTTCCAAGATCTGGGCCTAGGTGGCAGCATCCTCTACTGGAACCTGGTGCCCCCAATAAACCCACCTGGAATCTAGCAGAGATCTTGGCTGAATGTGGCCCCCTGCCCCAGGTACCTAGCCCCCCTGCTTACACAAACTTAGAGGGGCTGCCTGGACACCTGGGTCCCCCATATATGCACCTTACAGAAAGGACAGCTGCCTGGGCATCTGATTTCTGCACTTTCCCCCTCCCAATCCTGGGACATTGAACCATCTCCTCTCCCACCCTAGATACATGGGTTCCCCCATACATGCACCTGGGCAGAGCTGCTGACACTTGGATTCCACTTCACCACACTCCTCTGGACTCCTGGGTTCCTTAATGCACACACCTGATGGAGGATGCCCCAAATGCCTGGTTCTCACCCCCAATACATCACCTGATACCTGGGTCCTCCTATCCGCATACCTGGGGAGAGGAGCTGCCTAGATACCTGGATCTTGTCCCCCCCTCCAACACACAATGCGGGGAGAGGGTACTGCCCAAATACCTAGTCCCCCCCACACACACCCTCCCTTCCCACAGATGTGGAAGACACAGGATAAGGAGGAGCAGCATCAGAGCTGTTTACTGGTACTTTAAGGCACTTGTGGTATGGGAGCCCCCCTCTCCCCCAATGTCCTGGGGGGGTAGTATTATGGGATACCCCCCCATAGCTGGAGAATGGAAGGGTGTGACCCCTTCCCTGCCCATCCTTCAGCCCCCTCCCTCTGGCTGTGGGGGGCAGCAGGGGCAAGTCAGCTTTGGGAGATCTCTGGCCCTGCCCAAGGAAGACAGGGTTAAGTGCAAGGATGTGTCCAAGGGCTTAGAGGCCAGGGGTCTCCCTTCATCTTCTGGGGGGAGGAAGGAGCCACAGGAGCAGGCTGTGAGGGTCTAGGGGGCAGGAAGGGCCTGGGCAGGTCTGGGAGGGTCTGAGGACCTATAAAAGGTCTAGGGAGCTTTGAAGGGCAGGGGTTTTGTGGGACCCATCATGCCCGGGACAGGACTATGGGAGTTAGAGGGAGAGCTGCAGGGCACTTGGGGGGGAGGGCTATAAAGGCCTGGAGGAATCAGGGGTTTATGGGAGCTCAGGATTGTCCAGGGGTGGGATTAGGGGTACCCCCCTCCTCCCCCAGCAGGTGCTGCTGGTCGTGGAGGTGGAGCTGGGTGCAAGGCAGAGAAGCCAGCTAGGCCTCAAGGTGTTGTTTTTCCTCTGTCAATGACTTGTGGGCAGCCACATCCAGGGGGTCCAGGTGCCAGCCCCCACCTCCATCAAACTGCAGCATGTGCGTGTGGAACCGCCTGGGGGGGGCACAGGGTAAGTGCTGCCCTTCGCTCCTGCCCTGCACCCCCTCCCATGTCCCTCCAGTGCCCCTCGGCACCTCCCACTCCTGACCAGTCGCCCCACCCCCAGCCAAGGAGGCCTGAAAAATTAAACTGTACAATCGTCAGGTTGGGAGTGTGGCAATGAGCAAGATCACCATGGTGAGAAAGACCAAAGCAAGCTGGCCTGTGCCACAGAAGGAACCCTTCTGTGGCAAGAAGGAACAGGGGGGGACTCCTGGGCTGTAATGCTAGAGAGGTAAGGGGAATAGCAGCTTTACCAAGGGAGGGGGCATTGGATCATACCAAGATCAAAGTGGTGGTGGGGTGCTAGAGTGAAATATACAACATTGCTGGGGTAGCACTGGCTTGTGTAGATCATAGAATGACATGAGAGTGGAATGAACCACCCTTAAGGGGAGGGGTGAACAGGCCATACTATACTGAGGTCAGGGCAAGGCAGGGGTAGATTGGGACACACCATAGGAAGTCTCATGGGTCATCACCACCACAAAAGGGTAACTAAACCAAATCAACTCAAAACCTCCAGGAGAGGAGGGCAAGTTTTTGGGCTGTACCAAAACACTGAAGTTAAATTCACTGGATCATACCACATCAAGGACCTTGGGGTAGGCTTCCATTTGACTGTACCACCTTGAAGGGTATGAGGGTAGTTATTAGAATGTACCAACCCAAGGACCCTGGGGGCATTACTGTACTGTACCACCTCAAGAACTGGGGAGGGTTCACTAGGAAAGGACCTTAGAAGGTGGGGGGTTACTAGCTTCTACCACCTCCAGAGCTGTAAGGGGGTGGTGTCATTGGACTGCACCACCTCAAAGGCTAAAAGGGAGGCATACCTACTACCTCCAGAGTTGTAAGGACTGTTATTGCACTGTACCACCTAGCCAGCTGTAAGGGGGATGTTACTGAGAGGTACCACCTCAAGGGCGGGGGTGGTGGGCTATCATCAGACTGCACCACCTTGAAGCCTGGGGAAGATGGCACTGGCATGTGGGGGGAGGGGGTCCTGCCTTGTACCACCTTAGGCACTCCAAGGAGGTGGGGGAGATTCCCAGACTGACCACTGAGCAGCAGCAAGGAAGGGCACATACCAGAGCGAGGGCCGGTGGGAAATGGACAGCAGCGCAATGCCAGCATCCTTGGCAGCCTGGAAAATGTGGCCCTCAACATCGATGCTCACGGCACTTGTGCACTCATCCAGCAGTGCATACCGTGGCCTGGAGGGAGGGAGGCCATGAAGGGGGGCCTGCAACCTGGTGAGGTCAGGAGGTCATGCAGGGGGTGGGGTGTCAGGGCATTGCTGACCTGTGGTAGAACATCCGGGCCATCCCCAGCCGCTGCTTCTCGCCACCAGACAGGACATCCTTCCAATCACCCACTGTGTCCCAACCTGGTTCCCCCAACCCAGGGGGTGGGGGGGGGCAGCATTGGCCACTGGTTTGAGGAAGGGACTAAGACCTGCCCCAGCTCCCTCCACAAGCCCCTCCTCTGCCCACTAGCCCCACCCCAACCCTCATCTGTAAGCCCCTCCTCCATGCCCTGGCCCCTCCTTTACCCCTCCCCCACCCCTATCTCTAGGCCTGCTTCCATCCCTTTCCCCCAGGCCTAGCTTTGCACCCAATCCCCTCCATGCCCCTTCCCCACTATTTGGCCCTGCCCCAAGCCCTTTCTATGCCCCTCTACACCCACTCCCCACCTCCAAACTTATAGCCCCACCCTTACCTCCTTCACGTTGTATTAGGTAGGTGAGGCTGACTAGGTCGAGGATTCGTTCCAGATCGGCATCACACAGCCCCTTGTGCACCAGGTCAGCCACAGTGTCAGGGTAGATCACCTGGTCCCGCAGCGACCCCACTGACATGTAGGGCCTGGGATGGGGTAGCCATGAGGTGGGGGGCCTAGCTGCCTAGGCAGCCCCCCTTTTGTCCCCCACTACCAACCCAACTGAGAATGAACCAGGCATCCAGGGCTGCTCCCAAGACCTATTTACTCCCCAGAGTCCAGCTGAGAGAACCCAGGCATCCAGGGTCACCCCATGCTCCACCCCCACAGCCCCTCCCTTCCCCCCCAGGAACCCAGGCATCTAGGCACACCGCTGGGGGATGTAGAACATGCGGTGCGGGGGTGGCTTGTAGAGGACACCGCTGTAGACAGGCCAGAGTCCCCCCAGCACTCGGAACAGGGAGCTTTTCCCACAGCCGTTGGGGCCTGTGATCAGCAGGTGAGTGCCCTCCTCTACCTGGTGGGGGAGACCTCCAGTGAGACCCCCAATGGTGCTCCTCACTCCCAACCAACAGCCCCCACCTCCATAGTGCCTCTCGACCAACCCATGGCCACCCCCTTTACTTCCAACCCATAGCCCTACAGTGTCCCTCACTCCTGACCCACACCCCCACAATGGTACCCCCTCACTCCCAAATCCAGAGCCCTCTCACCCTCAGGCTCAGGCTAGGCACCACCACCTCCCCAGTGGGAGTAATGATGGGGATGTTCTCACACACGATGCCGTTTTCCACATCCACGACCTGGCCTGGGAGGTCAGGGGTCCCAGGATGTCACAGGGAGCCAGAAAGGATCATACAGGTCATAAGGGATCAGGGTGGGGAGTCACAAGGCACTACATAGAATCATGAAGTCACAGGTGCCACAAAGGGCTAGGGCTATGGGGCCAGTGACAAAGAGTTGCACTTCCCTGAGGAGCCACTGGGGAATGACTGAACCTCAGGCAGGGACTAGTTTTATGGCAGCATTTTGGTAGACCCCCTAGAAAATGACTGCCACCATACTTGGAAAGTGTATGTGGGGTATGGGGGTTCTCACCTCGGATTTGGAGGGGCCCCTGGAGGCGCAGCCCATGGCGGAGGACAGGTGGTAGCTCTGTCCTTGCCTTGGCTCTACCCCCCTCAGCATCCCCTGGGCGCTGTATCCGGCCTCGTGCCACTTCTTCAAAGATGTGGAACATCTCGTAGACCCGGGCAGTGTATCCAGCCAATTCCGTCACCTGGGAGATGGGGTGAAGGGGAAGGGAGAGGGTGGGGATGCAGGCATCTGAGCTCCCCTGCTCCTACCTCCCCCTGCCCAGGGAACCCAGGTGTCTGGGATACCAGCCTCACTCTGCACTAACCTCCTTGTAGGAGGAAAGTACTCTCTCCACAGCATCAGCAGCTGCCAGCAGGAGGCTCCGGGCAGTGGTGAAGGCCTCTGTTCGTTCCCCAACACCTGCCCCCTCATCCACCACCACTGCCCCACCAAAGCCTGAGGGAGTGGAGTCAGAACTACTCCAGGACCCCTGCTCCAGGATTTCTGGAGCCCTCCCAGCCCTCCCCCATCCTTCCCAGTAGCATCCAGTTTCCCTCCAGTCCCTTTCCACTAGCCCCCAGGTCACTCCTAGTCGCTCTCTACCTTTTCCAGCCAGTCCCAGTTCCCACCACCCCCTACCAGTAGCCCCTAGCACTCCTCCACCCCTCCAAAAGTCTCTCTAGACAGCCTCCCAGTAGCCCCTAGTTTCCATTTAGCTCCTCCCAGTTCCCTCTGACTCTTCCCGCTCCTCCCCACACTTTCTTTCCAGCCCTTCCCAGCGGCCTTCCACCTTCCCAGTCCCCACCCAGGACTCCCTGACCACCTCCCAGTCCCTTCCAATTCCCATGCAGCCTCTCCCAGTGCTCACCGTGAAAGGGCACAGAGGGACCACGCAGTAGGGGCAGCCCCACAATAAGCAGCCCAGCTGCACTCCAGACGTACTTGAGCAGCAGCTGCTCCAGCATCACATAGCCTAGCCGAGCCCGCAGCGTCTGCTCCAGCTGCCCAGCCAGAGCTGTGTAGGCCCGTGTCAGCACTGCCTGTTCCACCTGTGCCACGGCCCAGAGCAGAGCAGGGCAGAGCTCAGGGGATCCGGGTGTCCAGACCCATACCCTTAAGCCACACTGTGTACCCAGATAACCCAGCTGTCTGAGCACCTTGACCTCCCCCGCAAGCCCTACTCTTTGGTAGGGAACCCAGGAGTCCAGGTGTCCAACCCTTGCCTGCTCCCACCGTCCAGCCCCCACTCCCCTTCCAAGGAATCCAGGTATCTGGGTTCCCAGCCCTACTTGCATGACTTCCCACTCCCCCTCCCCACCTAGAGAACCCCAGGGTTCCAGGATCCCAGCCCCACCTTCTCTCAGCCCCCACCCCACAAAGTCTTCTCCTAGGGAACCTAGGAGTCTAGGCTCCCAGCCTACCCCTGCTCCCATCCCCAGAGAACCCAGGCATCTGGACACCCAGCCCCCTGCAGTGACCTCCCGGCCCCCACTCCCCAGCTAGTGAATCCAGGCACCCAGGTTTTCACCCTAGGCCATGTTTTCTGTCCAGACAAACCAGGTGTCCAGGCTCCCAGTGCCCCCCCAAGTCCAAGTCCCCCAGCTCCTCTCCAATGGAGCTCAGTTGTCTGGGCAACCAAGCCCCTATGCTGTGACCCCCAGCCTGGCCCTCCCACAAAAAGGCAGGCATTGGGGTCAGGAGAGGGTCATGTGGTCGTAGGGTGGAGCTCTGGTCCCTCCAGGTCATGGCCTTCCTTCCCTGCCCCCAGCAGACTCAGGAGGTAAACAAGACAGACAGACAAGGGACATTGCTCCCATCTGACCCCCTCTCCCATGCCAGGAGAGGACCCAGGCATCTGGGCATCCTCTCCCAGCCCTGCTCTCAACCCCCTGCCCCAGCCCCTCTTTGTGGCCCAGAAACCCAGGCATCCAGGCTACCAGCTTCCTTCCACATTTATTTCCAACTCTCCACACCCTGCCTGAGTCCTCTGGTCTGAAGACCCAGAAGTCCAGGCTCTGCTTCCCACTCCCCCCACCCACTAAAGAATCCAGGTGCCCTCTCAGACCCTGCCCTCACCCCCACACCCTGCAAGGACCAAGTGCCTTGGCTCTCACCACCCTCCCACCCAACTGCAAGAAAAGAAACCAAGAGTCCTGGTTCCCCTTTGCCCCCTTCCCCCAAGAACCCAGGTGTCTTAGCTCTTCTCCTCACACAAAACCCAAGAATCTTTGCTCCCACCAGCCCTTCCAAAGAACCCTAGGGTCCTCACTCTCCACCAGCTGCCCCCCCCCCCCCAAAGAACCCAGGTGTTCTGGTTTCCCTTCCCACCCCTAAAAGAAGCCTGGTGTCGTAGTTACTCCCCTGCCCACCTACCTGGTGACCCCTGTAGAAGGCAACCTCTTCAGCATGGGCAGCCAGGCGAGCATGGAGGCCCCGCAGCTGTCCGCAGCGCCTCGCCTCTTCAGCCACCAGCTCCCCAAAGTCGGGGGCACAGGCCTTGAGCAACCAAGCTGTGGCTCCCACCACCAGGCCAGCCAGGGCTGCCGGCCCAGCTGCTCCAACCCCTCGTGCTTGCGCTGCCCCAAGCAAGGCCACCACAGTCACAGCCACATCCAGCACCGGCTTGGTCAGGTTGGAGTAGAGCCGGGCCACAGCACCCGCCCAGGCTGCCACATCATCTGTCAGTGCCTGCTCAGGGGCCGCCAGTTGCCCATCCATAAGGCTAGCCCGGTAGTATGCCTGACCCTGGAAGTAAAGGGTGTAGGCTTGGGCTACCAACCGGCCTCGTAGTCCCAAGGCCAGCCGCCCTTCTAAATAGCGCAATGCACTGTTGACACCTGTAGCTGGCAAGGCTAAGAGCAGCCACCGCAAGAGAAGGCTGGCAAAGCGGCGGCCACGGCGTCGCACCACAGCCCGGGCCAAGCGCCCGTCAAGTTGGGCAACATAAAGCGAGAGGAAGGTGCGGCTGGCCAGAGCAGCCGTGTGCAGAGCCAGGAGCCCAGCTTCAGGGCTCAGGGGGCCTGACAGGGCCAGTGCCAGGAGGCGCCTCAGACGTCGCCCAAAGACTGCATCCACAGCTGCTGGGCCCTTCCGCTCTAAGGGCCACGAGGGCAAGGGGTCCTCTGGAACACCAGGGGGTGTTTCCTGGTTGCCGCTGGAGTCCTCCCAGCCGCGGGGGGCCACCCCCTGGCCACCAGGGGGTCTCTTCTGGCCACACCGAAAATCCTCCCAGCCACCAGGGGGCTCCCCAGCGCGCCGGTGGTGGCATAGGCGCCAAGTGGCCACAGCTGCAGCGGTGGTGGCTAAGGCCACAGCAGCCCCTGTAGCTGCGAGCTGGAGCCGAGCTCGGGGCATGGCGGGAGGCCCCCGGGCTCTCACCCTATGTTGGCTACTACCCCGTAGGGCGCGCACTAAGCGGTTCCGCCCTTATCCCACAATGCCCTGCCCCCGGGCCACGGGGGAGCAGAAGGGAGGGCCCTGCGGCCTCCCCGCCCCTGCTGACCACAGAGACGCCCCCTTCAACCATAGAGACACTGACCCGGACCACAGAGACGCGGCTTTTGTAAAGGCGCTATGGATCCGCTAGGAGGCGTCGAAGCCTCCGGGATAGGCGGTTCAAGACTTGCGGGGAAAATATGTTCCCGTCCCCCCACCGGATTTGGAGCAACTCCGGATTTGCGCCCCAATACAAACGGAAACGGAAAGGGAGGACGGGATAACGTGGAGTGACTCTGGATTGAGCCTCGTGGGTTTCCGTCTGTGAGGAAACTGCCCGAGGATCCAGGAGTCTGAGGTTAGAGTCCTAACCCCAGGAGAACGTAGCACGGGGGGGAAAGAAGAGCACAAGGTGAGGGTGTGAAGTCATTTCCATCTCCATAGGTATCATAGTGACCTTACTGCCACTTCATTAAGTACTTCCGGTAGGGGTGGTACTTCCGGCGGGATGACGACAGCGCTTCTTGTAGCATTGGTAGCTGGTGGGGGTGGGGCTTCTCGCTAGACTTCCTATTTCCGGACGGGGGCGTGGCTCGGTGCGGAGGTTGATGCTGTTGGGGATCCTGTTGGGTGAGTGGTGCTGTGTGGCGGGCGGGGCAGGGGTCTGCTGCTACTGGGTTCTGAGCCCTCGGGATTGCCCCATAGTAAGCCTCGGGCTGGGGGGGCTTGCAAGGGGCTGAGTCCCACCTTATTGATAGGTGCTTTGGAGGGGGGCTGCCACACACTCAGTCACAGGAGAGCCTGCTGACTGGTTGAGCCTCTGGGGCAGAGTCTGGCCAAATGCGGCCTTCCAGGCTGTTCTGTCTGGCCCACGTGGCCCCTAAACATTTTAGAAAATTAATATTTGTCTGCCCCTGGCTGCCTGTCGTGTGGCCCTTGATGGCTCGCCAAAACAGTAAGTGGCCCTCTGCCCAAAACAAATGCTTGCCCCTGCTCTGAGGGGTTGCAGTGGGGCAGGAGTTGCCAGAGATAAAGCTCCTGAACTATGAGGCAGTGCTGTGATACTGAACCATAGGCACTTGCTGCATAATGAGCCATCTAGGGGCTGCTCTGAAATGAGCTATTCAGGACTTCTAGTGAGGCAGAGACTGCCATGCAGTGAGCTGTTGTGGGCTGGCAACCACCATCACTGTAGTACCCACCCCCAGCTGTCCCAAGTCTTAAGGGAGTCATAAACAGTGAGCTATTCAGAGTGGTGTATGAGGTAGAGACTGCCAGATAGTGAGTAAGCAGGGGGTGTTGCAGTGGGGGGCCTGTCATGTGGGGTTGTATTGGTCCAGGGGCTGCTAGATAATTAGCTGTGGGGGGAGATGCTGCATTGAAGACTTGGGTGGGAGGTAGGGGAGCATCCCAGTATGGAAGACTCAGGGTAGCCAGGCCCCACCAAGTCCCCCCTCCCTTAAGCTGGGGCTAGCACCCCAACTCTTCTCCCCCTTCCCCCCCCCCCCTGCAAAAATTCTGGAGCCGTGGTGGGAGCCCAGGTGTCTGATTTCTGCCTGGGAAAGTTGAGGGAGACTCTGTACCCAGACTCCTGGGTTCTCTGTGGGGAGAGAGGAGGGGGGAGGCTGGGAGCCTGAGGGTGTCCCTGGCCTTCTGGCTAATATGGGGGGCTAGTGCTGCCCCCCCCAGAACCCCTTCCAGCACCGCCATGAGCCTGCAGTGGACTGCTGTGGCCACCTTCCTCTATGCTGAGGTCTTTGCCGTGCTGCTGCTCTGTGTTCCCTTCATCTCTGCAACCAGGTGAGATTCCCCCCTCCCCCACACCTGGGTTCTCTGGGGGTAGTATGGGGGGGGGGGCAGGGCTGGGAGCTGGGGTTCTCTGTGTGGGGAAAGGAGCCTAGGGGTAAGAACCCAGACACCTGGGTTCCCTGGATGCAGGTAGTGGGCCTGGGCGATGGGACTGGGAGCCTGAACATCTGGGTTCCCTTGGGGTTGTGGGGGTGGGGTTAAAACAGGGTGGGGCTGCATTTCCTAGCTGGGTAGTGGAGCTAGGATCAGGAGGGGTTGGAAGCCCAAATACCTGGGCTCTCAGAGGGGTCCACAGGTTGGAGCAGGGGTGGGGTGATCCAGAGGTACACTCCTGCTCTTCTCCCTCTGGAGAAACCAAGCATCTGGGCCTGAGCCCCCTCCTTCTCTTCCCCCTAGGTGGCAGAAAATCTTCAGGTCCCGCTTAGTGAGGGCTGTGGTGACCTATGGGAACACCTTCTTCATTGTTCTCATTGTAATCCTCATTCTGCTTCTAATTGGTAAGTGGTCCTGTGAGGTCACATGGGGGGTGGGAGGGGCTGTGAGGTCATGGCAGATGTAGGGTTACCATGCAGTTATTAGTAGTCTTCTAGCAATGGGGTTCCTGAGGTCTGGGTCTAGGCAGGACATAGGGATTGGATGTTGGAGCTGGGATCCTATTCTCCTGGCCCAAGTTTCTGGGCTGGGCTAGAGCAGGGGACGGTCCCACCAGGGGGTGAGGTGTTACAGGTCAGGAGTAAAAGGCACAGGCAGGGGTGGAGGGCTGTGGGCTGGGGAGTGAGGGTTACCGGCAGGGCTGGGAAGTGCAGGTCAGGAGTTGGGGGAGGGGGCTGAAGTCCAAAAAAGGTTGAGAACCACTGTTTTAGGGGATACCTTAGCCCTGCCCCCTCCCATGCAGGGCAGAGCCTGGTTTCTCCTGCCTTCAAACCCTGCCCTTGGCTGCAACTTAACCCTTTTTGAGGGCTGAGGGCCTGGAATCTCCCCATGGTGGGGCACCTGGTGGGGCATTCAAGGGGGGTCTGGGAGTTCTGGAGGGGTTAATCCCTTGTATGCACCCTGGGGGGTAACCCCTTACCTGCCCCCTCACCCCCACCCCCCCAGATGCGGTGCGGGAGATCCGCAAGTATGACGAGGTGCCCGAGAAGGTCTCTCTCCAGCACAGCCCAGGAGCACTGGAGCATGTGCACATGAAGCTCTTCCGTGCCCAGCGTAACCTTTATCTGGCTGGCTTTGCTCTGCTGCTCTCTTTGTGAGTGCCTCCAGTGTGGTGGTGGGGTGGGGAGTGAGGGGCACTGCTGTGGGCTGGGGGTTGGAAGTGAGGGGCTCAGCGGGGGTATATTTCAAGACTGACCTTGACACCACCCAAGGCTGTGGTTGGCTCTGGGGTAGCAGCTCCTCAGCATCTTGAAGTTCAGCAATGACAAGTGAAAAGTCCTGCATTTAGGATGGAAGAATCCCATGCACCACTACAGGTTGGGGGCTGACTAGTGGGGCAACAGCTTTGTAGGAAAGGGCCTGGGAGTTATAGTGGACAGTAAGCTGAACATGAGCTAGCAGTGCACCCTTGTTGCCAAGAAGGCTAACAGCATACTGAGCTGCATTGGTAGGAGTGTTGCCAGCAGATCAAGGGAAGGGATTATTCCCCTCTATTCAGAACTAGTAAGGCCACATCTGGAGTACTGTATTCAGTTCTGGGCCCCCCGCTACAGAAAGGATGTGGGCAGATTTGTTCTACTCTCTCTTGGTTAGCTCTGCTTGGCCTTGGTGAGACCACAGCTGGAGTACTGCATCCAGTTCTGGGTGCTATACTTCAGGAATGATGTGAAGGAGCTTGAGAGAGTCCATAGGAAGGCCATGCGCATGATTAGAGGCCTAGAGATAGGGTCATATGAGGAGAGGCTGAAAGACTTGGGAGTGCTCTTCTCCAGGCTGAAAGGACTTGTACACCCCTTTATATATGTACAGGCTGTCCCATCAGGGCCTAGGGGAACATCTATTCACCAAGGCCTCCCAGGAGGGACAAGAAATAATGGGCACAAACTGATTTGAGGATCACTTCAGACTGAACGTAAAGAAAAACTTCTTTATAAGTTGCGTGCCAAGGGTTTGGAACAGGCTACCCCCCAGAGGTGGTACAGACACCCTAGCAATCTTCAGAAAGGCACTTAGTGCCCATCTTGCTGGGGTCATCTGATCCCAGCAGTCTTTCCTGCCCAAGTGCATGGGGGGAGGGGCTGAACCCAATGATCATAAGGTCCCTTCTAGCACCTAACAACTGTGAAACTATGAAAGAGTCCAATGGAGGGCTATAAAAATGGTGAGGGGGTTGGGAGACCGGACTTATGAGGAAAGACTCAGGGAACTGGGCTTGCTTAGTTTAGTGAAGAAAAGACTGAGGGAAGATTTAATAGCAGCCTTCAACTACCTGAAGGGGGGTCTGAAAGAGGATGAAGCTAGACTGTTCTCAGTGATGGCAGATGACAGAACAATGAGCAATGGTCTTCAGTTCCAGCCAGGGAAGTTTAGGTTGGGTATTGGGAAGAATTTTCTCACTAAGAGGGTAGTAAAACACTGGAACAGGTTACCCAGAGAGGTGGTGGAAGTCGAAGGTTTTCAAAACTCAACTAGACAAAGCTTTGGCTGGGATGATCTAGTTGAAGTGGTCCTGCTTTGAGCAAGGGTTTAGACTTGATGACCTCCTATGGTCCCTTCTAACCCTAACTTTCTTTGATTCTTGTTGGGCTGTCTCATGGCCACATGCCCAGCTCTAATCCCCTGCTGGTCTCTGAGCCCAGCCCAACACTGGCTGATTGTTCTGGCACCTGGTAGGGCTGTGGGACAGCTCCAGGTCATGCAGGGGCCAAGGGAACCCACCCCAGAGCTAGTCACATTTTCAGTATCCACAAAGAACTAGCTTTAAAGCGTTCTGCCCCAGAGCCAGTTGCATCATAGGGTTCCTGTTATACCCAGCCCTTCCCCTCTGCAGACCTAGCAACATCTCAGCATCCCCATAGAACCAGCCTTACTGTGTCCCAGAGCCAGCCACATCCTGGAGTCAGTTTCACTTGGCTCCAGTGCTCTATGTTATTCCTAGTCCTTGGTATCCACCCCAGAGCCAGCTGCACCTTGGCACCCCTTAGAACAGGCATGGGCAAAATCCAGCCTGTGGGCTGGATTCACCCTCTGCTGCACCCTGGCACAGGTTATGGGGCCAAGTGGGGCTGGCCCCACATGCTGCTGCCACCTCGGCTGAGACTGGGGTGAGATCATGGGGAGCTGTGCTCTATGGAGCTGGGCAAGGCTGGCCTGACTCACTGCCATCCCCTGCAGATCCAGGGCCTTGCACTCTGGGGACTTTGAGAGCCACCCCACCAGCACACACACATGCACATACATTCCCACCCCCGCCATAATCCCCCAGCTCACCTCATGCACTTGCACACACCCTGCACCCCAACCACATACCTGACCACAGCCCCCATACGCACTCACCCCTCACCATACCTGCATGCACACCTGCAACTTCCCCCCCCCACACACACCCACCACAACTACATACTTCCACATACCTTCCCCTTATGGTCTTACTTTTGTATATTATGTGGGGGGGGGGGTGCTATTATGCAACTGGCCCTAGAGACACTATGGAAATGCACATAAATTGAGACAAAAATATTTTTAAATAAAATTAAAATAAGTTATAGTAGATGTTTGTTAGTACGTGGTTCCCACCCCCACCCCCCTGGCAAAGAATACTTCCAGGGCAAGGGGAGGGACTTCTGGTGGCAAAGATTAGAGGTTAGGAGTGAGACTTCCAATCCCAAGTGGCAACCAGGAGGTAGGGCATATGTCAAAGGCGGGGCTACCCTTGCAACCCTCCACAGCTCACCAAAACTCTAAGCAGCCCTCCAGCCAAAATAATTCCCCACACCTGCTTTAGAGACGGCCTTAATGTGTCACCCCAGAGCCAGCTGCATTCTGAAGTCCGTTATACTTAGTTCCTGCCCCACCTCAAAGTTGGCTATCTCCAACATCTCCACCCAGCCCCCATTAACTCTTGTCTCTCTGCAGCCTACTGCGGCGCTTGGTGACACTGCTGTCCCAGCAGGCCTCACTCCAGGCCTCCAATGAGGCATTCAGGAAACAGGCGGAAGGGGCCAGCGAAGCAGCCAAGCGATACATGGAGGACAATGATTGTCTCAAGAAGGTGGATGGGGCTGCAGATGGGACAATACTGCACTGTTTCAGGCTACCACCAGAGGGGGTTGGACACCTGAGTCTTCTCTAGCTCTGGGGAGGAGGGGGATGGGAGCCAGGATGCCTGGGCTCTCTCCAGCTCTGGGTGGGGACTGTGGAACCCAGATGGCTGGGTTCTCACCCCCTTGGCAACTACCCACAGCAGCTGAAGCTGGCTGGCGTGGATGTAGCTGAGCTGCCCCCCAAGGATGTGGGGGCCCAGGAGGAAAATGAGACTCTCAAGGTCAAAGTGCAGAAGCTCAAGGATGAGCTGGCAACCAGCAAACGCAGTGAGTCCATTCTATGGGGCGTGCGCACCCCAGAGTCAGCTGCAGCTTTACCCCAGTTATACATAGCCCTGGCATGCACCCTAGAGCCCGCTGCATGTCAGCAGCCCCATAGAACCAGCCTTTGTTGGTTTTTCCCCAGAGCCAGCTGCCTCTCAGAACCCTGTTACACATGCACCCTAGTATGCAGAGTCCTAGCACCCACCCCTTTGTCCAACTGCATCTTGGGTCTCCCATAGAACTTCTTGTGTCCCACCTCAGAGCCTGCCATGTGGCACTGTCTTTGTTATACCCAGCCCTTGTCTCTCATCTCAGAGCCAGCTGCATTTCCATTCCCACTCTCCTTGTCCCTCCCCACCCCCTGCCCCACACTTTCCCCCTTCCCCCAGATCATCTGGGCTGCCCTGCAAGTCTGAGGCCAGGGCAAGGGGCTCTCCCAGCTCCGACAGGGATCTGGTGGAGTCCGCCTGTTCCTGGCTAATAGAGTCTTCCCCCTGCCCTGTCTCCAGCCCTGGAGAAGGCAGAGAATGAGGTCCAGGCCATGCGGTGCCAGGCTGAGGGGCTGACCAAGGAGTATGACCGGCTGCTGGAGGAGCATGCCAAGCTGCAGGTGAGGGGCAAGGCCAAGGGGAGGGGCAAGGCATGGCCAGGCAAAGAGGGGTGTGGTAGAGCGGCCCTGTTGGTCCTGGAGTGCCTGAGAGCCAAGGGAGTGGAGTTAGGTGGAGGCCTGCCTTTCCTAACCTGCAGTCCCCCTCCTCCCCAGGCTGTGTGCCCAGGGTTATTTATAGTACATGGGTGGGAACCTGAGCTGTCACCTGAGCCCTAAGCTGGTGCTGGGCCTGGGTGGAGGGGCGGGGGCTGGAGGCCTGTGGAGCACCACAAGGAAATCAGCCTCACAGTGTTCCTCAGCCCACTATGTGGGGGCTGCATGCCAGGAGTGAGGGACCCTGCTGGCTCTTTCCCCCTCTTCCCTATCACCTCCCTGGTGTCCTGTGCCCAAACTACATGCGGGGGGTGGGAGGGGGATGGTGTGGTGCCTGGCTAGACTCCTGGAGCCACCCAGGAGTGGGGCAGCACCAGGCAGGCTGGGGTGGGGAAGGGAGCAGTGGAACAAGTCTGGGCTGATACAGGCTGCATGTCGGCAAGTGAGAATAATGGGCAGGCTGTATGATGGGAGTGAGAGGCATCGTCCTTCCTGATCCTTCTCTATCTGCCTGCCCCACCCCAGGCCGAGCACTCTGGACCCAAGGACAAGAAAGAGGAGTGAACACTTCCCTTGCTGCTGTGTGTGGGCTTGCTGAACACCCTGCCTTCTCCATGTCATCACCACCCCCCTCTGCATTCTGGGGTGCTCCATCTATCACAGCCTTGCCCCTCCCCCTTCTTAGTTTGTGGGGGGAGAGCTGCTCTGTACAAGAGTTAGGGGTGCCTGGTTTCCCCTTCTCTCCTGTGGGCTTGTGTCCTCCCCCCCACCCCCTACCCTGGGTTTTTTTGTTTGTTTGTTTGTTTTTTTGTTTTGTTTTTTTTTAAACAGTATCAGTGCTCTTGGCTTCAATAAAGGACATGGGAACCAGGTGCTCACTGGGCTCTATGTGCAGGGGGAGGGTAGTTGCCTGGGTTTTCTTAGTGGGGAGGGGGCTGGGAGCCTGGACACCTAGGTTCTCTGTGGGGTGGAGTGCAACTTCCTGGCTCAGCCCAGTTTCAGTGCCTGGGTTACTTTCTCACTATTGGGTGAGGACTGTGACTTGGGGAACCTCAGACATCTGGGTTCCCTCCCTTTATTCTGGAGGAGAGGCAGAGCTGAGAGCCTAGAAACCCATGTCCATTTCTCATCTTAGTTAGTCATGGCCTGGAATCTTCCCCTCCCTCTGCCACTGGGACAGATCCCTAGTGACCCTCACATGGTTGTATCCTATGGCTCTGACTCGGCCATGCTCACCCACCCCCTTCATCTTCCAGGACACTCAAGTTCCCTTTGCCTTGGTAGGGAACTCCGGGCCTGAGCCATGCTGGGGACTCAGATGGATATCTCCCAGCCAGGATGAGCACTGGGGCATCTAGGCCCTTAAAACATATGCACAGACTCAGAGCAGTTTAGACACTTATCAGCGTTTATTGCTTTATGTAGAGATGGGGGTTTATTGCTTTATGTAGAGATGGGGGTATTTGCCCAGGGGGTTGTTGGTGCGGGTATTTGCCCCCATGGAGGATAGTTGGGTGGGTTTTGACTCTGGGGGTTACTTGGAGTGGGTCTTACCCCTAATCTGACCCCAAGGGCTAACTTGCCCATCAGCAGGGCCTTTGGCTGTGTATTTAATGCCCCCTCCAGGAGTAGGGAGGGGGAGGGGGGGAGTCTTGCTGTTGAAGAGGCAGGAAGCAGTGCAACTGTGAAGGACCGTGCTTCCATGGTGTCCCTCCCCACCCTCCTGTCATGATTACACAGGCAGCAATGAGCTGGGTTGTTCAGTGAGCCTGGACAAATGTGCCCCCCTCTTTATTTGCCCCTTTACCCCCTTTAACAAATTCATTAGTTTTAAGGAGTTGCTTCTAAGCAGCAGAGATGTGTATATTTACATATCATTGAGCTAATTAACAGGGGGGGGGTCTCTTCCCCTTCATTAAGCAATTAAAAAAAAAACAACAAGAATCAGCTGATGGAGGTGCCTAAGGGTGCCCCCCCTCACCCTTGTCACCCTTCCCCTCCCTCTCCCCTCACACTTTTTTGCCCAAATGCCTGGGTTCCTGGCCATCTACATGCCTGGGTCCTGGCAGGTGCTGGGCTGGGAATGGGATGTGGAGCCAGCCACATCCCAGGTTGTTCTATGTGGCCAACTGGGAGCCTTCCAGAACCAGCACCTGCCCCCTGCAGTCAAGTGGGGATAGAACCTAGGTCTCTGCATTCCTCTAGTTTCAAACTCTTCCCCTCCCAAAGCCAGGAGTGAATACGTGTGTCCAGGCCTGCTGCGCCTCCAGCCCCCTTGGGCTCAAGCAAAAAAAAGAACCCAGGCACCTGGGTCCCCTGCTCTCATCTGCTCTTCTGCCAGAGCCCAAAGAGAACCCAGGTGTCCCTCCACCATACCTCACCCCCAATAACAAAGATTTTATTTTTAAAAATAAGTTCCCTTTTCATTCTATTTTTGAAAAAAAAACATTATAATAGAATTGGCTCATTTAAGTAATTGATTGTTCTTTCTCCTTACAAAAAAAAAAAAATCTAGCATCTTCCTCATGGCTTTTTTCCTGCAGAGAACCCAGGTATCCAGGCTCCCAAGCCCAGTCTCAAACTGGAAGCAGAACCCAGGCTGGGGAGGGAACCCAGGCATCTGAGCTCCAAGGCCCAATGTCAGCTTGTGGGAGGAACTCAGGCATCCAAGTTCTGCCCCTGTCTTGGGCTGGGAGCAGGGGGAGTATGGGGGTTAGGAAGTCCCAAGTCTCCAGGATCCCAGACTGGGGAGGAAACCTAGGTGTCCAGGCCCTGCTGTGCTCCTTGGCATCTGAGCTATAGATATGGCACTGAATTGGGGGGGGGGGGGGGAGACAGGGAAGATGCCCACACTTTGCTGGTGCGGGGGCGAGGAGAGGTGGGGAGCAGGCAGTCAGAGGTCACATGATGCTCTCCAGGATAACAGCCTTGGTGTTGCCATCTTCAACAGGGCTCGGGCCCCCGCTGACCCCCCGCACCTTGTACTCCAGGTGATGGAGCCCAAACACAGGCTGAGTCAGGCGGCGCCAGCGCTGGTCAGGGAAAGAGGAGAGAAAGGGTTAATGAGACCCATGGATCCAGGCACAAACCCCGACCTTGGTCCCACCCCCAGCTCCCCTCCACCCAGGCATCCAGGCTCCCATCCTCCCACCCACACTGCTTCTCACTCCTGACCCACAGCCCCTCCTATAGCTCTATGGTGCCCCTTATTCCTGACCCACAGCCCTGTCCATGGTAAGAACCCAGGTGTCTGGGCTTCCAGCCCCCACTACTCTCATCCCCCAGCCCCTACTCCCTGCCCGGAGAACTCAGGTGTCCAGGTTCCTCCCCAACACACAGTACCCCTGCCTCCCTACCGGCACCCCCCTCTATGATGAGACCCCAGGCATCTAGGCACCTAGCCTCCACTGACCCCCAGAGAGTCCAGGTGTCTGGGCTCTCATCCCTGGTCCTCACTCCCTGCCCAAAGAACCAAGCCCTCCAACCATCCCCCTGGCCCAGCAGAGCTAACCTGGGGCAGGGGCCCGGGCTGGAGCAGCAGCTGGGCAAGGGCGGCACTTGGCAGGCAGAGCACAGATGAGAGGGTCAGGCCCCAACCCACAGCCTCAGCCCACCAGGGGTAGACGTAGGTGTGGCGCCCACCGTAGGTCAGTGGCCGGTAAGATGCTGCATGGAACAGGAAGATGCCCTGGAGGGGAGAAGGGGTGGGCAGTGAACCCAGGCATCTGGATTCCTCCACCTGGGCTCCTAGAGCAGGGCCCTGGCTCCCCTCCAATGCTGCTCTTCGACACCTGGGTTCTCCCTGGCATTCCACAACCCCCACCCTCAGCACCCATAAAGAACCCTGGCATCCAGGCTTTCACCCACAGGCCTCTCCCCCTTCTCCCCCTCCCCCCAGACAACCCAGGCTCCCTGCTCCCACCTCCTAGCTGCCACCCTCCACAGAGAACCCCAGCATTTGAGTGGTACCAGGCAGACAAGGGGCGTCAGCACCATCCAGCACCATTTCATCCAGCGGCTAGGACGGTAGCCAATCATGCAGGACACGTCATCCAGGAACCGGTCAGCGCCTGTTCCAGAAGGAGAGGGCCATGGTGGTAGGTGGCTCAAAAATCTCATGGTACTCCTCACTCCTAACCAGCAGCCTCTCATCAACCCAGTGCCCCTCACTCCCATCCAGTGTCCATCATTCCTAACCCAAAGCCCCCCATCCCACAAATGGTGCCCCTCACGACTGACTCACAGACCCTCCTCCCCCACATGGGGACTCACCATAGACCCAGGCAATGATGACGCTTTCCCAGAAGGCCTGCCACAGGAGCGTGGTCCCACTGGCTGAGTAGTAGTCAAAGAGCTGGAAGACGTACATGCCGCCCTGGGCAGGGGTGGGGCAGGTGAGCACACTATGCCCCTCACTCCTGACCTGCAGCCCCTCCAGACCCTGTGGTACCCCTCACTCCTAATCCATGGGCCCCCTCATGTAGCCCTATAGTGCCCCTCACTCTCAACCCACAGCCCCCATCCCATCCCATATTGATTTCCCTGACCCACAACCCCACCTCAGTGACCATGGAGAGGTCAATGCAGAAGCAAACAAGACAGCATAGAAGAACCATGACCTCGCGCTGGAACCGGAACTGATAGGCTGGTGGTACCACATCCAGAATGCCAGTCACAAAGCCCTCGACACCCACAAACTGCAGGCATGAGGTGGGGAGGAGCAGGGTTTGAACACAGAGGACCCCAGGCACTCAAGCCCCTACTTCCTGGGAACCCAGATATCTGGGCCTCCACCCTAGGGAACTCGGGTGTCCCAGTGTACCCACTCCAGGGAACCCAGGCATCTGGGTACTCGCCCTAGTGAACCCAGACGTCCAAGCAGCCAACCCCAGTACAGGGAACCTGGGTGTCCAGGCCCCAGCCCCCCCAAGGTACCCAGGTGTCCAGGCACCCAATCCCCACTCCAGGAAACCCAGGTGTCTGCTTCCCCCTATCCCCATCCCTGTCCCCTCCCCGCCCAACAGGGAACCCAGACATCCAGGCACACCTGACTGTCCAGGCCCAGCATGAGCAGCATGATGAAGAACAGCGCAGCCCAGAGTGGTGCTACTGGCATCAGCGCCACAGCCCGTGGGTAGGCAATGAAGGCCAGGCCAGGGCCTGTGGTGCAGGGAGGGAGCAGCTGGGACCCAGGTGTCTGAGGCCCAGGGCAGGGAGAGAACTCAGGCATCTGGGCTCCCAACCCAACAAGACCTCCTGGCTCCAACCCACCAAGACCCATTTAGAGATAAGACCCAGGTGTCTGGAGCAGAACAGGAACCTGTGTGACTGGGGGCAGAGAATCCATGTGCCCAAAGAGGCAGGAATGCAGCATCTGAGCAGTAGGGAACCCAGGCATCTTGGGGAGGGCAGGGGGG
The DNA here is from genome assembly GCA_030014935.1 of Caiman crocodilus. Classification (NCBI taxonomy): domain Eukaryota; kingdom Metazoa; phylum Chordata; order Crocodylia; family Alligatoridae; genus Caiman; species Caiman crocodilus. The sequence continues at coordinate 5,497 of JAGPOW010001828.1, read as the reverse complement.
TGGGGAACGGACACTCAGGCATGCATAGGGAACCCAGGTGCCTTGGGGAGCAGGGAAGGAACTCTGGCATCTGGGGGTGGAAGCACAAGCCTCCAGGGTCACTGGAGGTCAGGGACCCCAGGCCTCCAGGGTCAGGGAATGCGGGGGGAGGGCAGGGGGGGGAGGAGGAGGGAAGGGCGGGGCAGGCTCACCTGAGTCAGCAACAGCGCCCACATCAGTCCCCTGCTCATGAGCCATGAAGCCAAGGACACAGAAGACGACAAAGCCAGCAAAGAAGCTGGTGCCACTGTTGATGACAGCCAGGAGCAGCGAGTCCCTGTGGGGTCATAGGGTTGCAGGGAGGTCATGGATGTTACAGTGGTGTCACAGCGATCAGGCCCCCCCTCTAATCCCCCCATGGCACCCTAGGGTGTTGGGGACAAGGGCAGAGGGGTCTGGGGGCATAGCTGGGAGTATGGGGGACTGGGAAACCCTTGGGGATGTGGGAGGTTCAGGGGGATCTGATGGGGTTTGGAGGAGGGATGAGAGGATCTTTTCAGGGGTTTAGGGGTCTGGGGGGAGGTCACCAAGCATATGGGGGTCTTGGAAGGATTCCCAGGGGTATAAGAGGAGTCTTGGGGCTCCCTGGAGGGTATGGGGAGCTCTGGGGATTCTCACAGGTATGGGGGGGGGTCTAGGGAGTCCTTGGGAGAGTCTGAGGGGGTCTCTGAGCAGTGTAAGGGGACTGGGGGTGTCACCTGGTATAGAGGGGTCTTGGAGAGGAATTCCAGAGTAGAATAGGGCCCTGGGGCTCCTTGGGGGCTCCGTGGGGCTTCCAGAAGTATGGAGGGTCTAGAGGGTCCTGGGGGGGGTTCTGGGGGTCCTTGGAGGATGTTGGGGTCCTGGGGTGGTATAGGGGACTGAGGGGCAGCAGGCTTATGGGGCAAAGGGGGTATTCTCTGCTGGGGATGGTAGGGTTTGGGGAGCCCCTAAGGATATGGAAGGGTCCCCTGAGGGTCTGGAGACTCTCCAAAGTGCATGCAGGGTTCCCCAGAAATTTGGAGGGTCCTAGGAGGAGTCCTCAGGGGTCCTGGGTGCTTGTGGGGCCATCAAAGGGGTCTGTGGGGGCTCTGCTGGGGTCTCACCGGTAGCAGTCATTGTGGAAGCGGTTGTAGCTGCCCAGAGCTGTCAGCGCACCAAGCCCAATGGCGTAGGAGAAGAAGATCTGTGTCCCCGCATCAATCCACACCTGGGGCGAGGGTGAGGGATGAGACACCTGGGATCAACTGCCTCCCACCACAGGGAACCCAGACATCTGGCCCCCAACCCCCACCAGTAGAAAACCCAGGTATCTGGGCCCCCTTCCAGTAGAGAACCCAGCAGTCTGGGACCCCCCAACCATGCATGGAACTCTAGTGTCTGGGACCCGCCCCCTCCATAGAGAACCCAGGAGTCCAGGATCCCCTTCCATCACAGGGGAGCCAGGCACACAGGTGGCACCTGGGGGCGGGTGAGCTGGGCCCAGTCCGGCTGCAGGTAGAAGCGGACACCAGTGGCAGCACCAGGCAGCATGGCCCCGCGTACCAACAGTGCCAGCAGAACCACATAGGGTAGCAGTGCTGTCACATACACCACCTGCTAAGGGCAAGAGCCAGGCATCAGAGGCAAACCTCAGGAGCTGCCCAAAGCTCCATAGACCTCTAGAGATTCTAGAGACCCCACCTCCATATCCCCAGCCCCACCCCTCCCCAAACCCACCAGCTCCCTATCTCTCCTTCAGCCCCCTCAAGGCCACAATGCCCACCATCCGCCCCCCCAAAGCCTTCTCCAGGACCTCCCAGACCCCTCCAATTCCTCCAGCCCCACTAGGCCCTCCCATAATCCCCTGCAGCCCGCCCCAACCCTCCAACACCCCTAGATCCCCCCCACAGGCTCCCAACTCCTCCAGGGACATCCTAGCTGGCTCCAAAGCCCCCCAGGCCTCCCACATCCCCTCCAGGAACCCTCAGAGCCCCCAACTCCTCCACACCCCCAAGAGCTACCTCCAGAGCCCCAGCTCCCCACCTTGCCAGCGGAACGGATGCCCTTCCAGACACAGAAGTAGACAAGGGCCCAGCAGACCACAAGACAGAGCACGAGGTCCCCACGCAGCTGCCCTGGTTCCTCCAGTCCCCCTGAGAGCCCCAGCACCCGGTTCCTGCACACAGGGAGGCATTAGGAGGAGCATGAGCTCTTGAGTGGACATGGGGGTCAGTGCCTGGGGGCACAAGGGAGCACAAGGGGGCATGAGCTCACAAGGGAGCATAAGGGGTTGTGAAGGGCATGAGTGAGAGTTCATGAGGGGCATTAGGGGCATGAGTGCACAGGGGGTGAATACACAAGAGATGTGAGGGCATGAGTGTCATGGGGAGGCATGAGATGGATTGAGGAGCACAAGAGACAACAAGGGGGATCATAGCACCAGGGCCATGAGCTCATGAAGGAGCACAACCCACCCCACCAAGGGGCATGAACTCATGATGGTAGGAGTGGGGATCATGTAGGGGTTCATGCAGGGGTCAGGGGTCACACTCACTCCCAGAACTCGAGTACAGGAGAGCGGAAGGGAGCATCGCTCTGGGAGCTGTTGCTGTGAGAGCTGTTGCCAAGGGGCCCATCATGGCAGGCAGGGCTGTTCCAGGAGTGGCCACAAGTGGCCCAGGGCAGGTCTCCACCGCTTGCCACTGCCCCAGCCACAGCGCTGCCCAAGTAGAAGAGGGCCCAGGACAGCACCAGCACGTAGTAAGTGTTGCAATAGAACACGATCAGCAGCGATGCCAGTCCCAGCCCTGCCAGGGGGTCAGAGATCAGGAGTTGGGTGTCAGGGGCACCTAATCTAGGTCTGACCCTGGGTTGGGGTGGGGTTTCTCTTGCCTAAGGGGACCCAATACAAGCCTGATTCTGGCCCTATGGTGGGGGAGAGGCAAGTATTTCAATCTGGGTCTGATCCTAGGGAGGGTCTTGCCCCTCCTGAGAGCCCTGATTCAGGCCCAATTCTGGAAGGAATGGGCAGGTCTTTCCCCGCCCCAGGGGCCCTGATTTGGGCCTGACTCTGGCCTCATTTTTAGGGGGAGAAGGGAGAAATTAGAGACACAATCCAGGCCCAATTATGGGGCGGGGGGGACAACAGGGAGATATCAGGGGGCCCTGGGAGGTCACTGACCTTTGAAGAGCGGGGCAATGTTCCAGGCTGAGAGGCTCCCAGCCTTCATGAACTGCCCCAGCGAGATCTCAAGGAAGAAGATGGGGACCCCCCCGAGCACAGCCATCAACAGGTAGGGGATGAGAAACACTCCTAGGAAGGCATGGGGAGGGGAGGAGGGAGGAGTCAGGAATAGCTCCACTGTTCGTTCCCTTACTCCTGAACTGCAGCCCCCACCTTCACCCTGCAGTGTCCCTCACTCCCAACCCACAACTCTCCTCAAACCTCAGGGTGCCCCTCACTCCCCACGTGCATTCCCCCCCACACACAGAACCATGGTGTCCCTAATTCCCACTCCTTGTGCTGCTAGCATGTGATGGGGGGTGTGTGTGTGTGTGTGTGTGTGTGTGTGTGTGTGTGTGTGTGTGTGTGTGTGTGTGTGTAGGAAATCTATTTATATCCTGGGCTCTCCCTGCCCCTCCCCACACTGTCCCCCATAGCTCATTTCATAATCCCCCTCCCGCCTCCATGTTGGGAGGGTGGGAAATTAACACTGGGGGGAAGGGGACACCCTTGAGTTTTGCATGCCCCACACATGTATGTTAAAGAGTGTGCATGTGTATGCACATGCATGTGCAGAGGGTTCCTAAAGCAATGACAGAGGGGAGGTGGGGGGCTGTGGGGTGGAAGTGAGGGGCATCATGGGGCTAAAGGAGGGGGCTGCGGGTGGGGAGTGAAGGGCACGGTGAGGCTGTGGGTGGGGTGTGGGTGTTGACAGGCTGATAGACAAGGACACATGGGAAGTGGGGGCAGGGGGGTTGGACAGACAGACAGATGGAAACAGGCGGAGGGGGGGAGGGGGGCTGGGCAGCAGTGGGGAGTGAACAGCTCCCCTCTATACCCCCAGAGTACCCCCAGCCCTGCCCCTGTCCCCCACAGGGGACTCCAGCACCCCCAGATTGGACAGCGCCTGCTCTGGCCCCGCCCCCACGGGTGTCCCTGCACCCCCACGTGATTGCCTTGGCTCCCACGCATGTCTCTAGTCCCCCACGTGACCTCCTCTCGTGTCCCTGGATCCCTCAAATGACCTGCCACCCCCCATGCACATCCTTGGACTCCCTCATGATGTTCTGATCCCCCCACCCGTATTTCTGTCCCCCCACATGGCCTCCCTGCCCCGAACATGTGTCTTAGTACCTTCCACCTCTGTCCCTGGACCCATTCACAGGACTCCTTCACCCCCATGCCCATCTCCAGACCCCCCCACATAACCTCCCCACCCTCTAAAGATGTCCCAACACCCTGACTTGTGCCCCCAAGCCCCCACGTGATCATCTACCAGGCACCTGTGTCCCTAACCCCCTCCCACACGACCTACCCAGCCACTGCGCTTGTCACTGCACTCCCCACCCATGTCCCTAGACCACTCACATGACCTCCCCCACTCCTGTCCCAGGGCCCCCCACACCTCCCATGCCCCTGACACGTGCCCCCCCGCCGTGCCCTGTTCACGCGTGCCCCAGCTGGACCCTACCGCCGCCGTTGCGGTAGCAGAGGTAGGGGAAACGCCAGACGTTGCCGAGCCCCACCGCGAAGCCCACACATGACATGATGAAGTCCATCTGCCGCGCCCATGTTTCCCGTGGTGGTGGGGTGGTGGTCGCCTCTGGGGAGGGGGGAAGTGCTGGGGCAGATGTGGGTGGCCGCAGGGGGTCCCCCGCCACCAGCCCCGCACCCTCCTCCTGGCACATGGCTGAGGGAACTTAGGGGAGGGGGCAGTCTCTGGGGGGGGTCCCTGGTCCCCTGGAAATATTGGGGGGGGTTGGGGAACAGCTTTAGGGGGGCGTCTAAGGGGAATGGAGTGTCCCTAGGGGGGGTCTCCTGGGGGGGTCTTGGCAGGTCTCTGCAGTCTGTAAAGGGGTCTCAGGGTGTTCTAGGGGCTCTGGGGGTGTCTCTGGGAGGATTTTGGGTTCAGGGGGGTCCAAGGGAATCTGAGGGTCTCAGGGGTGCCTAGAGAAGTCCAGGGGGGCTCTTTGGGGGTGGTCTTGAGGTGGTGCAGCAGGGGTGCTTGAGGAGGTCCTAGGTCCAGGGGAGGGGGGGGCAGGGTTTCTGGAGGATTTTGGGTTCCTGGAGAGTCTCTAGAGGGGGATGAGGAAGGTCAGGGAGACCCCAAAGAGGATCCAAGGGGGTGTCTGGGGGGAGGTTTTGGTAATCTCTGGGGGGATCTCTAGGGAGTTATGTGCCCAGGGATCTGGGGGGGGGACTAGGGGTCTCTGGGGGGTCCTGGGCCCAGCAATCTCTAGGTGGGATTGCAGAGGGTCTTCGGGGGGGGGGGGT